>RCTC02000005.1:2835000-3435000 GCA_014898485.2 Botrytis squamosa
TTGTAAAGAACGGAATGAGGTTGTTCGTCTCGTTCCCGAAAGGAACAGCAACATTCATACCAAACATACCACATACCAAGTTAAGAGGAACAAGGATGGAGGCGAGGAGAGTAATCTTGCTCAGAACCTTGTTGGCGTTGTTCCCTTGGGTGATGTTGTCAATTGACAGCTGTGCGAGATAATTGCTGTGCGATCTTGAGAGCATCTTCTCAGAGTGACCCAAACTGGTCATCATGGTGACAACGTGATCTTGAATATCGCCAAGATACATACCAATATCCATGTGAGGAGTGACGAGGTAGTTCGAATTACAGCGCTTTGTGAAGCCTTTCAAGACATCGGCCTTGCCACCCAGAAGTTTCATCAGACCCATAACATTCTTTCGAACCATGCCGATTTTTCGTAAAAAGGCATGCATGTCATCACTGCGAGCAATGAATACTTGATCCTCAATCGTATCTGTCTCGTTGTCGATCTTGTGGATAACAGGGCCGAAGGTATCAACGATATGATCACTGTGAAATTGTTAGTTCATGGTCTCGGTGACTTGTTGGGAGAACTTACATTAGCGCGTAGCAAATCCAATCGCTGTTCAAAGACAAATAATCCTTCAGCAATGTGATACGCTTACGAACACTGGCTGCATGTGGATTTGGCGAAAAACTAAAGCTGAGTAGACCCTCTCGGAAGACAATGACATAAATGTTGAATGGATCGTATTCCTGGCCGTCCTCAATCTCTACAACGCTAAAGGAACGGAAACAAGCGAAGTAGTACGAAGGGAAGAGTTCAATCTTCTCTCGCGTTTCTTGAGCTGTGATATCCTCGATGGTCAAAGGATGGACGCCAAATGCCTCACAAATCACACGAACCTCCTCCTCTGTCGGGCTGTTCATATTCAACCACCAGACACTCTCTCCTGGTTGTTCTTCTTCTTGTGGAGGAGTGAATAGGGTTCTTATATCTTCTCCTGGCAAGATGAGATCACCAAATTCCGATGCGTGAATACTATCTACTCCGTGCGAGGAAAAGTACTCAAACCTATTAGTGTCTGGGTGCGATTGCTTTGGCCGGGTAAGTTCCTCGAGGTTAGATGAATCCAACTTCTCATTGATTGATGGTGGACCCGAAGGAATATCAACAATTGTACCTTCCGATGTAACAATCATGGGCACCGCACCGTTAGTTCTCAAATCGTGGAAGATTCGAGGTTGCGTGTGGTTTACGGGAGTCTTGGAACGATTCTCCTCCTCCAAAATGAAATCCTCGAGGGTTTCAAAATTGATTTGTAAGGTGTTTTTGGTTGGAGAAGCATGTAGAGGGAAGCAAACATCTTCCTTGGCTGACTTGCACGAACTTGCGAAGCTCTTTGCATCGTTGTCGTTAGTGTAGCGTCTGCTACGAAATGTACGATGGCTTCGGTGACTGGCGTGTGATTCTGTTCTATGAAGAGCATTATGGTCTTCGAGCCGTCTGGCATCTGCAAATGCCTTTCCAGGGGTTGGGTCCGAAACAGACATTTCTCGTTCTCTTCTTCTTGCATCTGCAAATGCTTTCACTGAGCTTGGTGGTGATAGGGAACGGATATCGGCAGTGACAGCAGTTCCTCTACGACTTCTATCTGCCATTCGAATGGCCATTGGAGATACACCTCTCGAGTCCTCGTCGACAATGGCTTCCTCGAAATCTCTTGCGATTGTTTGAAGAAGTGTGTTATTTACGTGTGCTAGGTCTGGACTGTGTGGAGCTCGGGGAGAAGGAGCTTGCATGCTATCGATAGTACCGCTGCGAGAACGACCTTTTGGTAGAGCTTGGGATTGATGTCTGTGATCATCTAATTCTGGCACCGGCGTGCTGTAGCCCGTATCAAGGGAGGTGTCTTCGTGTTCAGACATTTTAAGTGATAATATTATAGATAAGATATATTTAGGTTAAGTTTCTGCATGCGAATTAGCCATTAGACCCCATCGGTTACAACAAGAACGACATACAAATTTCTAGGAAGCCAAAGCTTTCAAAGTCTAGGCAGGTCGCAACGAGCGCCCACCGCTTGTTTGGCGTCAATTTGATAGTTGGCTTTGCACAGGTGCTCCCTGTACAGTGTGGTGTCTAGTGAAGAATGGCTACTCGTCCATCCGCTACCCCTTTTTGATTTGTATGTATAGCTGCAGTTATATGTTTCGATTTTGGATTGCTTAAAGTGCAATTATGGGGGTTTCTTGTCGCCTCCGCAGTAGGCCCAGATCTTCACTGGACCGAGGAGGGGACGGATGAAGGAAAAGCCTTGGAATACGAGTCCCGCCAATTTGGTGGTTGATTGTTTATGAAGCCGTTGAGGCGTTGTGAGTCGAAATGAATTGACGCTCGCGTTCGACAATCGCTCTGATGCGACAATTTGAATATTTCGATATGGAACAGTATTATTTAAATTGAATTGATCGTGGCTTGGATTGTTGGAAGGGTGGACAAGTAGGTTTTATGGGTGGCCGGTCTTGAGTTGAAGTTTTTCGAGGTAAAAGAAGTTTGAAAAAAAGGTAGGCCGGTTTTATGTAGTGTTGGGAACCCTAAGCGTACTCGTTATGTTATGGCTAAGGGTACAGCCAATGGCCAAATGAAAGATATTTGGTAAGTTGCTAATCGCAAAATGATATTTGAAGATAAGAATTGAGATGTTAGATGTTGTGTTTAAATAAGAAAGGGAGTTGAAAGGTCGAAACCAATCCGATATTGTTTGAGGTGTTAATTTTTCAAGGAGGACAAGAAGTGGAGTTGGAGGAAGAAAGCTTGAAAGAGAAATCTTGGTGGAGGCGCTTATTATGACTAGTGGTAGGTATTAGTGTACGGGTCACGATGGTGGATGGATAGGTGGATGTGGATGGATGGGTGGATGTATGTTTCCAGCTGGTGTACATTGTACAATACCTAGGTAATCATTTCATTCCTTTTATTATTCCTTATTCGAATTCATCATTCCTTATCGTTCCTTACTCCTTATTCTTCCCTACGACTCCGTACACTTTCTTCAGAGTTCCATTCATTGGAAAAAAGTGAATTTGGTGGGGGGGAATTTGGTGGAGAATGGATGAAGAATTGACCTACCAACCTCCAGCCAGTTCTCAGACATTTGATATATATAGTATGGCTCGTATGGTTAGGTAGGTGGTTAGGTAGGTGGTTAGGTAGTTATTAGGTATCAATTACATTTTGCTAGGTCTTACATATCTCGTCGATTAGATCATAAGAGTTCACAATAGATCATCTTCTTTCCTTCGCTGCAAAATCATCTCTCCCACATGAACAACCTCCTCATGGCAAATCCTTCTGCTCGGGGCCATCGAGGCATCTGGTGTGGTATGATTGTGTACCATCATCCAAAGGCCAAGACCTGATAATGTTCTTCAACAGGCCAAACGATACAAGTCGTCTTTTCACATACGGGATCGGTGCATTGGTGCTTGGATTCATTGGGTTGCCTGCGTTCCAATTGTCTAATGGATACTTTGGTCCCACCAGAAGACGTATTGATCTTGATTTTGGAATGTGCATTGAGGACATGAGACTTCTTCATTGGTATATCCAGACATCTGAGAATGTAATCTTGCATTCGGATACCCTTTGTTCTTTATCTTCCAAGCCTTTTCTTGTCGTGGATTATCGCCATACATGAACTGGAATCTTCTCCCATCACATCTTATCTACTATCGATTTAGCCAAGACTTGAAGGTTTTCGTCCAGCTCATATATCTATAGTATTCTCTATACTCGTAGGATAACTTTAATATCAAGCCGTTTGAGTAACAGGAATCAAGTAAACTGTACATCTTGTTGAACCAAAATCGCTCATCCCTCACCCAAACTCTAACCATGTGCCTTTAGCCCCCCGGTTACCAATTATCGGCCAAGGCGATTAGTAGTCAACGAGTCAAGGGTACCTACAGCCATAACAAGGCTGAAGTGTGGCCTCAACCTAAGCTTCAAGGGACACTTTGTAGAATTTGGTAACATTTCACAAAATCGACTTTCTTATCTAGTAAAAGACTTGATTCGTTGTTTCTGTAATTCGGTCGTCCAACTTTGCACACAAATTACGATCATGGCAGACCAAATTCTTGACCAGGTTCGGGATCTTGCCGAAGGACAAATTGTTAGTATACAATCATTCACACAATCATATTATTGAAGGTCATAAAGCTGGGTCTGATGCTGATTCCCTGTGCCGCGTGTAGGACTTTGAAGGTCAAAGATTGGCAGAATTCTTGACAACAGCTCTGTTAGCAATATCCGGAGTAAATCTTCCTATTCCTTCCTGGTCATTCGAAATATGCTGATTGATAGTAATAGGCCATCGCCTTCTTTGTTGGCTTCTTCAAACAAGATATCAAACTGGCGCTTGCTTTCGGTTTACTTGGAACGGCATTCACCTTCGCCATCGTTGTGCCTCCATGGCCCTTCTACAAGAAACACCCCGTTAGATGGTTACCTTTAGGTGGGCGGGATGCATCGACTCAAGGGATTGTTGTGGATGGAAAGACTGTTGGTTGAAGAATGGTTGAAGGGATATTTAATCTGGGGGCGTCATAGGATTGGGAATACCTCAAAATGCAAACAATATATTGGCACAAATAAAACGCTTCACATTGAAAGCTACATTGTACCGAAGTTTCGCTCTACTTCTGTGTCCTTAACGCCAATCCTGCCAGAAATTCTCCATTTGCCTCCCACTGGGTCTTGGATGAACCGCGCAGATGAGATTCGTGCCGCTCTTTTTGGTATATTATACTTCATGTCCGTAGCTTCATCATCTTCCTCAAATACCCCATCCAATCCCAAATACAATCTCAAACCCCCAACTTAACGACCATACTTCTGGAACTCCCAATCTCTGTTGTCAAGTGGGCAAACTTGGCGTGTCTTCAACCAACGGGAGATGCAATGAAAATGGAAAGCGTGCTGTTCGTAGTCTGATGTTAGAACAAATACCTCTAGGGGAAAGGAATTACTGACGTTACAAATTCCCCAAGCTACAGTGCACTCCTCACTTGTGGCAGAGGCTTGGTTTGCTTGACATTCGATACCTTTGTGAAAGTCAGCAGCTGGTATCCTGTTTGGCATCCTCGAACTTACAAAGATCCATAATGTGATTTCTGCAGATGGCGCAGTTATCGACAACAATGTCCCATGCCCACAAAGCTACCGCGTTCCACTAGATATCTTATTAAAGCTGTGCAGAAAACCAACAACAATCGAGGCATCTATACCTTCTTCACTTCGAAGCGCTTTTTGCCTTCCGAACCTTCACCACCCCCTGCCTTCTTAAGACCGTTCTTCTTTCCTGTAGCTGGTGGGGCATCTGCCATTTCTACGTCTGCCATGGTGATGGGGATATTTGTAGTGTTGATGGTTATCTAATTATTGGTGTTGGCGGGGTACTTTGGGATGAGATGCGAATGAATTGATTTGCGAATTTAATATGGATAAGCTGATGATTGTATGAATCGGTTCAAATGAAGGTTGGTGTTTGTTGCAATGGAAGAACGATTAATCTCGGAATCTAAAATAAAAGGACTTCTTGATTATGTATGATTTTGGACGCAGATAGATATCAATCTACGGTAGACATCCATATGATGGTATTTTGATATTCTGGAACTACCTATCCGTAGTTTAGGCATAACAGTCTTGGTCACGTGAACTATTGGCTGCTTTCCGGCCTGGTGTACGATAAACAAAGCTCGAAAGGAGGGCGCTAATACTGTACTAGAATTCCTTGGGCTTCGATTGAATATTTTCGGATCTCTAACTTTCACCAAATTAACACGAAATAGATCCATTCAACCGTAGGGCTGTGTTGTAGCTATAGCTGTAGGGCTGTCGAATGAATACAAGATGTCTTTGAATTACCTTCATTGCCTACGTCCTGTTCACGGTATCGGTATCTGTCTGAAGAGTGTGAGGGCTTTGATTGGAAGGAGATGACTAATCTACCACATCGGTCAGTGAAACGGTACGGAGTAGAGCGATCGGTCGCAGTATCGCATTTACCTTCTTCAGCCTCTCTTCCCCCCCTTCTCTTATTCAAAAACATACTACAGATTATAAAACTATCATACCGAAAACAATGAATAACTCACTTCAATCATTCAACCACGTAAAATTAAACAGATTCAACCAAAAACACTACTCTTCTACTAGATTGCGAGACACAGCCAACGAACGTCCACCTCCTTACCTATAGCCCTCCATTTCGTACCATCTGATCTACACAGGCAATAGCACAGACACGCGGAAGCTTTCGTCTCGTATTATCTACCAAGCACAATCATTTCGATTTCATTGTATCAAGAACAGCTTTCATCAACCCAATCACACATTCATAGGCGTCAAACTAAGATGTCCTCGATGACTCCCCACAAAGGGCAACGTCAACCCCAAAGCTTCGCTGCAGACTTCGGAACAGCCTCACCTCGAAACGCCCCTCAAAGTCCACATGATTACAATAATCAGGCATATTTACAAAACATGCACCCCTCGATGACTTATTCTGATCAGCAACCTACTACCCCTCCTCGAACTCCTCGAAGAGTCCAGCAGAACCAGCCAGCCTCTCAAAATAAACCAAATTCAACCCTACCCGACAATAGTTCCAGAAAGTCTACCAACAAAAGAAGACCCAAAAATGTTCAGATGTCTCCCGTTGCAACTAGGAGCGATCGAACTACCCCGCCATTGACCGGTGCTCAATCTGCCAGTGGCTCAACTGCTCCAAGACCTATTCAAACACCATCCGCAGCTCAAGTCTATGCAGGTCCAACTTTCCATGCATCTCCCGCTCCGTCAGCTTTACCTATGCCCAGTTTCTTTTCAAAGTCTGTCCCAGAATCACCAGCGATCGGGACTGGGAGTGCAATCAAAGAGCCAGATTCCTCGGCAGATGAATCCTCGCAAACTCCATCTTCAGCACAGATATTTAGGGATGTGTCACATAGGGAGGAATCACCCCTCGATCTTTTCTTCAAAGCAGATAAACGGGAGAAGGCCGAAAAGATACGAGCACGAAGTACCAACTCAAATGCCACCGGTTCTGCTGGGCCTTTCAATCCCCCAATTGAGTCGCCGGGGAATACAAGAACTCCATCACAGCCCAACAGTCAATACCGTAATAAAAACATACCAGCTTCTCGCGGTTCAGCAAGTAGTATGTTTTCCATGGAGGAGGATGGATCCAACAGTCCTGGATTACCATTGGGGCCAGCATTCTCCACTCCTTATAATGAAAGGATCATGAAAGCACTTAAGAATTCGAGTCCCTCGCAGCCACATCAAGTATCACCAAGTCACTCTCAGTCACCACTAGACAAGTCAGAACAACTCAAGGCTTACCTTTTTTCTGAAGGACCATCCACCAATGGCAACCTTGGGCCTGCTTTGAGCTTAACGACGAATTCCGCAATGTCCAGTCATGGTGGACACAGCTCTCCCACTGGCCCAAGGAATGGCGGCCTACCTGGAAGATCTCCACAGGCCAATTACAAATTCAGAGGTGATTCCCGAAGCTCAGGTGAAATTCCCAAATCCGCTCGGTCAGGTCTTCGCCAAGAAGTTTCCCCAGCGAAAACTCCTACAAGAACGCCTGAGCGTGCTCATTCATACGGGCCATCTCAAAACCTCTCTCAAATCTATGGAAATAACTTCTCAGCGGGCAATAATCTTAATAATACCACCCAAGTCACACATTCTTCCCCTGTGCCACAAGGTTCCTCTAGTACCCTCCCTGGAACTAGCAATCCCGATTTTCGAGGCATGGAAAACGATTTAAGACGGATCCTAAAACTGGACTCGCCTGGCTTTGCTGGATCAGCAAGGTAACTTCCCGGCCAAACCTCCTTTTCTTTTTTTTCTCATGGCAAATGGAGTTCGGGTGATGGCTTATATGGCATCACAGGTGGGGTTCCTATATTGGCGTTCTGGTTATCATGCACATTTTTTCTTCCTCCAGTGAGAGCGTTATGGTTACGAATTGGTGCATGGGCTTTTCAGGGTTTGTGGCATTTTTATAGAGATGATGGCTTGGTATACCCATGTTAGTTCTCGCAATGTTAGGGCTGGTTTGCCTTGTATTATTGGGGAGCAATTTCGGAAATGTTCTTACGATTGATGGTCATACCTCAAATCTCGTACTATAACGATTGATATTGTTACATTTCTTAAGGCAAGATTCGGCCGTCTGGACTACAGCAATTGAGTTGGATTACTGGGGGAAGGAGAAGCGGTGTAGCCTAGCTGTGTGGGAGGGACCAGCAATACATAAAACAAAACATAAAAAAAACTCGGATTTCAGATTATGTTTCTTGGCCGCTAGAGTTTATCGTCGCAGATACACATAGTTAGTAGCTTCTAGTTAAAGCTATCACTGATGGCTAAACAGAAATGAATCCGTTATAATAAACACAAACCTCTGTTGCTTATTGCTATGATATAATGCGTGGTAGGCTGGCTGTCTTGTGTAGTAGCCTCTCGAGATACGCTCTTCTTGGCCGTCTTTTTCCGAACATCAACAGGGCTGGGAACCTTTCAAATGCATTGTTTAGTCCAGATGGATTCCGTCATTCGCGCAAATTTAACTCTTTGTATCAAATGAATCCAGAAAGATAGGTAAACCTATGAATCACAGGCTGCTACTCTACAGACAAGATCTCTATAGGCGACGCAAATCGATTGAAGGTGTTGTTTTCCATGGAGTCTTACTCGGGAAGATCAACGCTTCAATGAAGAATTTGAGGAAATGAATGTTTATTTTTCCTTTTCAGTTGTGTTGTAGGTCATCCATCACCTCATCTACTTCTGCTTCTGATGTTATTCGGAGTTGTGATTTTGCTATATATCTATTCCTGGATTAAATTTCATCTCACTTGCTACATATTGTACTCAAAAATACGGTAAGACAAGCGGTAATTTGTTGAGCATTACATCCATGCATGATATATCTTCTTCGATGTAAATTTCTATATAGCGAATAGCAAATAGCAAATGGTCTTTTTAAGTTTCACTATCGTCTTGTCGGCTGCTCGGTGTGTCGAGATATATATCAATATAAGCAGAAACTGCGATGATCATCTCATTTGTATGCATCATACGTGAGTTTTGGATGACTATCGGGCGTGATATATCGCCGTCAAATGAAATCTTGTCTTGTCTCTCGTACGGTATCATGTTATCGCGGTATGATATTCTCATCTTTGAGAAACGCTCCTAGTCATGCATTGAGTTATCTCATATGAGAGGTAGATCATTAATGAGAAAATTTGCAATTTGTTCTGCTTTCTCGAGGATCGAATCCAATCTAGTCATTGCGTACAGTGGTGAATGGCACATGTTACTTCTGGGTTCTATGCGGCTTCCTGCTTTACCGTGTTTTGTTGTATGTCTACAACGTTCTTCAGGATTCTTTTTAACGATACTTTTGCGATTGGAAATTTGCTAATGTTGTTATTGTTGTTCTTGTTGTCCTCACTCGTTTTGTTATTGGAATAGTTCATATTGCGAAGCGGTAGCATTAATCTCAACCTCTCAGATGAGTACTTTTGATGCCAATGATAGGTTTGAAGATCTTAACTACAGTAATTGCACCCCTAAGTTTCCGTTAGATAATAGTTTACATATTAGCAGTTGAGTTTGGTTGTCGAAAATGAGGGGGAGAGACGGTCAGAGAGTAACAATTGATTTACTTGTGGCCAGAGTAGGTACCATACAAGTGTCTCATTAGTATGAATAGGAGCAGGTCATGCCGACACATTAAAGTTTCAAGAAGTTTACTAATACAGGAAAGAAGGTTTGACAAGAGGTTTGTGGGATATGGGTATTCAGATGCAGGCGTTGGTTAAGAAAGGGAGATACCGTGTATAAGATACATTTGTATTGAAGCAATTAGCGATCTCGGATTCGATATGAAACGGGACGAAAACACGAACTTCATTGTTAGGAGAATATTAGACGAATGTGTAAGATCTTACATTATGATAAATGAGATTGTGCATTCATTCCACAATAGGAAGTAAGGCTAGGTTTTCTGACATTATATATTCATCTGACCTATTCGCTAAAACTATATGTCTTTGAATATTGTTCCATCTCCTTTGACGCCTATATTCCTATCTTCTCGTTCACTTATCTTCTACTTCACCACTTCCAATGCTCATCGCTTAATTTACTAACTTCTGGTTCCCCCTTTCCATCCCTTTGTACAATGAATTTGAATATTGAGTTTTCAAAACGATGCTCCCCAAAATACACTATCAACTTAGTAGATGCTTCTCTATCTGATTAAAATATATGTGTACATATGTGTCTCTTGAAAGCTTATATGCTAACTCATCATGATATCCACCTCGACCTTATAAAAATGCTTGAATCGTTGCACCATGAAATTCGAAAAATTCAATCCATACCTAGTAGCACATTCAGATAGTAACAATCTGGAACATTATCAAATTGGACATGCTCATTGTTGTCGTGATCGATTGCCTTTGAAACCCATGCAGCCAATCGGCGAAGACCAAAAAAGCTCCGATAAGCCTTATAGAAAAATAAATCCCCGCCCATAAATTTCCCACCGATTCAAGAATCGCACAAGACGCATTCGAAATGCCAATATGAATAGAAGCCTTGCAGTGGCATATCGTCGCCCCTTACTACAGACTTTCACCAGAAGCTGGTTCCTCCAAAGAAATTCTTTTGCAAGTGTAGCAGCAGACACAAGGTATGGAATGCGCCCCTCCAACTCCATCCTCCAATCCTCTATTTCGCAACTAACTTTGTATTCTTAGACCTTATGATGTCGTCGTTATTGGAGGAGGTCATGCGGGCGCAGAGGCTTGTGCAGGAGCCGCGCGGTCTGGGGCCAGAACTGCATTGATTACCCCGAAACTTGAGAATATTGGTGTTTGTTCTTGCAATCCTAGTTTTGGAGGGATAGGGAAGGGTACCATGTTGAGGGAGGTAGATGCGCTGGATGGAGTTGCGGGAAGAATTATTGATAAAGCGGGAGTGCAGTTTAAGGTCTTGAACCGGAAGAAAGGTCCTGCGGTTTGGGTAGGCGATAATTGTGGCAGCGGTATTTCAAAATTGTAGGCTAACATGTTTGTCAGGGTCCAAGAGCGCAAATCGATAGAGATCTATACAAAAGGCATATGCGAGAAGAGCTAGAAGCGTATCCGAATCTTTCAATCGTAACCGGGAGTGTGGCGGATATCATTGTTTCGAGGGAGGAGAGCGAGGCGCAAAGTGGCAAGATTACCGGCGTGCGACTGGAATCGGGCGAAATTATACCTACCAAACAAGTGGTTATCACGACTGGCACGTTCTTGGGCGGGGAGATTCATATCGGCTTGGAATGTTATCCTGCAGGCCGCATGGGGGAAGCGGCAACATTTGGTTTGAGCAAATCGCTGAAAGACGCTGGTTTTACTCTGGGAAGACTGAAGACGGGAACACCTCCTCGCCTTGCAAAGGGTTCTATCGACTTTAAAAATCTTACTGTGCAGCCAGGAGATCAGCCACCGACACCTTTCAGTTATCTCAACGAGACTGTGTCTGTCCAGGACCAGTTACTCTGCTATGCTACGTACACGAATGAGGCTTCACATGCTGTGGTACGGGCAAATCTGGACAAGTCAATTCATATCAGAGAGACTGTGAAAGGGCCCAGGTATTGCCCATCGCTCGAATCCAAGGTTATACGATTTTCCGATAAAGATAGACACATTGTATGGCTAGAGCCTGAAGGTTTTGATAGCGATGTCATCTATCCTAACGGTATCTCCATGACAATACCCGCGGAGGCCCAAGAACAACTTTTAAGAACCATTCCAGGACTAGAGAATGTCACAATGACCGCTCCTGGTTATGGTGTAGAGTACGATTATGTCGATCCTCGAAGTCTAAAAGCAACACTCGAAACAAAGGCAATCCAGGGTCTTTACTTAGCCGGTCAAATCAATGGTACTACAGGTTACGAGGAAGCAGCCGCGCAAGGTATCATAGCTGGTATCAACGCCGGTCTTGCATCACAATCGTTGCCACAATTGACTTTATCCCGCAGTGATGGATATATTGGAATCATGATCGATGATCTCATCACCAAAGGTGTTTCTGAACCTTACCGCATGTTCACATCTCGCAGTGAATATCGTATGAGTGCCCGAGCTGACAACGCCGATTTACGACTCACGGAAAAGGGACGACTAGCAGGAGTAGTAGGTGAAAAACGATGGTCCGCCTTCAATGACGAGGTCGCTCAGATGGATGGTCTCAAATCAGCGCTCGAAAATAGTAAATTCAGCGCTCCGGTATGGATCAACGATGGCTTCAAAGTTTCAAATGATAGTACTATGCGAAACGCCTTGGACATCTTACGCATTCGAGACGTCACAATGAACGATCTTTCGACTCGTGTCCCGGAGATCCTAACATACACCCAACGAATCCGAGATAGAGTTGGCATCGAAGCCGTCTACGCACCATATGTCACACAGCAAAAAGCTGCGCAGAGAATCTTTGAAAAAGATGAGATGCTTAAACTACCTGTAGATTTAGATTATGATTCTATTCATGGGATCTCTATGCATGAGAAATCGGTGCTAAAGATAACAAGGCCCGAGAGTGTGGGACAGGCGAGAAGGATTGAGGGGATGACGCCGAGTGGATGTTTGAGATTGTTGGCTTTTGTAAGGGAGAGATCGAGGGCGGTTCAGAAGGCCAATATGTTTGATGAAGTGGCTAGGAAGAGAGGAGAAAGGAACGTGGCCAGTGAAGTTGAGGGAGGTATGATTTAAAAAGGTTCAAATGTATAGATATGCATGGCGATGGCGTTTGGGGGGAAGGTTGGGTGGATAACTACTGTGGATCTAAAGGATATATGAAGGGATGTCACTCTGTAAAAAAAACTAGGAAGTCATACATTGGAATGCAATGAACCTACCTCACTTTGTATAGATAATAGGAAGCTATTAGTTGGAATTCAATGAACTTCATTCATAAGATTCATATGTACATTTTCAATCTGGATATAGCCGACGTGGTAAAGCGTGCGTCAACTTAGGTGATAATAATACATCAATTACGACACTGATACTTTGTCTAGAACAGACAGTCAATTGCTCGGGGCGAAGTTTGAAGCTGTATCCAATGGTTTTTGGGGGGAGGGGGAGGGGAGGCAGGGGGGAAACTACGAATGTTAGAGCGCAGATTTCAATTTGAATTCGATGTTTCGAATTAATATGATATTTTGATTGGAATGAATATGTATCAACAGTTTAATCTCTGTCAAGCACTGTTTGGAAATTTGAAGACTTGCTCGAAAACAGAGTTGTGTTATTTTCAAACGTATGTTTGCCTCGAATTTTATTGGCAGTAAGTAGTTTTCAGGAAGGGTGGCATTGGAAAATAGCTGGGTATAAGTAATGGGTCACTCGCTATATAGGTGTTAATACTGGTTGAGTAATAATCTTAGATTGAAGGTGTAGATTGATTGATGTAAGATCTTCTGAGACTCTCGGATGGTCGTAGCTGGAGTATGTGTATAGAGAGAGAGAGAGAGACCTCATTAATAAGACCTAGTGAGCCCGAAGCTGAATTGGTATGCAGAGCCACAGGAAGCTTCTTGGAGTGACAGAGGGAAGAAAGAAAGAGAATTTGTACTTGTGCCGCTGATGAATTGGTGAAATTATGAACTTTTACTCTCCTTACCTCTCCAATTAGCACCAACTACCCAATTCCAGCCAGCCTCCAGACAATCCAATTAAAATCTCAAGACCTACAACCCAGAAATTCTGTCGCACATCTGTATTTTCTACCCGCAGGCCCATCCCTACGAGTTCAAGCTTATAAAGAGTAATAGATAGATACACTAGACTGGAAGAGACAAATACCAATGATACTAGTATTCAATGCAAGTAGAATTCTCGCATTTGCTAACAACTACCCGAGAGATCTCAACCGCTTTGTCTCTATGGGTTTAGATGCTTTACATGTAGAACTATCACTACAGATATCCAATCCAATCCAATCCGTTGCTTCTTCGTCGATCGATATATCTATCGATCGGTGATGCGGGGAGGACAGCAATTGGATTCGTCGTGACAACCAACCCCTTTATGCTCTTAGCTCAGTCTACTCTATGACAGCACTAGCCAATTCTCAATTCTCAATTCTCAATTCTCAATTCTCAATTCTCAATTCTCAATTCTCAATTCTCAAAACACAAAACACAAAAACAATAAAGGTTCAATCATCCTCAACTAAACTCAACTCACTCCACAATCAATGCCAATCCCATTCCCATTCTCATCCACCTCCCATCCCCACCACCCCAAAAACCCAACCCAACCCCACGCCCCCCAACCAACCAACCACCCAATCACCCAATCACCCAATCACCCAATCACTCACCCCACCCCCTAGCTCCCCCTAGCCTCCCCTCCACCCCCAACCCGCAAAAATAACCGAGTCGAAAGAATACAATTCCGTCATACCTACCTAGTACCTACCTAGTACCTACCTAGTACCTAGTGCATCTAGTACGAACCAAATCACCCGCTCCTATTCCATTTCCTCATTTCGCACGCACAAATCCCATGATTTGGAAAAATTGGAAAAATTGAAGAGAAAAATTGAAAAGAAAACAACACAACACGTAAAGCATCTCATCTCACTCATCTCAATCTTCTAATTTTCGTATCTTCCATCTTCTTTTCATTCATTCATTCATTCATTCATTCTTTCATTCATTCATTCTTTCTCTTGTTTGAGGGGTTTCATATACGATATACTATATCGTATTATCATATCATATCAGATATATGAGATATACATTGCACTGGCAATTTCTCCTCTCTGATGAATACTTATTCATCTTCATCTTCATATTCATTTTCATAGTCATCTTCATGGTCATGGTCATATTCATGGTCATCTTCATCTTCTCCAAATATCCATCATATCATTTCACTCCCTCCCCACATCATTCACATCATCCACATCAACCCACCTCCTCACTTCTACTTCCCACCACACCACTACCACTACCAACATCTCTTCATTCTCCTCTTCTCCTCCCCCTCCTCCCCATCCTCTTCTCCTCCCCTTCATCCTCATCCTCACACCTCCACTTACACTTACTCTTAGGACCAAACTCCGTCTACGAAACCCCTCGCCCGCACTTCATGGCTGCTCATACCACGACCTGATTCATCTGCGTCATGCACGAAGAAGCCTTACCTACCTACGTCAACCTGTCATCCCACGCCCCCTTCGACATCATACGAAGAGGGGAGACTGCATGCTAGATGCCGATAGCAACATCAATATCTCTCTCATCTCAGTTCTCTGAGAAATTTAAACTCGCCCACCTATGTTGCTACTTGTCCCGTCGGTTCTCATACATGGTACCGAGTGAAGGGGGAAAGTGGTCAGTACAGCAGCCTGAGAAATCTCGCCCACCTACGAACTTGTCCATCTCCCGACAGCTTTCGAAAGCCACCCCCAACCTACCTGTCGCACACCCACACCCACACCCGGTGCACCTACCTACCTACATCTCAAAAACTATTCGGCTCAAACCCTTTCAGATCACATAAACACCATGAAGGAAACAAAAATATAGAGTGGGTAATTATCTGGTATTTATCAAGCCATTCATCTCTGCAACAAAAAGTTTTTGAGATGATAATCTATCTAATCCACCAGAAAAGCGAGTCCTATCTAAAAGTTCTTTCTCAACTTTTCTCTGTCCACCAGCTATCTCATCAACAAGCCAATATCGACACATCCTTTCCGTTCCTATAATAAAATTTGTTGGTATATTCAAGAACAAAGCTTCTTCCATGATGTTCGATCCTCCATAAGCAATTGTGTGAGTAGTATGACTGAGAGGAAAAATGTAAAAAAGAAAGCTAAAGCGTATGACTACAAGTGGAGGTCATGCCAACCTCCAACCCACTCCAAATCACCGAGATCCGACTGCTTGTCCTTTCGCTTGTCCTGATGATGATCTCGGCCCTTGGCCCGCGCCCATGGACATTCTCTGCCCTTTTCTTTACTAACAATGTTCGATTTAGTATCCCAACCACCTGTACCGAAACTAGTGAAACCTAATCCAACGTTCCGACGTGGAGTACTTTGAGTCTTCCACGTATCAATAGATCTTTCAGAGGGTGATGCTCCTGCAAATGCCCTTCGACGATCTCCGAGCGCAGACCACTTGTCAAAAGCAGTCCTCTTTGAGGGTGGTGAATAACGAGGTGAGTTGTGTTGAGTAGGGGTGTCGTGGAAAAAGAAGCCATCAGGCACCAAATCCTCGTCAATATCGTGAGCCACTGTACGACTAGGTGCGACTCTGGGGATGTTGACAAATGATGAGGTGTGAGGTTCCAATGGAGATCTGCCAGCCTTATCATCATTGGTCTTGCTCTCGTGGCTCCAAGTTCGCGAGTTAGCCTCTTGACGGGCTTGGAAGTGATTGTCGAGCTCTTCTTCCTCTTCCATCTCTTCGTCCCAGAGATCACCCCAACTCTTAGATACCATGTCGTTCTTCTTGCCAAAGACTGATGCCATAGATGGCAATGGGATTGGCTTTGCCATGGCGATTGGTAGGGATCCAGAGATGGGGGTAAGACTAGCCTTTGGAGGACCAGATTTCATGTGGCGGCGGATGGCTAGAGATTGCATCGAAGTTCCAAGGGAAGAATCAAGAATTGATTCCATTGAAGGAGTTTGTTCTCCAATGGAGAACCAATCCTTGTTGCTTGCTTCGGAGCCAGGGAAGAGGTCCTCTGAGTCATAGTCCTCATCTGGAATGGCAGAGAGCTGGCGGAACTGTTGAGGTGGGCTGGCGTGCAATGCCTTGGCCCAAGGGAAAGATCCACCCGCATCGAGTTGAGGGCTTTGGATAGAAGGTGTACGCAATGGCTCACGGTTTGAGCTGGGAATACCACGTCGATCGGCAGAACTGAAGTCATCGGCAAACTCATCAAATGTTGTGAAGCTAAGTACACGCTCGATGGCCTCACGAGCAGCGGCAAGTGATCTCTTTCGAGGATCGAGGCTCATGCATTGAGCAATGACTTCGTAGGTATCTTGTGACATTGTTGGGAAGACATCAAAGAGCGATTGCTTGTCTCGAGTAAAGTCGAGGAAAAGTGGGTCTGACTCTGTGGGTGTTGTGAAAGGGTTGCGAGAGAACAAGATGTTCAATAGACAAATGCCAATGGCCCAGACATCGGCTTGCTCTGGAGAGTATCCCGCGCCAGCAGAGTCATATTGTTCTGGAGACATATAGCGGTCGCTTCCTACCGTGGTTTCATATGACCACTTCTCGGAAGTTGCAAGGCCAAAGTCACCAAGCTTCATCTCTCCTGATTGGGTAAGGAAAATGTTTTCGGGCTTGATATCACGGTGATACATGCCCTTGCTGTGAATGTATGCAACAGCGTCGATAAGTTGTAGCATGAATTGTCGGACATGTTCCGTTTCGAGTGGGCCAGTGCCAGTTCGAATAGCCTCGTAGAGGTCGCCTCTGGAGCAAAACTCGAGAACGATGTACACATGGGCTTCGGTCTCGAAGGAGTGGATGAGGTTGACTATGTTTGGGTGGGAGCCAAGTCGAGCATGGCAGGATAGCTCTTCAGAGTGTTCATCGATGGCAAATGACGAGTCTGCATCCGTCATCGTGGCAGATTTCTTGGTTAAACACTTGATAGCAACGGTTTCGTTGGTAATTAGGTCCTTCGCCATGAAAACCATTCCAAATGAACCATGGTTGAGGGGGGATATCGTTTCAAAACGTCCATCAAGGACGACTCCGTCGTAAAACTTCTCTCTTAAGCACTCCATTGTTATGATGAAGGGTTGAAGTAGTGAAGTGTGATGTGAGTGAAGAAAGAAGTGTGAAGGTCGAATAGGAGTGAAGTGTGCAAATTAAATAAATAAACTTAAAAACAAAAGTGCAGCTTTGAATACTGTTACAACCGAAATGTTTTTGGGCCCTGAGAGGTAAAGAATCGAGAGATACAAGTGGAATTCGTAAAAGCTTTTGTCTTCTCTAAACAAAGTTGATGGTGGCACAAGGAGAGCTATGCTCTTGATGATTGTCGGAGTGAATAAGTGAGGTTGTAGTTCGATCTGAATGAGGCAAGGCGATAAAAGGTGTATGGGCAATAAAACAAACTCGCAACGCTATATAAATGTATCCTAACCGCCGAAAAAAAGAAAATGATAACTGGTGAATAACTCCGGATCGTAGAAGTAGGGTGTTCAGAGGCTCATAGGGGTATTTCGAATACGCTTTGACAAAAGAGATTTATTGAATTTGTTCGTTAAATGGGACAAAGAAGAGAGACTTGAAGTCTGGTAATAAAATAGAATAAGGAAAGAGTTGAAAATCGTTATGCTGACATAGGAGTCAGACGTTGATAGAACGAGTGTCTGAGGTTTCGAAGGTTCCTCGAGGAGTACGACTTGACGTACGTGTGGGTGAGTTGAGGTGTGATGTCGATTTGGTGGGTCGAATCGAGAAAGCAATCACACAATTGAAGTCAATCAATTATGCAATATCGAGATGGAGTGATGTGATGCTTTGGTAGAGCAGATGTGATCGATGACTTGCACAGATCTGGAGCGAATGATCTTGCAGTGGAAGACTTTGGCGGCGTGTGTATCACAGATCGGAGATGATCAAGTTGGCTATCGTGATAAACGCTTCAATGTTGACTTGGAACTCATGTGTTTACTGTGGGTTGTTTGTAGAACAAGGAAGTAGAAGATATGACTCTTCTTCTGCCAATGTTCGAAATTGTAGGTTGACGACAATAGGAGTTCGTTGGGAAGAAAATCAGGAGAGGATGATTGCTCAAGAGGTGGAAGAATGCGGTTGACCTTTGATGAAGTTGGTGATTACAACGGGATCTGCAAAGCCTTGTGAATGTTCGGGAATGTAGTTGTTGCCGTGGTAGCAAGCAGTGTGACGCAGAACGAGACAAGTGACGGTGGTTGGAGCTTTATCAAAGGAATGGGCGATGGAAAGGGAGAGAAGATGGTAGAGGGTTCGTCAAGAGTTGGAAAGGGTCTGTCGGTCGGGATTGATTGTTGATGAGTTGTGAAGTCGAAAGTGTAGAAAGAGGAGAAGAGGTAAAAGAGAGGAAGGGGGGGGGGGAAGGGAGGAAGTTAACTGCGAACGACGATGATTGTAGCCAGTATTATCGTACGCACATATGTGGAGTTGAAGGTGTATGAGGTGGATGAGTCGGCAGGTGGAAAGGCGAAGAAGAGTAAGTAAGTAGGATGAGTCGAAGGGAAGCGTAAGCGAAAGCAAAGGCCGGTTTTTGGAGTGAGTGGAGTGGGGTGTAGGGATATCGAGATGAGGTGTCTAATAAGTGTCTGTTTCCTGCCAGGGGTCTCCAAGGAATGGAAAATGAAGGAACCTTGTTGTTGCAGGTTGGAGAGATAAAGAAAGAGAGAGATGAATAAATAAATAAACTTGGGGCTAGAACCCGATTGGGCGTAGATGTGGCTTTTGGATCGGAGGGAGTTCAGCTTGGAGTTGTCACTTGTACCTATGGATCTTTAGAGTTGGTTGATTGAAGATTGAGGTATGGATGGACACACGCAACTCTCACAAAGTATTCAAAGTCAGAGAACGGCTGGCAAAAGAAGGATCTTGAGGTTTCACAGTTGTCAAGTGATTGGGCGAGAGTCGTGGTGATAAGGTTGAAGGTCTATTTTGTTGAGTGGGAGTGGGAGTATGAAGGAGTATGGGTGTGAGTGTAGTTGTAGTTGTAGTTGTAGATATGGATAGATATAAATATGGATGTGGATGTGGATGTGGATCTGGATTTGGGTGTGAATGTGAATGTGAATGTGTAGATAGACAAGTAGAGTACTAATCACTAGGTCCGTATGTGAATTAGTACGGAGTGAATTCGTGAGTCGTCGATAGAGAGGTAACAAGTGTACCTAGGTATTAATCTCGTATGTCTGTATGTCTGTCTGTATGTCTGTGTAGATGGATATATATATTGTTCGTAATTATTCGTAATTATTCGTAATTATTCGTAGTCGTTCATGAATTGGGTCGTAAATAATGGTAAAACAATATTGACTTGTACCACCACAAAAAGTATCTCTCCGTGGATTATGGTCTCTGTCGGTCCTGCACGAACTTGTTGTCCTTCCTTTGCTGTATGTAAGAATCCGCGGCAAGTGATTATAGGGAAACCGTCGCAGATCTTTTTCTCGGTTGATAATATGTGATATGAGTACCGGTCCGGTATAGTACACGTTTAGGGAATCTTGTACGAGATAGGTTTGTACGAGATGGATTGGTACGAGATGGGTTTGTGCGAGATAATGTGTCAAGTAGTGTTGAAGATAGAGAGAGACCCGGATGCTTGAGCTTGACGTCGGGAAGAAAAGGGAAGGGAAGGGAAGGGAAGGGAAGGGCCACCGATAAACTAAATAAGTTCCAAGTCCAAACGAAACCCAATGTTCGAAATAGGCTTGGTGACCGCGACGACTATTATGAATTGATGATTGTAAATCAAAGAAAGGTTCGCGAGGTTCCAGGGTGAAGGTTTGAAAACTAATTGAATCACTTGGGTTCTTGAATTTTCTAGCACATTCAGAAAAGGTGCTCAAGTGACCAAGATTTCCAACGGTACAAGCAATGTGTGAGATGACTGACAGGAGAGGAGGCGAGGCGAGGCGAGGTGAGATGAGGAATGAAGTGGAGTGGAGTGAAGTGAGGAAAGGAAGTAGAAGGGAGATGGAGGATCGAATGAAGTGACTCTGGAGTCTGTACGGAGTATGGGTAATAATATCAAATACTAGGTAAATCAAAGGTAAATCAAAAGGTTGCAATGCATCTACATATATCTATCAATTGATATTCCTGTCATCATTTTTACTCTTCACTTCTGATTGGATCCAAACGATCTGTCTGGTATGTACCTATACCTCTACTCTCTTATCATTTGATATCAACAAAGAAATGATGAGGAGGGGAAACAAACACTTCACCCCAGATTTTCCATGGGAATCGGATGGATGTGTACACACGCTCATTGCTCAAGCCTCCCAAGCTTTCCCAAGTCTAATAATTAATTATTAGCCAGTCATTCATTCGATTCACACCCCACCCTTTCATTCTCTCACTCTCTGGTGTTCTTTCAAGACACGCCTTTCGGTGAATAATATGATAACAAGCCTTCTTTTTTAACAATGCCCTACTTGTCCGTCTCCGGTATAACATTGATGATCGATCGCTCAAAGGAGTTTCAAAGGAAACCAAATCCTTGACATTCCAGAGTTCCAAGTTCCAACAAAGAATCGATGGAAAGCAGCAGCGACGGTCATCAGCCACCACATACCCAAAGAGGCTTAAGGTTGTGAATTCTACACCAAGAGTGATCACACTGATCCAATCATTCGAAGATCATTGGAGACATCTCATCACTAACATCCTGCTGCTCTTACATGATTCTATCGGGTTCCTTCCTTGGAACGCCTCATGAACATACAATTGGCTGCTAATCTTAACCTCACCCAAAGCCCATGAATAACTAATCTTACCTTTATGCACGCCCCTAAGAAATGCATGCATTGCATTACCGTCGTCTGCTCACACCATCCCACGCTCACCATACACACCATCTCAGGTCACAGCATAGCTAGACCAATACTTTGGTAGCATTGCAGTCAAAGAGAGGGACTTTACCGCCTTTTACTGTGCCTTCTTTGGCGCTCTCAAATGCTACCCATCTGTCCATCTATCTTTACGCCCTCAAGCTGGGGAAAATACCGTTACCATTGGTGGTTCTAGAGTGGCATTAATGGATAGATTAGAGGTCGGCCTTTGGCTAGAGAATGACGAATATGGCGAGTGCCTTGGCTGTTCCCATTCACTCCAATTCAATGCTAGGTAGGTAGGCAGGTATGCTACAAAGCCTGTAGTCGATCTCTTATGTAACTCCGGAGTCCGTCTCTCACTACTCTGAAGGCTCTAAAGGTGTGTGTTGAGGTTCGAGAAGGCTGTGTCGGCAATAGCGAAGCTAAATTTAAACACGTTTTCTACTTGAACGTCTGGACTCTCATGGATGAAGCCAGATGACATATATTCTCAAATTCGTTGAGGATTCTCGAAGGAATTGATCAATGACTTCGGAGATAACTACGCTACAAGGATACATATTATCAGTCATCAAGATTGATATGATGACTTGACTTGTTAGGTACCTACAAGGCTACAAGACAACTGACGGTAGCCGTACAATGTACTCGTGTTGGAATGACACAACCCGATTTGGGCGTTTCTCGCCTGTCCATTGGCTCGAAACAGTAATGAAAATCATGAGATGAGAACACATAAGTCAGTACATACGAAACTCGCAATCCTCTGAGTGATTCATCGTAATTTCACAAAGCAAGAAACAAACAAACAGAGTACAGGACACATAATCCAGATTCCAGACAACTTAGATCCATTCCATGGAGGAGAGGAGCTTAGCTTAGTAACAAGTTAGATAACCCGTCACTGTCAGACAGAGGAGTCACGACGAACCAAGCCTCCAAATGATTTCTGATCCCTTTACGGTAAGATACCGACCGCTGCTTCCGATATTCCCCAAAAGGGTTTGACATGCCTAGTACGTTCCTGAGGTGAAAGGTCGTGTGACCATCTATTTGGATTTTGGAAGGACAAAGAATTATTTCGGCCACAGTGGTGGTTGTGGTTTTTGTCGTTGTGGTTGCTGCTGTCCTTATTGCCATCAAGGAAACCCCGATTGAAAACGTTATTGAAGAGGCGAAAGAACTTGGTTTGGCCCAGCCTCTTGTTTTCTTTCATCATCCGGTAGATCATGGCAAATGGTCAATCACATCAAATCATTTGATATGAGATGATATGAGCTGATCTGATGTTACACGTATACATGTTACATATTACATACACACGTACACTTTCTAAACCAGTGACATGCTTTTCCATTACTGCAGTCTGCACCCAACTACCTCGTTTGACCTCTCGAGGGAACTTGCAAGGTGCGCACTTCTTAATTTAGCTGGTAGGACATTCCGATGTTGCTTTCAACCCTCATCACGTTCGACAAAGGGGGCGATTTTGTCGTAATGATGTGGAAAAGTCACCCCATTGCTGAGCAGATGAAGCACCCGACGACATCTTGGTAATACGGATGGATTGGCCTCTGTGATTGTTGCATACCTACCTCCTAGGTAGGTCGTAATGTTTTTCAATATTTACGGAGGTCTCCGCTCACACATTCTTCCATTTCCATTGACTGCCCCGTCCTGATTCTGATTCTGATGAGACCAATTCAAGACTTGTGAGAAGATGGGATCGTTTGCATCAAAGACAGACCAGACCAGACAGATCCATTCTTTCTCACCACAATTGAGTCGGCATGACTCTCCAAGCAAATCAGCAGACTCGAAAAATCCACAGAAGATTGCTTGCTAAACCCTCTCGTTTGAAGATCCTCGCGTTCACCCACTGGGAATTCGTTGATCTTGAAACTCGCGCTTATGTACGTACCATACTGCTGTAAGGTTACCTCGTTACCTACCTACTCCATATTTCGGATGTTTGGTGCATCGCATATCATTTGATACACGTACTCTTCTTGTTTCCCCAGCCAGCCGTCCTGTATTCCGAATATGTATGTTTTCTGGGCGGTACCTCTTCACCATTATTCGCAGCAAAGTTAAAGATCTCATTACATGGTGAAGCACGGCTACGCTACCCTGAGTATGTATGTGAGCATGTATGTATGTAGGGATGTCACAAGTAGATTCATACACATCATTCTTGTCGTCGTGGGGTAATTTGATGGGTCGTACGGAGTACAGGGCGATTAGCTGGGATGCTTTTGGTTCCTTTGACTTCAGAATGGCTCTGTGAGGTGACTTGATTTATGTCTGTCTATTACCTACTATGTATGTATGACTACCTAGGTATCGAGTCTTTGAATGGGAAGAGACAAATGGTTTCAATTGGGAATCTAGTCACAACTCAACCATCTGTCTCCGGAGCTATCCACCGCGTAAATAGCAAATACAATCTGTCCTCGAGATTGACAGCGTCATTCAATCTATTATCCTTTGCGTTTTGTGGGAAAAGGCACATCTTCATTTAACCTCCCCATCATGAAAGATTAAGTCATTTCCCTGCACCCTCACCCGCCTTCCCATTCCAGACGTGCCGATTCGTACATCGAGCGCCCTGTGCAGTGCTGCTTCCCCAAGAGTCCTGCACGAAATGAATGACCGTTGGCTTCACGAGACGTATGATCGACGACCCTTTCCGCCGATGTCTCCATAGCTAACTAGTCACTACTCACTAGGGAAGCTGTCGTTCATTGGGAATGTCATGTCATGTCATGCCATGCCATGCCATTCAAAAACCCCCCGAAACTCTCCCTCAGATATAGTATGATCTACTTTGATAGACTCATCTTTCTTTTGATATTTCTTCCGCGAAACAGAAATCCACACTGGAAATCTCGCGTATGGTGATGCTTCATCAGCTTTCGAACGAGAGCCTGCGGAAAAGGGAGTCCGATGATTGGATTTTCATTTGGGATTGAAACATTTAATTTGTGTGAAATGCTACATACATGCTTTGAAACAACTGGGCGGTAATTATGTGATTGAGGATATTGATTACATGTCTTGGGGATTTATTGGCTGGACGGGAGTCATTGGATAGATACAAAGGTAGATACAAAGGTACCTACTCTACGATACATGAATGTAAGATACATGATATTCATAGTTCATAGCTGGATGATGTATTATTATGATATCAACAGAGAAAGCCCAGCAAGCCCAGCAAGCCAAGCAAGCCTCCTTCTTATCTCTCCTCGAGTACGTACGTGCTGTGATGAAATGGAAAACTCAAAATTCGAAGCTTCATACTTCATATTTCATATTTCATGACTGAATGCCTCCATTCCCCATGTGGGAACGTCATAAAGCTCTCAATTCAGCTCAGATAGGAAAGAAACAATTCAACAATTTGATGTCCCGAGGTCATTCATTACCTATCTTTATCATTATCGCTACCACGCATTGCTTATCGCCCCCACAGAATAAAATGTACAATGTACGATGTACGATGTACGGAGTATGTTGACTTTGTGGGTTCCCACTGCTTCAACCCCCTCCCCCCCAGTAAACACGCGACCTTTTCACCATTATCCCCATCGCGTCGCATCGCATCACATCATCCTTTTCTAGTCTGTCCCAGTGTTCCTCATCTACCCCACAGATTGCGCCAATGGCGGCATATGGATACCGCTTCCAGAATCCAGAGAAAGAGATGAAGGTACAGTAGTAGCATTGGAGAGATGGATGAAAGTAAGACGGTACCTGTCATCACGATAATCTCAAGCCGCCTTTGTTCTGAGGGAGCAAGCAGCGGTGAGGGGCACTTGAGTGTGAAGATGATGAAATTTCTTCTGGAGAGAACCTTGGAATCCTTCAAGATGAGAATGTTGGCTACGAGAGAAGCAAATATACCTAGACGGACACTGTACGCACACCTATATCTCGGAGAACAGTGTATATTACTTGTCTCTCTGCTGAGTCTATCCTTGCCCCCCTCTCCCATACCGCGGAGCTATCACTGCCAGAGTCCTACCTGACTCTCGCCCTTCAGATCAAAATCCCACCGTCGATATCTTCTGATACCTCCTTGACATATATCCCATCGTCAGAGTGGCCCCCAACCAAGCCATGCATATCTCTTCGTGGATACGTACCTATCCAAATATAACATCATCACCATCAACTAATCGTATCGATTCCTATCTACCACTTTAGAGTCCACCATAGCTTTATCGACACACTTGAAGCTCCAAGATGGGTCTAGATAGCAATCTTCACTGTCACTCGTCCCATACATATGTACCTCTCTAGCATGCATCATGCATTATGGGAAACTAAGGATGTGTACATGCCATGCCTCCAACGTGAGAGTGAGTCCCTGGGTAGGACGGACATGATTTCCCATACTTTACTTAGTCCCAAAAGCGTATGCAGCTACGAATGAATGATTAACAAATGTGCTTTTGAATGAACCGCGGCCAGAATTTGTTTTTTGTTTTTTGCTCGTTGAAACTTGCTCTTTCGTGAATTTTGAACGGATCAATTGGATTGTATGAAACTGATCATGAATCAAACATTAAGTAATGATTATTGAGTGGAGTTGATCGATTCACACCCACCGCCCACCGCCCACCATCTTTGATCGTTTTTGGTAAGTGGGGGGTGTATCCAACACTCAGTTCAAAACCAATATGTGAATGTGATCAATTGCAAAATTTCAGAATAGGTCGGTCGTCTTGGTCTCTGGCCATTCACGAGAGACAGGACAGGAAGGCCATTCCTTCGCAATTGATGATATCTTCACCGCCATCATAATTTTAATAAAAAAAGGTGATTGTTTTATTTTACTCCTCATTTTCCCTATGCTCACTGCCAAATCCGGAACATTATCAACAAAACACAGAACACGTTCCGCGTACCTACGTACATGCATGCTACTTATCCCATATCATATCGTGGTCCTATCTCCAAAGTCCAAAGGCCAAACCTCTTTGCCGAAAATCCCCGTTTACTAACTGCATGGAGCCTTCGCCCACAGAGCTTTTCCTGATTATTGCAGCATAAGCTTGCATCTTGCTGCTTGCATGAACATGAACAGCCTGAATTCATCCATACGATTTACGAGCCAAGAGTTTTGGCCTGAGGGATTCAAGCAGGACGGGTGGGAAGTCAAACGCACCGTATTGACGAATCAGATTCCCAAATTCATCCTCGACCCTTCCACCCTTCCACCCTTCCACCCTTCCACCCTCGTGCATAAAGAACGGAACGTGCGATTCCTAGCAAGTAGACTTGGTAGTCTAGGGTCGATCTTTGCCAGCGCTCATCCACGCATTGCCTAAGTCCTTACCAAGTCACCATCCATCCAAGATTACGAAAGAAGCTCGCGAGAGTGAGTTCACCGCTATCTCTCTTCGACCTCGGGGCTGATTTTTTTTTCAATACTGTATTGAGGGAAAGAGAGGAATTTCATCTGGAAGGATTCCCAACTTGATAAAATGGAAGGCAAACCACGAGTTAAGGTGGTATTGTTGGATATCGGTGAGTGATGAAAATTTTTCACTCGGGGATTTACGGTTCCTATTTGTTCCCGTTCCTGCTTTTCTATACATCACCCGTCCGCAGAATTTTCTCGGGAATGGAATCTTCGGATTGCAATGGATCACGTGGGCGAGTTTGGAAGATGGTGGTGAAGTAAGCTTGGGGAGGAAATGAATATGTGATGGAAAAGGCTGATGGATTCATTCTTCTTCTGCAGAGGGCACGGTGTGTCCGATTTCTTTCGTCAAGGATATCTTGGTAGGTCGACTATTTCCTTGCTATTCCTACTGGTCAATCTTTCAGTAGTCTATGCATTAAGTCATGAGTCGCATATTCTTTCCCTTCTCTCTTGCGATGCGCTTTACGCGAAACAAGTAGTTACCTTGTTGGTCTAGTTACCAGTCAAATTCAACGGTTCGGATTGCGATGATCAATCACTGTCTCGATGAGATTGCCTTTACATCTTTACACAACTGCGGAAAACTGTTGTACTACGTAAGCTCCGGCATACAAATATCTTGGGGGCAGGAAATTTGATTTGTGCATAGTCATGTGAGACTTGTGATGAGCTGTCGTGTTATCAGTGCTCTGTCTTTCAATGCTTCTACCCCGCTATCATTGGTTGGGATGGCAACGGGGAGGATCGCCATTACTTGCAACATTGACGTTAAACCAGAGGATAGTGGTAGAAGAAGATAAAAGAGATAGGTGAATGGAATCGCAAGTGTGGTGGCATCTACGTTGAGGAGAGAATGGAGTGACACTAATGCAAATGGTCGTCTGCCACGTTCTCAACGGATGTGTATGGTCAATTCAATGTACAGATCAGCGCTCATATCATTTGCGGGGAAGAGCCAAACTCCCATAGGTGCCTATCTATGTATGATGGGTTGGTTGCACCGTGTCCCATCAATAATCTCACTCCATAGTATCAGCGTTCTGTTTCGTTTTGTTTTACTGCAAAGCAAGCTCCCAGCCCCCCTGAATCCGGAGTCCCACTCATATACATGATACTGGCTTTACCCCGCCATTAGCATGCCGGTACCCGATACATTTGAAACATGTATATTTCTATGTATCAATGCGTTTGTCGATTAGCTCATCTGGCAGGAAACTTTCCACATCACCTTTTGCCACGAATGTAGACAGCAATGCTCAATTACTGACCTCCCCATCAGTTCCCATACGCTCTCGCAGCTCTACCAGAAACACTCTCCACTCAATGGGACTCTCCATCCTTCCTCCCTTATCGCTCTGCCTTTCCGCCTGAACACGCCTCTACCCCTGACGCACTCCTTTCCCATGTCCGCGATCTCATGGCTCAGGATCTCAAGATCCCATACCTTAAATCCCTTCAAGGATATCTCTGGCTTCGTGGTTATGAATCGGGCGAATTGAAGTGCCCACTTTTCTCAGATGTATACCCAACGATGAAGAAGTGGAGAGACAACGGGGCGAAGATTTGTATCTACAGTAGTGGGAGCGTGGCCGCGCAGAAGTTGTTGTGGAGATATACGACTGAAGGGGACTTGAGGAGTTGCATTTGGAATGGGCTCGAAGGAGATGATGGGAGAGAGCTTGAAGGCGGGTATTGGGATACCGTTAATGCGGGGCTGAAACAGGATATGGCGAGTTATGAGAAGATTGCCCAGGCGAACAATGCGTTGGGTGAGGGGGGCGAGTGGTTGTTTTTGAGCGATAACATCAAGGAGGTGAGAGCCGCAAGGGAAGCTGGAATGAAGAGTTTCGTGGTGGTTAGAGAGGGGAACGCGGAGGTTACTGCGGAGGAGAGGGAGGGGCAGGTTCTTGTGAATAGCTTTGGAGAGGTGGAGAAGTGGGTTGAGGTTTCTGCTGAACAAGCATGATGGTGATGGTGATGGTGATGGTGATGGTGATGATGATGGTAAACGAAATCGATCATCGATCATGTATCACGGAATAAATGTCTTTCTATCAAAATCTCTTTCATCCATGTCATTGATTGTTACCCACGTGCTGTTCGTCCCTCCTTGCTGTAATATCTATATCGTACCTTGAACTCCTTTTCCCATTCATTCACCATCCTACAATTTGTATCATGTTCAATAAATACTTACTTCACTTCTATCAAATACATGGATCGGCTAGTCACTTATCATCACATACCTACCTAGTATTCATCACACATCATAACCCCTCTCTTCCCCTTCCCCTTTTCATTTCTCATCCCTACAATCCATATCTCCCCAACTCACCCCCACACTCATCGATCCCCAAATGAAACAATCAGACGTGGAAAATCTCTCAATACCTATCTGGAAGTACCTACCTAGTGAGAATCATGAATTATAAATCCATCCATCCTACATTTGAAAAATTGCACGTATTTGAATTGTGTGGGAGACTGTGTAGGTGGGTAGGTAGGTAGGTAGGTAGGTAGGGAGGTAGGTAGGTAGGTAGGTAGGTAGGCATATAAATCGATGATTCAGGAAATATCGCGCTTTGGGTTTTGAGTTTTAGGTGGTATTGATGTATTGACTGACTTGACTTGACTGTATTGTATTGTATTGTATTGTATTGTATTGTATGGCTGAACTGCTGGTCTGAAGGATGGAGAATCTTGTGTGCTGTGTGTGTGTATGTGTGTTTTGTCTGTCTGTCTGTCTATGGAATATATTCTTTTCTTGTGCGCTTTTCCTATGTTCTTTGTTCTTTGTTCTGCATTCTTTGTTTTTTGTTCTTTGTGCTTTGTGCTTTTCCTGCTTATCGGGCTGAGGATGATGGAAATCTATACTTTGGGTTTTTGGGTGTGGTGTGGTGTGGTGTTGTATGAACTGGACTGTAGAGATAGATAGTGCGGGTTTCGAGTTTTGATGCTGGGAGTATAATGGATGTTGATAGAGTAGTGGAGGGTTTGTGGTGAGATTGGCCTTCTCCGGGAGTTGAACACACTCTGTAATTCCCTTGCTGTCATTCACAGAATTGGTATATATCCAGTGAGTCTTTCTTGGTATAACGGCGCGTTCCTGAAAAATACTAATCTCCTGGTTAGTGAGATTCAGCGTTCGGTTCTTGGAAAGGGTGTTTGTGGCGGGATTGGGTTTGTGGTGGGATTGGGTTTGTGGTGGGATTGAGATTGTGGTGGGATTGGGTTTGAGATGGAGATGGAGATGGAGATAGAGATTGAGCTCGAAACAGAAGCTCGAGTTCGAATGGTTAGAATTGCTAATTACTACTGAGGGGCAGAGCGATGAGGTTAGGATACTGGGAAATTGAGGAGTAGAGAGGTCGTGGTAAGGGATTGGAGATTGCGCGGGAGGTGGGATGAGTATATATGTATAGAGTTGTAGTAGGAAGAATGGTGGAGGTGAAATAGTTCGATGGTGGAGGTATGGTAAGGATATCGATTCTAGCGGAATGTCTCTATAAGAGATAGAAAGCACGGCATGGTGGTAGGATGATGTTCTGGCTTGGAGATAGGCGAGCTCGATGGGCAAGAGGTTCTAAGATATCTATATCGTCATATTCTGATTGTGTGCCGACTTTCGATAGTAAGGTGTTTCCTGTGCTTGTGGGAACACGACGTGTTCGAAATTTGGCTTTTGCAGAGGCTCGAAGTTGATGGGATGGAGAGGTTAGAATGGAACATAGATGATTGATCTTTTAGAAGGGTATTAGGTGCTTACTCTCGGCGGATGGGTTGATCTAGACTCTAGATATATTCGTCAATGTATTTCAGTCAAAGAAACTCAACTCTCCAGTAACACTCATGGGGACCGGCAACCGCGGAATAATTGCCGTCTCTTCATTTTCTTCGTTATCATGGCTGATTATTCATTTCTCTTTGACATCATCCTTCTGCACTCCGCGGCATCGATTGCAAGATGTTTCAAGGGCAGTAAAAGCCTGGCCTTCTCGTGCGCTGTGGTTCTCGGTTATTTTCTCCTTGAGTTTGGAAATGACTCGTCGATTGCTGAGAATTGCTCTCAAAAAGGATCAGCAAAGTGATTGCGTTAGAAATAAGCACGAAGATTGATAATTTACAATGGAGAAGATAATATGGTCACCAAGTTCAATAGTATTAACAGGTGAAAATGTTGATAGAGGATGACAGTGTACACTGCAACTATCAGGCATAAGGAGGCAATCGACTAACATATCTTTGTGAAATAAAATTTGTAATCTAGCCTGGCATATCCATTCCGATACCCCGTTCATTTTTAAACACTGTTGGTAGAATCTACAATGAAGAAATCTCCAAGCTATCATGCAGCCATTACAAATATCCTCATCTCAAATACCCACACCTATGCTCTCCACGCCATCGGTACTTTGTCGGTATTCTACTGAAGGCGTTTATCTCGACTTTTGAAACACGCGAACAATAACATTGAAGCCTGTTCTCTGCTGTTAAATGCAAAATAGCTAGTGTTGCAAACCTTGCTTTAGGGCCCATATATTCAAGATGGTAGTCGGATAGTTTTACCAATCGGCCATCTTTCTTACTGACATTTTCTCCTTTTCGGTTTCAGTTTCAAACTTATTAACAGATGTGTTCATTGACTTTACGAACATTAACAAACTGTGAAAGAGTTTAATGAATACAGTTTCATAGTTCTGGCCGGCCCGAGATGATGATAATTGGTACAGTTCGCCGTAGTTGCACAAACTCAATACTATGGCAAATTTAGGTGTATGACTAATGGTAGACGATGCAGAGATGATTATGAAATAGCGAAAGCAATGAATTCTCTCCTGTGGGCTTCAATACAACTTTCCATAAACTCAAATAGACAAGTGCTGATATTCGATTCGCACATTCCAGAGGAAGCAGGGGATGGCTCAATAAAGTCTCATCCATATATATTGAATCTATGAGTCTTAATCTCTTATACCGGGCCGTATGCTGGGCTTTGCGCGCTACGCTCGGCACAATGAATGCTTAATATATGGATTTGAAAGACACTGTACTGAATTGATTCGCTAGTTTCACATCCAAATGGTGGTGGTTACAGCTGTATTCACAAAACTGAGCTTGCTCTCCATACGAGGAATCTCTGTGCTCGAGTAGCTGCGGGGAATTTGAGCAGATACAGACGATGAGTTGTCAGCATCGTGAATAGGAGATTTTAATACCCGAGTGATATTCCAACAATGATTGTGTTTAGATTTGAGAATATACTAGAGACAACTGTGCTACGACAAACGCTGAATTCGTCTAGAATGTTCGTGATATTCAGAGTATTAGAATCAATGGAAGCTTCAAGAGGAAAGCAGAGCCGGCTTTTCGGGTCCATAATGCAGCCCGGACCATTGAAAAATCCCTGCAGACGAGCTACGTCTGGGAGACAGCGATCATTACAGATTCCTTCCTTAATATAGAATAGATCATCGCACGGAAAGAAACTTTAAAAATACTTTGCAGAACACAGGATAAATTTCGTCGAAGGTCCGTATGAGATATGCGGGATTCTTTTCATATCGAAAATTGGCCTAGCAATTTGTGGGGTCAAAATTAAAAATGGAAGCAAACGAACGGAAAGAATGAATACTTTTCTTAACAACCCTCCAGGAGATCATAAATTAGATGGAGTGACATGTGCGACTGGAGAAGGGGAGCGCATTAGCTTATGGGGGGCAGCGAGCTGTGGTTGCATTGCGGTTAGGCTGTATGGATATTTAGGAAGGTCGTGGCTGGGCATGAGTGGGACCTCACGATCACGATAGAGGATCTGAACATTTAGAATGGTATATGTGGAAGTAGAGATCCGAGATAATGGTTCGAGTAGACGGAGCGTGAGTGGATACGAATATAAGCATAAGTGGGAATGTGAAAGGACAGGTTTGACTTTGTGGACATGTACCAAATCAAAAAGTTGAAAGCACAAGTCAACAGAACTAGAAAAGATGAATGGAAGAAAGTGAATAAGGAAGACAGAGTGGTCCGTGTTCTGTCTATCTTATACACGGACAGAAACTATTGCTATACGCACAGACTAACGGCGGTCCGTACCGTAGCGCGGGAGCTAAACAAGCGAGAATTTAAGGAGGACGGAGTTCGATTCAATTAAAAGCTGATGCATTGAATTTACCGCGGTGGTTATTATTTGTCATTTCCTCCGAGTATGATTGCACGAGAATCAAATGCCGAAAGAGGCCTGCATATTAGCGCGTTAAACTTGCCCTGTCTTCTTCGGACGGCATCATATTCCTACTTGGAAATGGTAAGACCAAATCGAAATTATGGAGATGTTTGAATTGGGATCTTACACTGGCCACTTATATGGTTATTTGAAGTGCTTTGCAAATGAAATACAAATAATAACAAGTCAAGTATATCCCAAGAAGAGCACTCACCAGCGTTTAATCTTCTTAGAGGCAATATGCATCAAAACTTCCTCAAAGCATCAATTACTCACAAGGCTTACAGTTCAGATTCTTGGGCATACCGAACATCGAACCACAATAGCGTTGTCTAGGGACGACATGGGGGGCAGCGAGGGTCTCAAACCAAAACATGCAGCCCCACCAAGAAAGAAACATCGTGACTGGCTGATAGTGAGAAATGATGCGAAGAAATTTTTCTCGAAATGCGATCCACTATATATATATTTAAAATGGGATTCCGTGTATGAGACGATGCATACAAATGTTCACATAAGCATTGAGCTTGAAGAGAAGCTGGGGCTATAACCTGAATTGACGATCTGCGGCGCAGAATTAATTTCAGTGGCGCAACATTTGTACATGGATGTTATGTATTTCCAGAAGGATTGCGTGTGACAAGCCGGAATGCCTCGCCCGACATGTAACCATAAATTGAGCCTTGAGACCAGTTGGTATAGCGAATCATCGTCATAATCTCTGGAATTTTACGCCATATCCAAGATCCAGAAGAGAAGGTAAGACCGTAAAATGTCGGTCAACAAAGTCTATGCCGCATCTTATGCACCTGCTCAAATCAAGAAGGCTCTTTGTTAAGGTATCGTAGCCGTCAGGCAGCAGTAGATGCGATGGAGCTGGTGTAACAATTAACTTTTGCTAATCAAGTACATCTAGGTCTGACTAACGTGGTATCACACACAACTTTTTTCGGCAGGTCGTATACCTAGATAGCTAGTTTAATCAACCACAGAACTTTCTTGAGCGGCTTTAGTGGGGATCTCATGCAGACGTGGCGTTCTGAACGTGTTACACAAGTTCTGAATCCTGGTGCGATGTTTCGATGTCCCCGTTCATGCAGTCTAATTTCAGATAGAAAGGTTGCAAGCACTAGTGCTACGTGACCTAGAATTTTTGGCCGCCGATATTGGAAAGTCCTTGAATTGTAACTTCATTGATCCACCATGGTTAATATTAGAATACCAAGCGCGGAGAGTGTCTCTGGATTTTGAATAGCCTGTGCCTCGAATTTTAAGATTGAGCATTATTGTGCTTACCATAATGTTATCCTCCGTCCTGACTGTAGTACGAACCTAGCTGAGTAACAGTTTTGCTTTGATCGCTAAAGTAAATAGTTCCATAGCTTATCCAAGCTCTCGCCTATCACCCATGTGTATGACACGCTCATAATCTGCAGCAGGTCCATGCTAGTGTCATCCTTTTCATGCCCAATGTGTCGGATATAATATTTTGAAGATTATGGGTAATAGAAACACGGATCTATACTTGTTATTCATGTTATCTTTAACTTGACGGGAGAAAGCCAAAGAAATTAAACCCTCGTCACTACGGAGGGAGAGTCTTTATGGCACCCTCAGTGGACTTCTCAGTAGGAATGAATGAAGTCAATGTTTAAATACCCTTGTCTTGTAGACTAGTCCATTTACTTAAGCGTCCTTCCAAACGTCGCGGTACTTTGCCCATTCCTCAAAACCTGAAAAGTCAGTCGCTTACCAGGTATGTGAATAAAAGTGACACTCACCTAGTTGTTTTAGTTCGTCTACATCATTTGCTACACCGTCATAGAACATTCTCCTCATACCTTGCTGGTATAGTTTTTTGATACAAGCATCAAGTAATTCCGGGCGTAATGGCTCATTTCTCTGTGCTTCGAACCAATTAGCATTAAAAGATTTATTTTAGTGAAGCAGTTTAGATCACTTACGAGAAACGCATATGCATGTGACTCCACCAACATCATGGCCAATCCGCCCTGCCCATGGTAAATTAGAAGATATGGAGCTGCCACAGAATGGGGTGTATGTGAGTGCCGTTGCAATGATCTGATCTCCTTCCAGACATATGATAATGTCTTTCACGTTGGGTCCGTTCATTAGAGCAAAGTATTGATCGAACCATCCCATATTACCTTGTTTAATAGATGCTTCCTCGACCAAACGAAGTACCTCGACCATATCATCTTGTACACTTTGCCGATACTTAAATTTTTCTTGCCGTTGATTTTGATGATATTTCCATTCGGTAAAGTCTAGAATCAGATCATACACGCGTTGTCCCTGACCTCTTAACTCCTTGTTGAGTATCCAGCCTCTTCGGTGGAACCACTCATCATTCGCAGTCAATTCTGTGGATGAAGAAATAGGTGGCCCGTACAACAGCCTTGGAAAGATGCTCCCCAGGTGAAGACGAATGACGCCTCGTGTGCCTCTGAACTGTGCAATAGCATGATTATGAAGACTGAGACCAATGCCCTGTTGTCGATAGGTCTTTCCTACGACAAGAATCGCTAGTGATGCGATGAGTCTTTCGCCTTCTTGATCGACGTACGAAAGATATGTAGCACAAAAACCTAAAACCTCGCTCGTTCTTGGGTCCCGCACTACATAATGTTTCGCATAACCTGGGCGACGAAGTAGAGACACGAATGCCTCAACGTCAATGGAGAACCGGACATCAAAATTGTCACTCCAGAGCTTGAGAACACTCGGTACATCTCTAGATTCATTCCATTGGTCAACGGCCCAGAGCTTGGGTCGAGCTGCCTCCATCATACCGGACGCGGAACTATTTATCCCTATATTAGGACTGGATTCCCGCTCCCCAAAGATCACTGCAGCTGCGGCTTCCATATCTTCTGGTGTATATCCGGAGGTTAAGATGACTGTAGGGAACGGAATCGAATCTTGCTTAATTACTTGATCACTGCATACCATAATGAGGCTAAAATATGCCCATAAGTTAGTAGTTGTTCAAAAGAAAGACCTCAAAGAGGATTAAGAATTGACAGTATGTGGGAATACGTAGGAAATATTTGGAAAGCCTTCAATCAAAGTATGATTTCCAGGAAAATGACATAAAATACTATGTTAAGCATACCAAGGCTTGTGATCGCTGACTGCAAAGAGGACTTCTGCGATTTCGAACTGATGATGATGTTCGGGATGATCCACGAAACAAAGTATAATGACATGGCTTCTTTTTATGAAACCTAAATGAGTTGAAGTAATGCCGTTTCTATGCTGATCAGTGTTGACCTTGCCAATTCGGATATTCCAATTACCTTCGTGTATAGGGGATATGCCGGACTTTGGCGTGTCTCTTGGCCAGAGCCCGTCCCAAACACTCAAAGGGATCACTGGTGTCTGTAATGTCTTGACTGATCGGCACTACAATTGGAGTTAGAAGTACCAGGACGTCTGATTCGCGAAGCGATCGTATTTTCGACAAGAAATCCGCCGAATCTCTCAATATCGTAGCTGAGGTATTTCCTTGATCTGATTGATCTTCTGATATATCTGATGAGGCAGAGGTAAAATCTTCGTCAGTGTCGCTACATACAGTTAGATTGCCCGCTGCAATTATGTTGTAACTAAAGGTGAAGGTGTATACATTGATTCTGTAATATTTCCTGATGCCGCAAGTGAGGACGACATAGCGCAGCTGAGACCTGTTTTGAAATCAACATTTTGACCATTCATTAGCGTTTCAAAACTACCTCAAGTTTCCAAGATTGTGACGGCCAAAGGCTGGAGAAGAAGATATAGGAAGGCGTGTACCGACAGCTTGGTTGCTCAGCGTTTCTATGGCTTGCTTGATCACATCCCTAATCTTCGGTTATTTCCCTGTAAGGTGATAACATAGTATTAAAATTGTTCAAAGATCAAGTAACAGACGAAGGTCCACTTTTACACAAGTACACAAATACACCGTTCTCTTTGACTCTGACCGAATTAGATTGCCGCCAATGCGAAAAGAGTGTGGGTTCCATACCCTGCCGCCTGTTAAGAAGGGATAAACTAGTCGATCGAGCGTAGAAACGAGATATCATAGGATGAAGACGAATTGGTGTGACCCCCCTCCCCTCCATAAACCTTGCAGGCGGCGCACGAACCGGGTCATCCGCGTGCTGGGCTGAAGAGCAAAACCACACTATAAATGAAAGGTTGATTCATTGGGGGCTCAAAACGAGGTCTTTTGTTACCAATGAGGCAATACGCGGTGCATCTCTTAATACTATGGAAGCTTTGGAACGACTATCAACATTTACCAATTTATTTGGCAGAGGGAATCGTAGCCGCAACCACAAGAATTAATGCGATGCACCAAAACTACCAATGTAGAGCAAATGTTAACGATAATCCGAAGATGTTGTAAATGCTTCAGTAACCAGAATCTATTGAAAGATTCCAAAATTCTTCTCCCGTAATTCAGGTCATATTTCTTCCGGCTGTTGAACTGCCGAAGAGCATCTGAATTGTTCCTCGTCTTGTATTTCGCAGGTATAAGTTTTTTGGCAGCTTAGACTCAGGGCATGCTTAGTGTGTGATCAGGGCTTGTGCCTGCATTGCATGTCAAGGAGGGTAAACTAAGACCAGGGAGGTCAGCCAATTTTGTACATGCATTCAATCTTTCCATCCTAGCTTCCAGCTGGAACATGAAGATGAATACCAAGACGAAAATCCGTTGCTCAGTTCAACGCCATGTTCTCGCCCAAATCGACGATTGACTGAATTTCATAAAATCGTTCGCATACCGAAAGCAGAGGCATAGCCAAGCCTGGCAAGACAAAGAGTTTTCCATGGGCTATGTATAGATCTGGCGTCTATACATCATATGCTCCAGCAGGATGCGGTACAATGCGGAAATTCAAGAACAACAAACGAGGTCCGGGGCCACTCTACCAGCGCAGCAAGTTGACACTCAGGAGCCTTCTGCTCACAAGTAGAAATTCGTAATGCATCTGCGTTAAAAAAAGAAGTACTCGGGGGTTGAGTTGCTTCCACCTGCTTCTCGCGGGCTCTCCGAAGGAGTAAACCTGTACAACACCAACACATGCTTGTCATTCACTCCACCCCCCTTGCACCAGGACGGAGTTGCAGATTTCAAACGATCGACTGCCAAAGAGTGCATTCATCTGCTGGCACGAATTTCATGCGTGGCTCCGTCAATTCTGTTCTCTCAGATACCAGCAGGGGTTGTTCTTTTTGACCATACCCATACGAAGCTTTCTTGAGTATGTGGTGCAATTTCCCAGCAAAGGGAAATGACTTCACCCTCGATGTAATAACAACAGTATACACCGAGAGCTTAAAGCCCGAAGACTGAAGGGGTATGGCAGAGAAGTCTCGCCCAGTATCAAAGGATGTCGTATGAATTGGAATCATAGCTAGATTGGGATAAGATTTGCCTGGATGTGCAGGCTCAACGGTCCAAGTACCAATGACATTGGCGTCTTTGAGGTAGGACAGGAGACATTTCCAATCATCCAATGTGGAAGATCTGTTTGAATGTTGATATTCATAGATATGGGTAAAAGAAGCGCAGGACGCGAATGGGTGATAATTTCGAGGTTGAGGCGGTCACGGAGGAACGCGAAAGGAGTCGTCAGGGATATGCCATCTATTGGGTTTCGCGCATATTTTATGGTTACACAGGAACCAAAGACGAAACGATGAGGGCGATTTTGAATATGCCTAGATACCGTAGGTGGTTGGATTTATGGATTTGGATTCTTTCTATTGCTCCAGATGTTCGAAATATACATATGTAGAAATATCTTGGAATGCCTGCATAGTCAATACCCAATGGGAAGTACCAAGTATCCATCTACATACATATACATCGAGTAATGCTAATCCTGTATTTACGTACTACTTCCCTTTCCAGCTTTATTATTTGCATAATGTAATCTCTCGAAATGATGATGATGTAGAATATTAATCTATATGGTATAGACATAGGAATATTCTGTATATAATAAACCCTCGAGGGGAAGTGTCGAATATGTATATATATACGGAATAAACTACCAATTAATACTATTCGATCTGTACCCAGTTCTATCCGTAATGTTCTTGATTGACTGAATATGATTGATAAAAAGGGTATCCATAAGTATGTAGAACAGTGAGTTAAATGTACAATGCATATATATCTATGTAGATAAATTCGAAAGTATAATGATAATTTATTTGAAAAGAAATTTTGGAATAGCAAGTCGGGTAATATTCATCCCTTCTTTGATTCCCTTCCAAGAAGCAAGAACGTCAAAAATATACACACAACATTTGGACTTCTGAAGTCCGACAATAAAACTTTACGAACAATCATAAGACTATACCTACATCGTGCCAATCCAGATATTGACAAGCTATGGAGAGTCCTTCTGGGATCGAATACAATATTGATGTTGATGATATTCTTGATGATTTGGAAAACGGTAAGATCCAAACGCGTCTTACGCGACCACAACCATTACCTACCATAGATTTCTGATAACGAAGAAAAATACTGACAATCAATATAGCATCACGTATTCCTGCCAAGCAACGGTCGGTAAAGGTTTCAAGCCACGTGGATAGGCTATGCTCGAGAGCGTATGGAGAAGGGCTATCTAATGCGTCGCTGGAAAAGCTTATTGACATCCTCACTCTGCCCAACGAGCTCGATCAAGGAAGTGTTGGGAACTTGATCAAGCATCTTTATCCGGCGAGCAAAGTTCCAGATGCAGTAGTCATCAAAGTAGTGGGAGCTCTGGGCCATGGAAAGGCCAAACCCTCTTATGCAGCTCAAGCCGCATTGTTGAAATGGATAGTCCTGGTCTATGATGTTTTGGAGAATCCAAAGATTTTGTCACAACTTTATGCTGTACTGTTCAATTTGCTTGATACTATTGCCCTCAGGTACTGTCTATCTATACCTAGATTTCTAGACTATGGCATCGCGGCTAACATTCGCAAGGTCACAGTTGTGTCACGTGTTGTCCCTCATCACTCGCCGAAAACACGTTCGACCATTTAGGATACAGGCATTGTATGTTAGAGCAAGACATTGTACAAAGCTCTGCTAATTTTCCTTCAGAATGCAATGGACAAGAAAAGCGGGTCACGATCCAGCTCTGGTAGGACTTATGAGGGTATACAAAGATTACTATCCCGAGGTCATCGTAGGTGACGTGACTTCCGGGAGAGCTTCAGTGTTTATGGTTAGTTCTCGCCAATTTTTTATTCATACCTCATGTTTTAATATTATTAGCATCCAAATCGTGAGTGGCGGGAAAGGCTCGGCATAATCCAAGAAGATCATCTTCAGAAGATAGAGGACAAGCTTGTTTCTACTCATCAAAATTTCCGTATATCCCGAAAGACTACCAAAGAGAGAAAGCACGGGTTTTTACCTGAAGTACATACATCGTATGCCCAAGATGTAAGTGCTCGTTTCAAAGCTTACGATCAGTTCTAACCAGTTACAAGACTTCAATCACACTAGAGGAAGTAGGAGATGTGAATGAGTTTGTCCAAAAGCTTGAGAAGATCGAGCTCCCAAACCAATTAGTGGCTAGTATTCATGACCCTTTGCTTCAGAAGTTGCTGCATCTCAGGTCTTCGGAGACTACGCTGCAACGCATAGATTATTGGCTTCTGGCTTTTTTCGAAGATCATTTAGAGAATGGTCGGTCCTCCGAGACGCAGACAGCAGATATGCTCGAACTTATACTTCAATACACTAGATACACCAAGGTCTGTTGGATCACAAGATATTGCTTCGCTCTACTAACACATATTAGATACTGCCTTCGGCATGCTTCTCGTATTTGGAATCCCTGCTACCTTTTTGGAACGGTATCACAAACCGTGATGTAATCTTAAAGTTGTTAAGCTATACTCCCATTGGTTCCTTTGACGGTATGCCACAAATCGCACAATATGTTCAAGACTGACCAAGCAGTAGACCTTTACCAGAGTATATTCTCTCTAGTTGAAGATGCAGTTATAGATGGTACTCACGAGTCGCAGCTTGCTCTCCTCAAATTCTACCAAGCTTTGCTCGGCCAGTGGAATCTCAACATACTCTCGGAGACTTCAACCTCAACAAACCATGGTACAGACCTAGCCGCGCTGGTGAATCACGCCAATCAGCTGGCCGTCACAATTCTGCAACAGTCTTCGAGTGTTTCAACTTACTCAAATATTCTTGAGTTTTACGAAGCGAATGCATTCCTCATATCTCACCCAGCTATAACATCTAAAGTCCGAATAGCTATTCCCCCGCCTCAAATTGTTTACACACTCTTCTTCAGCTCCAATTTATCGATCATCTCCCGCATTTGCAACATCCTGGCCCTATACAAGAAATCTCTTGAGATGGCCATGGCCTCACGCACGGGTTCGAATGCACTTGGCAATCAGTCATATCCCAAGGAATATGTCAATCGCTTTAATGGTTTTCTAATGGATATCTGCAATTGTTTGTGGAGATCACGGGCTTTCCTCACAGCAGATGTGAATGCACTTGGCTGTTTACTCCCAGAGCAGACGATGGGAGTTTTGGCCGTTTACGTTGGCAAGCTAGAAAAATCGCTTTCACTCAACTCCCTATTCAGTATCTCGTACTCGCCAGCAACATGTCATCTTGCCATTGCATATGTGAGGGAATTAGAGGACCAAGCCGAAGATAAAATTGACGTAAGACACGCTGGACCAGTGACACAAGTTTCTTTGAAGAAGCTTCAAGAAGGCGGTGGGTTGTCTGTATCGTGGCAAGACTATAGATTGGGTGTCTTGAGATATCTGGAGCGCAAAGGTTTCCCTGGGGCTGGAGAATTGATGTACAACACTATGAAGCATCTCATGGCTGCCAGACAAAATTCCGCATAGGACCCACCAAGAAGAATGCAATGCACGTTTTACAACGACCTCATAGAGTACCAGCATTAAGACATACATAGCAACTTCCAAAACAAAATATCTATTCAAATCCCATGCCCGTCTCATGATTAAGTATTACAACAATGCTAGGTGTATGTTCATCCGATCTATCCCATCGCAATCATTAACTCCCGTACGAAAACAAAATAAATCCAGTCGTCACCGCCGCGTTTTCTCGTTTCTCACATCCCATCGTTGATATTGGTACACGGCCCCCAGTATATACGTTCCTTGCGTGAAAGTCCAAAATCATAATTCCTTTCCAACTCCAACCGCGACAGCTTTTGCAATAGTTTCCTTGGCCACTGCTTCTATGACCGGACTCGCAGATGTAAGGGCAGACTTGGCGGACTCGTCTCCGTTGTAGTAGAACCAAGCGCGGTTGGTAAGAAATGTGATGTGCTGTGGGAGATAAAGTGTCATGGCAATAATGATCATGCTAAAGAAGAGAAAGAGGAACGAATCTGCAGATCAAGATGTTAGCCACACGTGCATTTTAGTTGAAGACTCGAGAAGGGGGTGGACAAATGCAACCAATGGAATATGAATAAGAGGCTGCCGGTCGAGAGGTTAAAAGACATACTAAATATAAATTTCTCTGTGGGTGTCAACATGTACAATGAGAATGTGACCTGCTCAAATGTGTCAGAATCTATTCTGTTTGGCTATTGACGAGCGCAAATACCTCATATTGATATCTCTTCCTCTGCAGCCATCGAAATGTAGATGCGAACATAGACATTGTTACCCCTTATTGCTGTCTGTTTCTCGTAGTTTGACCGTGTATTTCCTCGAGTCCGTTCAACAGTGAGAATAGCTGCGATTTCTAAGTCTTGTTTAATTGATGATTCAAAGAAGGGGAATTCAACTATACACAAGAAGATTATGATGTGAAGATGAATATGATAGAAATTGAGGTTAAGGGAAGGGAAGAAGTGGAACGATGCACCACCAATGGAAGCGGAACTTTTTGTTTCGAATACCCGTACGGAGAAAGTACCTGAATATCAAATTTCCGGGGTGGACGATAAGCTCACCAAATCACTATGCTAATCAATGCGATGGAATTACGATCCAAGAAATAAAATTTACGATCCAACTACGTCGATTTATTTCATGGCAATCAGTAGATTGTCAACATGTACAATGCTACGAGGATTACTTTCAATAGTTTCCAGAAGCACCGGCCTTGAAAATGTTACTGCTGTGAATTCAAACTCACTCATTAAACGCAACATTTGCAATACAACGCCATTATGGAAGAAAAAGATGCCCGACCGGCCAGCACCCATTGATGAAGCAGAATTTACTGAAGTATTTTTGCACGGCAGTGGGCCGGGAGGTCAGAAGATCGTAAGCCTATCTGCCATTGAATCTGAAGTCGAGAACTATAACTCACCATTCCATAGAATAAAACCTCATCCGCAGTGCAGTTGAAACATATCCCGACAGGTATGGTCCTCAAAGTTCAAGCCACCCGTTCTCGTACACAGAATCGCAAAATCGCACGGCAAATGCTAGCAGAAAGGCTTGAGTTGTTGGAGAAGGGGAAGGAGAGCAGGGTTGCGATTGTAGGGGAGACCAAAAAGAAGAGGAAAAGCAGTGCTGTAAAGAAAAGTAAGAGAAAATATCGACTGTTGGCAGAAGAGAAAGCTGTGAAAGCAGGTGAGGACAAGGCCGAGGAGGAGGAGGAGGTCGAGGAGGAGGGATTTGAGGAGGTGAATCTTGATGATGGCGAAAAACCCCTGGAAAATATGGAAGTTCCAATGCAAGAGTCACCGAGCAGAGGGAGTGGTCCTTGACGTTGAGAATATCCTTTCAGAATTGTTGTCTTCACCAATATCCAAGAAGCTTTCTCGGGTGTTCATGTAAAACCGTTCTACTATCGATGGTGGACATGTATGCCCGCATATATTGTCGCTATATCCGCTTCCCAGCCCGTTGTATGAGGTGGTATATTTATCTACATTGACTGCAGGTCTAGCACTCAGTTCGATTAGATTCGAACCTTCAGCTCAATCCAAGCATTCAACTCGCCTTAGGTGTTTATTCATAAAATTCAGTATAACATTTTCAATGCAGCTCTAATCTTTACAAGAGACGATAATCATGATGGCAAACTCAAGACTTTACGAGATCAACTCCTCCACTCAACTCAATGTCTTCTTCAAGCACACTCAACTCCTCGCCAGCCTTAATATTTCTACATTTTTGGAGTGGTTCCTCTAGCACCTATGCTCCTCTCATCACTCCACTCTGCTCCAACCACTACTTCCTAGCTCTTGATTTCCGAGGCTGGTGTTCCTCCACTGGCCCATAAGATCCAGATGCGTATCACATCACGGATCTCTCCAACGATATCTTCACTCCCATTCCCGAGTTTCTCTCACCAGATCACCCATTCATTCTCATCGGCCACTCAATGGGTGGAAAGGTTGCTATGCATCTCTCTTCTACCATTGAATCACTTTCTCCTACAAAATCGTTTCCAAGACTCCAAGCCCTCATACTTCTTGCGCCTGCTCCTCCTACGCCTCTGATTCTTCTTGAGGAAATGACAAAGCAGCAGTTGACAGCCTATGATAGCATTGAAGCTACTACTTTCGTCGTTGCTCATGTTCTGTTCTCTTCACCTTTTTCTGAACATGTGGTCAGTAGTTTAGCTACGAATGCGCTAGCTGGCAACCAGTATGCGAAAGCAGCATGGCCGAAATATGGGATGCATGAGAATATAGTGGAAAAGGTGAGGAACATCACTTCGCCTACGTTGGTGTTCGCTGGTGGGGATGATAGGGTTGAAACGGTAGAAAGAGTGAGGAAACATTGAGTAACCTGAGTGGGGTGGCAGAGGAAAGAATATCGTTTATAGTCTTGGATGAAATTGGAAACTTAATGATGTTGGAGGCTTCGGACATACCGAGTCATGAGATTGAAAGATTTGTCGACGGAATTGTGCATGTGGTTGGTTAAATTAGGGATGAGGAACAAATCTGCTGTTCAACATAGTGCTATGCTGTAATTGTCAGGGGATGCAATGAATGATTAATAGAAATTAAAGTATAGATGCTATCGAAAAAGATACAATTTAGCGTCAAATGATTATTTATTATATCTTCATTAGAGACATTACTGAAGAGACAGCAGCTATTGTGAATGCTTCTCGGATGTTTCTGTTATTTATATAGACTATTATAAGAGAGATTGTGATAGCCAGCAATGATTCATATAAGCTTTGCGCCTTTCCCATATGAAATTTCAGTACTAGCAGCATGTTCCCTTGACTCCTTGTTGCATTAAAAGGCAAAACTTCCTATTCGCGCCTTGGTGACATCCTACCCAACCCACTTGCCCCCATACACCATTCTTCGCATCTGTTGGTAATACATACAATCTAATCAGAAGCAGAATCAAACTCCGATTCCGCCACCTCTCTCAGCAGTGCAAAGTCAAACTTTCCATCTACTTTCGCGATCATTCCTTCTCGGATGAGTTGTAACTCTAAGGGTGCAAGATCTTGGTCGGAATTCTGACTCATAACTGAAAGTACAAGACCTTGGTTTGTATCTCGTAAAGTCGAAACATAGGCCAGTAAGCCATCGAGAGTGAAGCTAGAGATTGCAGCGATAGATACATCTCGCAAATTATGTAATTTTGATAAGTAAGGCAAGATTTCATCTCCAATACCATAACCTGAGAAGTGAAACTTTTCGAGAAGAGGCAGGCTTGTTGCGAGACGTTTGGTTTCGTTACTACTGAAATATTCAAACGATTCCATGATGGTAAGTTCCTTGAGCTTAGTGAGTTGACATATGGATGTGAGAAGATTATCAATATCATCTCTGACTCTAAATACCTCGTCCGAACCACCTCGAAGTTCAAGGGCCTCGAGTTCAGTCTGGTGTGAAATTGCTCTATGAAATTCTGTATCATTGACAAGAGAAGGGCCAGTAACTACCAACCGTTGCAGTCGGATATCGTTTCGTAGACAAACCTGCTTTAAAATGGCTGGGGCACAAACAATTCTGTTTAGAACCAGTTCTCGGAGCTTCTCGCAGCGCCCCAACCATTCGACGACTTCAAGAAATACATCGTTCTCTGTAGCTTCCAAGTCCACAGTATGTTGACTATCCTCTAGATCGAGTGTCTCAAGCGCAGTGCATCTTTGAAGAATGTTGAGATTCTTGATGGCTTCCGAATTGAGGCTCTGTAGCCTCAAGCTCTTCAGTGATTCGGAATGATGGTTTAAAGCGGTCAGAAAAGAAGGACCAATCCTGCAGTTAGACAAAACCTCGAGTGAAAGGAGACTGTTCTGTGTGAGGCCTTTTATGAATGATGCAGGATTGTGATCGGTATCATCTGAACACACGAATATACGGATCTCGTCAAAGTTGGGACAGCTTTTGGAGATCACCGTCGCAACGTTCTCATTCAATGATTTCCCGTCCCAAATCGTCATGGATTTCAGCCTTGATAAGCGTCCGGCCCATATTGGCAATGCAATTGATGTAATATCCCCTGAAAGATTCTCCAAAGCGACCGTTGTTTGATTTTCATCCGCGCGCTCGCTGACATATCTTGTGATTGATTCTCCTATCAGATTGATAATGTTTGTAGTATTGAGTCGTACTTGTGGACCTCTCTTGGATCGCCTTCTGGGTGTCCCATCTACACTTAGAAACTCTGCCATCTCATCAGCAAAGAAGTTATCCTTCGCAGCCACTCGGAAGGTGGTATCCTCGAGAAGATTCGAAAGATTGGTTAGATCGAGCGATCGTATATATAGACAGTATGGATAGGCAGTAGTCCCTAGACTAGAGCGTACAACAGATTGCCATAATTTTGCCCATTTCGAAGCCGCGCTGTGTTTAGAATTGCGCTTTTGGATTTTTGACCACTCAGGAGCCTCTCCTTCACTGCTAATAATTCTCAAGTATTCATTATGTGTCCTTCAGGGATCAGCTAAGAGCTTGGTATTGGAAATAGACTTCTGGGCAAGATACCTACCTGTATAACCATTGCAACGCCGAGCCAACCAGTTGTTTTCCGGAGATAGCACAATTGAAAAGAACTCCGAATTCTAGTTGAGTGGCTAACTCTTCGCATATTTGAAGAAGTATGTCTCCTGGTAAGTTCATGTTCCTCTGCTCGTTAGGTGTAATGTGGCGTGCTGGACAAGAGATGGTATCTTTGGGGTTTGCCTCGATTTCGAGCTTCACAGACATTATATCGCAGCACTGAACGGTGGCCAATTCCTCCGGGTAGACAGACGATGGTTAATATTTTAATTTATTATGATCGTGATTAGTACCTTGAATTATATTGACATGGAAAATGATAAATAGGAGTTAAGTGCATGTAAAGTAAGTTTTTATTGTAGATGCTTTTATCCTTGAGCATTTGTGCTTGTGATGATGGATGGAGACGCGGGGCAAATCGCGTAATTAGGCAGGACGCGATGGATAACACGTGATTTCGACTTTTGAGGAAGATCCAGTTCAATTCAATTAACATTACACTTCACTTGTAGTCTATACTAGATATCACGATAGAATTGGGAGGCAATTCACATTTACCATATTCTTCAAAGATTAAATTCGGGTGATATTCGTAATGGCGATCCTGACTTTCACACTCAATCCAGATGCTTTGGGGAGATTCCATGATGCACTCGTTTGTCTTGGGAAATTCAGCGAAACAGTATCTATCGAAGCTACTCATAGTAGGGTATGTTTAGATATTTAATTATTGTAAGTAATTGCTAATGTTATTTACAGCTTATCTTGACAACGCTCAATTCAACAAAGTCCGCTTATGCTTCCTTTACGTTGGTGGGAAATAAGTTCTTCTCTAAATATCAATATACGCCACTGCGTAGTGGTCGCAAAACACCGGAAAAGTTTAGCTGCAAAATTTACAACAAAGTATGTCTGCATTTTGTGCAGTATCAAGATTTTTGGTTGATTGTTTGATAGGCTCTACTCGCGGTTTTCAAGGGTCGCATCGGAGGTGATGCTTTCAAGGAAAAGGATACTGCCATAGAAAAGTGTGATGTTTCGATTGAGGATGGAGATGGGGCAACAAAAAGTCGTTTTGTCGTGAAGATTCTATGCAGACATGGTAAATCTAGAATCATAATGATGAGACCTCTTTTTGCTAACCAACGCACCACAATTAGGGGTCTTGAAGATTTACCGACTGAACTTTGAAGCTATTCCTCCCCTGCATGCTTTATTTTCGAGTGAAGCAGCTAACAATAGCTGGTCAATCTCTTCCAGAACCCTGCGCGAGTTTGCAGAGCATTTTGGACCAGGTACTGAACAACTCGATATTTTCTCAGTTGATGGACGCGTGAGCCTCACCAGTTTCACAGAAAAGATTATGTCCGGGAATGGCAAGTTTCACCTCGATCCCAAAGATCTTTCAAATCACTGATTCTTCTGTAGAAGTTCTGAAGCAGCCTTTGCGCACCACAATAGCCGTGGAAACTTTGGAGTTCGTCGAGTTCACTGTCGAAGAGCAGCTGCACATTGTCATCAGCGTCAAAGACTTTAAATCAATTATTGCGCATGCCGGGATAACCAACACGAATATCAGAGCTCTATACTCTAACCCTTCTAGTCCAATGCAGCTTACCTATAGTGAGGGCGGAATGCAGTGTGAATTTATCCTTATGACAACCGGTGAAGCGAGGGCGGCGTCGGCAACGCCAGCTACAAACGGAAGTCGAGCAGTTTCAAAGAAACCGGCTTTAAGGCAGCCTCTAGAAGCCGCATCGAGTCTGAAGAGAACTAGATCAGGCTCCGAGATGGCTGCACCGGTTGGTCCAAATCCAAGTCTAGTTCGGGAAAACACACGGAGAAAGGTCTCTAGACCTTCGCCACCACCCCCACAACCTAGCATCCAATCACAAGCGCTATTCATGCCGGCGAACGATGACGATCGTAGATGGGACCCTGTTGATTATGAGGATGAGGACAACGAAATGTTATTGTGGGATGTAACTGTGGACGTAAGTTTGGTTAAGATCTGCCGAGACTACCTCTAACACTTGACAGGAACCGTCAGCTGGTGACCCAAGTCGTAGATTGCAAGAGACTCAAAATAAGAGTAATCCCGAAGACTCAATTCCGCCCAACGAAAAGTACATGACTGTGCCGACACAACGAGTGGCGCCAACTCAACGACTATCACAAGTAAGTGGCCCAATCCTACAGTCAAGTAGTTTATTAACAGCATTAGCTTCGCGGCTTATTTGACGAGTGATCTCTTAGATCGATTCTTATAAAAAAGAGGCTTAGATGGGGCATAGATCGAAGTCAAGCCTGGGCATGATTCCAAGATATATGGCGTGCGTTTCCATGCTCACATGTGCGTTACCGGGGTACAATAGAATTTGGCGACGAGATTAACAGGCCGAGAAGAACAAGCAGGTAGCTTGTTGAGATAATGATTTGCCCGTCTTATTTCGGCTATCATGAATTTAGGCAAATCCAGCTGGTAGCGCAGCCAGTGCCAATGTATGAGATATTTGCTCCCGGCGGCAAGTATTTAGAGGATGCCACCACATTCCAGGTGTCTTTCACATCTCCATCTTTCGTTTTCGGTCCGCAGTTCCCGTGTTCACCCCATCCCCATGCACATACTTCGCCTTCCACCGTGAGTGCTAGGCCATGCTCACTGCCAATCGCAATCTGACTCGCGGGCGGTAATCGTGATGGGGCTAACTGCCCATGGTCATTCCTTCCCCAGCACAAAAGAGCTTTGTTTTCTTGTAGAAGTAGGATACTCCCCCATGTACTGCCAACATCAGTCCAACCCGTTATTTTCTCTGGTGCTGAAGACCTAATGTTCCATTTATCAGACCCTAAAATTTTATGTTGGCCACTCGAGGACTCTGCCAAAAGATATGTGAACTCCCTTCCGCAGACAGCTCTAACAACATTGAAATTAAGACCTTCAATCTTGCGAGGAGCATGCACAATACCGACAGGTTCACCAATTTGTCCTTTTCGGCCACTTCCCCAACCATAAACGTCCCCATTACTTAAAACAGCCACTACATGACTGACAGAAGTGGCAAGGTCAACGACTTGCAAACCGGTTGGTGGAAAGTCCTCAATCATGTGAGCTTTGGATGATCGAAATATAAATTCTCCCAGACCTAGTTCCCCTTTATTTCCTGTCCCAAAAGAATACATCTTCGTCGCATGACCATCTTCATCCTGCTGGACAATGATCGACGCTTCCCAAGTTGCTGCACACAAAACTACCGGTGCTTCATTGATTGTGGGATCATCCGAGAGTTTTACACGTCGAAATCTCGAGTGGGAAGAGTGTGAATCGGGAGTGAGCGCACAAGCTCCGTTGGATGAATCGCCCGAGCAATATAGTTTACCTGAAGTCGATGATATGAGGGTATGGTTACCTCCAGCTCTGATTTGCTGCACTCCTTCGGGTACATCATCTTCGAACAGAACTGGCTTTGGAACTGATACATCCTCTTCGTGGCCGATTCCAAGTTGTCCTGAGCCATTTGAACCGATGGCATATATCGTGGACATTGTTAAATACTGAGTTTCTGGTGATGCAAAATACCTGGAGGGAATTTCGACTTTCTCCGACTGATTTAAACTAAACTTCACAAATTGCAATACTCTAGAACAAGACTTGAAAATTTCTTCTATGAAGTTTGAAGATGATATGGAGGATAAGTTTTAAGAGATTGATTTTGAAGAATATACCTAGGAATTCAAGAGTTCGATTCTGAAGGTCTCTCGCTCTCGCGGATCGAAACACCACGTGATATCGGTATCAGCATGTCTCTGAAATCCGGAGCTAGTTTTACTAGCTTCATTTTAAGCGAGAAAACTTTCACACATCCAGTTTTGCAATAAAGTTTTCGCGATCGCAGTTCAATATTTTCTCTTCGATACGACAACCTCGAAAACCGCCAATCCGCCACGATGTCTGCCACGTAAGAATCTCCCCAAAAACTCCTTCGAAGAGTCAATCGATTGTTTTGGATTCAGATATGGTCGCGTTCCTCTCGAAAGCTGGAACCTGAAAATGGTTTCCAGCTCGAACTGTCCTAAGCTGCTCCCTCGTTGATTCAGGTCCTTGGACTTGCACTTCGAGAGACGTAGTATGGGGTCTTGGGGTTGAAGATGAAAATCTTCTCCCTTAAAATAATTGCCGCTCAAGGATGGAAATTCAATGGTATCTCTAGAGAGCCATGAAAACATTCAATTACGCTGTGCATATTTCTTGGATTTTTGCCAAGGTTTTGTTGGATGAGAATATTTGTCAACTGAGTCCTGCGATTCTGCCTTCGTGGGAAGAGGGGTCGTCGAGGCTGGTTCATTTTTCACCGATTAAAGTCATTACAGTCGAGTCTGCCTTTGGCGAGAATGCTGCGCTATAGCTGCAATTCCCTCTCGGCGCTCTTCTCCATACATATGTATGCGGGACACAAGACTAATATTTGATATAGAACCACCCCAACTGCCCAGCAGGTTCTCATCCCTGAGACTCTCTTGAAGAAGCGCAAGAGTCAAGCCAAGGAGAGAGAGGCAAGAGCCGCTGAGACCGAGAAGGTCAAGAAGGTATATTACCACCCAATCCCAATACCACATGGCATGTGTTACTTTACATGATGCATAAACAACCATGTTTGCGACTAGACTTTACGTCGATGTTGTCCAAATTAACCATCTTTCGGGTCTGACAAAAGTTCAACACATGCCAATGGTACTTCAAAATATGTATGACCTCGAGACTAACCTTACTCGTCATATAGGCCAACAAGGAGAAGCGTGGTGTCATCTTCAAGCGTGCTGAGAAGTACGTTAAGGAGTACCGTGATGAGGAGCGTGAGAAGATCCGTCTTGCTCGTGTCGCCAAGCAATCTGGTTCTTTCTACATCCCAGCTGAGCCTAAGTTGGTCTTCGTTATCCGTATCAAGGGTATCAACAAGATCGCACCAAAGCCCCGCAAGATCCTCCAGCTTCTCCGTCTTCTTCAAATCAACAACGGTGTCTTTGTTCGCATGACCAAGGCTACCCTCGAGATGCTCAAGGTCGTCGAGCCATGGATCGCCTATGGTTACCCCAACCTCAAGACCGTCCGTGAGCTCGTCTACAAGCGTGGTTACGGAAAGGTCGACAAGCAACGCATTGCTCTTACCGACAACTCCATCATTGAGGCTAACCTCGGCAAGTACGGTATCGTCTGTATGGAAGATTTGATCCACGAGATCTTCACCGTCGGCCCCAACTTCAAGCAAGCTGCCAACTTCCTCTGGCCATTCAAGCTCAGCAACCCAACTGGTGGTTTCCGCCCAAGAAAGTTCAACCACTACGTTCTTGGTGGTGACCTCGGTAACCGTGAGGAGAAGATCAACGCTTTGGTCAGACAAATGAACTAAAGCTGGTGATTGGACTGGGGATATTTTTCTTTGGCTTAGCGTTTACTGGCATGTATGGCGTATAAGAAACCAAAAGAATGATACACTTTTATGAAATAATTGATACCATTTTGATTTTATTGCGAAACAACTCGTACTTCCTACTGTCCCTGTGCTATTGTATTTCATGTGTACCTCATCACTATCAACGCCAGTCATAAATTGTAAAGCATTATTATCAAGCTGGTTGCTCTTGATGTCTTCCAGAACTGATTTGACTACTTAAGATGATTTGTCTATGGTGCCTCCCGAGGTTCTTCTCTCCTTTGCATGCACAGAACAAAGCTTCCTCATGACTTGGCCATAGTAAAATTTCAGAAACATAGTATGTATTGGCAACCTTGGGACGCATACAAGATTCCCGGAAGGAGTGGGTAAGACCTTGTAAAAATGAAAGAATTCATTTCATGATATGCATGCCCTTGTGGCCGCCAATCTGTTGCTTAACGCCGCGTAGTATGAAACCATGCCATTCACGCCAAACTCAACACCCAAATGGTATATCGTATCTAGTAACTTACAGTACACTTATCAATCCTCTTCAAACTCAAAACTTGATGTCGAAGCTTGTTCCGCAACCACAACTGCTAGTCGCGGCCGGGTTGTCAACAATCTTGAACTCGGAACCGATCAACTTGACTTCGTAATCTATTCTGCTACCCTTCAAGGCATCGAGACTGAACACGTCCATGACTACACTAGCGTGGGATTGGTCACTGATATAGCTGAATACTGTATCATCTTCGCGAAGATCCAACGTGGTCGGATTATTTGATTTCGAGGGAGTAGATGACGTAGGCATAGCATTTGGATCTGCGGATGAAGTATTTAGAGCAGGCGAAGATTCATCTTGGACAGCATCCTTTGAGAAGAGATCTCGGGATATATTGGCGGGGAGGTCGCACAGAGACATCACATATTGGAACCCATGGCAACCTCCCGACTGGACTTCGACTCGAAGAGCAAGATTAGGATTGTTTTCTTTCTTGCGGAGTTGTTGCAAACGCTGTGAGCAAGTTGTTAGCATATCATTTCATCTGAAAGTAAGGCACATAAATTAGGAAGGCAATGACACATACATCTGCAGCACGCGGTGTGATTTCAATCTTCTGTTCTGTACCGTCATCATTCTTTTGTGGATTGAATGTGGTGATGGTAGCTTTTCGTGTCCTAGTGTTGGAGAAACATCTCACGGGATTCCTTAGTATCCCATTCTGCTTGAGAGAATATGCCGACTGCAATGGAGTACCCAAACGTGGAACAAGAAAATCGAAGACTGGACGCGGGGTGTTTTGGTGGAATGACCGGGTTGTTGTGGCGGTCTTTATAAATCCTTGAACTACCGACGTGGGAGTTGTAGAAGTAAGTCCAGCACATCTACGTGTAAGAGATTGGGTCGCCATGTTCAACAGGAGCCAAAATCGGAGTATTGGATCAAGAGTAGAAGACGGGAGAAGTTACAACGTTCGAAAGCTTGTAGGTACTAGGTAATCATCAAAAGTTACAAACATTGCTCAGCAATAGCGGTCAAGATGGGCACTATTTATTCGACCGCAGTTTTTCCGACTGAACCACGGAGTGAAAGTAATTGATGACATAAGTCAAATAAAATACCTAGGTAATAATACGAGTATTTTGTACCATCCAATGAACAGAATTGAATTCAATCTTTGGATGTCTACGAAATCAAACTTATGAAATAATCTTGTATTGCGCATCTATAGACATGCGTCCGAGATATATATTTATATTCATATTCATATTCATGTTCATGCTAAGTAACGTGTATCCAAATATTCTCTCCATTTCTATCGTCGGCGGCATCTATAAATAGTTAAGAGATAAAGCTCGGTCCATACTCGCATTCATCCTCCAGCTTTCATGAATCCGAGGTGCATACAACTTGACATCAAATTGACCCTTATAATATGTGAATGTAATGGTATGATGATTTCGGCTATATATATCAGGTAAGAATCTTCTCTAGAATGTAAGTCTTCTGTTCAAATCATTCATCTCTCATTTTTCTCCTTGCTTTGTTTCCATAAGATCGTACAACCTATCGTGAGCTCTGCTACACCTTACTACTTTTCAAACAACATCGCAGTATCCAACCTATTTGAATCGACAGCATAATGGTCGGCATTAATGCTGTTCGGGCTTCCAATATCGCACTTAAAGCTACAGGCACTCCAGGTATGGTTGCCGTGTTTGCGGGTGCAACGTCAGGTATTGGTATGGGTACATTAAAAGCATTCATCAAGTACGCAAATGCTCCCAAGGCGTATATCATTGGACGATCCGAATCAGCTGCAGGGCGTCTACTCAAAGACCTGAAACTTTCAAATCCATCAGCAACACTGAACTTCCTCGAAGGCGAGATCTCTTTGATCAAGGAAGTGGATAGACTTTGCGATGAAATTAAGAGGAAAGAAGAAAAGGTCGATATCGTATTCTTAAGCGCAGGCTATCTGTCTTTCGATGGTCGGAATGGTATATTTAGTCATAGCCCCCTTTCTATCCACCATGTATTGATATTGTCCAGAATCATCTGAAGGGATTGACATTCCTCAATCCCTCCGTTACTATTCTCGTCTCCGTTTCGCCTACAACTTGATTCCTCTTCTGCAAACCGCTCCCAATCCCCGAGTTATTTCAATCTTAGCGGGGGGGCAAGAGAAATCAATTGATCTTGACGATCTCGAAGTAAGGCGAGATTTCACTATGATTAAAGCTGCTGGTTGTGGAACAACTCAAACAACTCTAGCTTTCGAAGAACTGGCGAAGTCTAACTCTCGCATAACTTTCATTCACAAGTATCCGGGATTTGTGGATACTGGGGCTGTTGGTAGATTGATGTCTTCTACCACGGGTTTTTATGCCATTCCATCAACTTTCTTTAGATGGGTAATGTTACCTTTTCTCAACTTATTTGCAATGAGTGTGGAGGAAGCGGGAGAGCGGGGATTATTTTTGGCAACTAGTGCGAAGTACCCACCTGCCGAAATAAGAGGGGGGGCTAGTCCGGGTGTAGAGCTACCTGTGGGTGTAGAAATTTCAAGGAGTTCGGTGGTTGGTGAGAATGGAAGTTCAAATGGAGTTTACAGACTCAAGGCAGATGATGAGAGTGCACCGGATGGTGACATCTTACCGGATTATAGGAAGATCAATGCAGGAAGAGTTGTCTGGGAGAGCACAATGCGTGTCTGGGAGAGAGCTTTGGAGAAGGCATGATGACTCCAGAAAAGGTTGGACTGAAAAGCATGGGTCTGTGGACAATCCTTCGTTATGATATAATTAAACATTTTCTGGATTGAATTTTATCAGCAAGTCAATAAATCGTTCATAAGACACGTTCGAAGCTTAATGTAAGATTTTTTTTTTGTTTTTTGTCTCCAATGTATTGGATATGATCTGTATTGTCCAGGCGGCACATACAAAAATGATATCGAAATTGTCTCGAGGCATCCTTTCAAGTAAGGAAGTAATAACATCAGGTTCAAAGAACACGCGCATGATAGCAATACTAACACTTCTCAACATTCTACTTCGAATCTGACAATCAAATAATTTCTCACGCTCACATACAATCATTGATTTGAAAAGGATCAGCAATACGAATATGAATAACCGATATGTTTCAAGACGCATTTTCTTTTGACCGTGCGTGTTAAGATTGGAGAATTCGAGTAAATTCGCACGAATCAAAATCACTACATCAATTGTGATTTCACTTGTTCCTTCGACTCAAGCCGTATACGTAGATTACTGGAAAGGGCCGTTGACTATCGGGATGTGGGTCGCAGTAATGAATACTGTGTGCATAAACTGGACATTGCAATAAAAGTTACACCTAACTCTGTAGTCCTTGCCATCAAACCTAGCAAACTCAACACTCGTTCAATGGAAAAGATACAAAGTAGATGGATGTCTTGGGGACTGGGGAATTCCAACCTAGCTGATGAATTGAGGAGGGCTGGATATATGTGAAATATCGAGAGGCAGTCAACAATCATCCATTTTCATGAGCAATGTATTGGATAATCATATTGATATGATTTGAGTACTGCTGTGTTTCAAGCCGGCATCGAAGTAGATATTTGTCCTCATCGTGAAGACTGTCCATTGAACTTAAATCTTACGAAGAAAGTTTCATTCAGATATTCAAGGTACAAAGCTATGTAAGAAACTTGATTGAGGATTCAAAACGCCTGAGTTGTGGGGACTGCATAGTGCTGAAAGTTGATTTTCACGTGCTTCAAACATACTGAAGTGGTACCACCATGCCTGGTATGTCCAAGACAAGTTTTACCCTCAAATCAATTATTATCAATAATCAGTACCGATCAATGTCAAGAATAATATAGCAACATCAAAATACGTGTAGCACATTTTCTCTATCCACATTACTCCCGAAGAACCAGTGTAATATGCAGCAGACAAGAATCTGTAAGCCCAGCCCCTAGTATATTATTTTAATATCCTACCGTGTTGTAAAGACTTAGATGATCAAATGCTACAATCAACTCCAAGAAATTGACAAACACATGCACAGTTTCTGCTTCCCGTATTGTGCGGCGTCGACAGTCTATACACGTGCAGGTGCAAGAGCCGTCTGGTACTTTTTCTCCTTACCAGCGCATATTCGCCTTGCGAGATGACTGATTCCTTGGCTCAGTGGTGCGATTATGCATGTGTCCTATTAAATATTCTCCTATTTTCCTTTGATCCATATGGTAGTGGCAAAGCTCTGTAGTACAGATTGCCCAGAACACTTGGCGAAGATGCTGCACGACGAGTGGTCGGCCTTGGACAATACAAAATCTTGAATATGATGAATTGGACGTAAAGAAAACAGGCAATAGTCTGATTGTGAAGGTTGGAATTGGCTGGGCATTATTTAGAGCTTCATATTATAGGTGCAAGAGACAAATTGAAAGTCCGTTCGCCATGCTTGACGCACATCGAAATGATTCAGTGAACAACACCAAATCTGTGACTGTGAAGTCAGTAAACTTGACATAAACTTAAGCAACATTTGGATGGTTGAGATTAGATCATCTAGTCGGACTAAAATCGAAAATGGGACCCCGCATCACTGCATAACGTGGGACAAGAACTTTTGATAACTTAAAGTTTATATTGAGTGCACTTGACACATGGAGGTAAAGATTTTGATCGACTTGATTCCCATTGCGATGACATCCTATCTCTTCAGGTGGTCAATTCTAATTCCCGTGTGCCCTCAGCAGATACTTCTCCAAGCTTTGCCTTCCAAGCCATATCCATTGCTTCTTTGAATGCCTCCACAAACTTCCATACATCCTCGAAGCTGTTGTATAGAGGAGCCGGCGCCACTCTTATCACATTTGGTTGTCTTTCATCTACGACCACTCCCCTCAACTCCAGTTCTTTCATGACCACATTCAATAATCCATCAGCAAGTTGGAGACTCAGCTGAGCACCCCTCTGCTCTCTGTCCCGAGGTGTAATGATCGAGAACCTGCTCTTTTCAAAGATCGCTGTGTCTAAAAGCAAATCCTCCAAATAGGCAGTCAGTTCCACAGATTTCGCCCTCAACATTTCCATTCCACCGGCAAGCTTGAATATCTCCAGAGATGCATTTAGACTCGTGATGTCCAGCACACTTGGATTACTCAATTGAAACCCCGCAGCACCCGCTATCGGCACGAATCGATTCTCCATGGCGAATCTCGTATTCTTGTCATTGCCCCACCAGCCACTTAATCTATTTACAAAACCTGCCCCCGCATCTGTGTTCTGTGACGAAGCAGATACTTGAGTGTTCCTTTCATGAATGAACATTCCACCAATGCAACCCGGTCCTGAGTTTAAATATTTGTAAGTGCACCAGGCAGCTGCATCGACGTCCCAATCATGAAGGTAAAGTGGAACGTTTCCGACTGCATGAGCGAGATCCCAAATGACAAATATGCCGAGATCTCGGGCCCGGCGTGTGATGAGGGGTATGTCAAATAACTGGCCTGTATAGAACTGAATACCTGGGAGTATCAAAATCGCTGTATCTTTAGCATGGGTTTCAATGGCTTTGAGTATGTAATCTGTGGAGAGTGTGGGTTCGGTAATTGAACGCGACTCCAGGGTAATCATCGACGTAGCAGGTGAGAGGTTGTGATGCCGGATCTGCGACTCTACGGCGTACTGTATGTAATTTAGCCGGCATAAACGGTTGGTGACGAGCGCAAAAGGGGCGACCCACGTGATCTGATGGAAATGCCTTGCTTTCCAATATGATTTTGTGCCTGCCATTGATATCAGGGTTGTAGAATGCGGACATGAGAAGGTGTAAATTGGCAGTCAAAGTCTGCATTACATTGACCTCCGAAGGTTCCGCACCAACAATAGGAGCAATGTTCTCCGAAGCACTTGAATCTACATGTAGCCATGTTGGCAAAGGCGAATCAGAAAGGGGTTTGAAATGGCCAAATACACCTTGAGTTGCCCAAGTCTTGAGATATTGTTCTATACGAGTAGAGGTAGTACGCGGCTGTAGGCCAAGTGAGTTTCCACAAAGGTAAACACAGGGATCGCCAGGAGAGGAAGTTCGAGACTCTAAGATGCCATTGAGTTAACAGATCCAACTACCTAGAGTAGAATCTCGTACCTAAACTTGACAAAGTCCTGGCTTGCAAATCAGCCGTAGAAGGAATGAGGAATTCATCTCTGATCTGACGAAGAGGATCCTGAGCATCTTGGGACACAGCATATTCTCTGCTGTTCATGTGCTGATCTCGTTGTCCGTGCTGATCCTGTTGCTCATGACCAATATGATTCTCTGGGGAAGCCATGAGACAAAGAGAAACGTAATGTAATTTGAATATGCGGGTTAGCTGCACTATTACTCAACGATGGAGAGGTTGCGTTAACCTAGCGGTGTAGCATAGAACACTGTGGAGTACTATATGAAGAAATATGGGATTCGAATTGCGTGCCGTGAAGAGGCTAGGGTGAGTATCAAACACGGTGAATCGGCGCTTATTGAATCAAGAGTCGTTTTTAGCGGCAGGTGACACAATCTGGGGTAAGAGAAACTAACACGGTCCTTGGGAAGCTGGGAAAGTATGAGACTCAATGGTGGAATATTGTCTTATTGACCTTGTTTGACCCTTTGGACCCAAGTAATGGCATGGACCGATGTGTAATGAAAAATGCAAACTCTTAGTCATGAGATTCCATTAAATTCTCAATGTACAATCCAGACCCCGAATGACGACAGGTAATAAGGGATGAGGAAATGCGTTTGTCACAGTCAGGAGACAGATGGGCGTAAAATGAGGTGCTATTGGATGTAGGAGATGAAGTTTGAGTAAGGTTGACGTTGGAGTATGATTTCCTGGGGGTAAGAGAAATCAATTTGGGGAATAGTAAATGGCGGGGTTGACGAAAGAATCTTCTAAGCTAAATTGAAAAGGGGAAAGCGTGATTTGGAAGAAAAGAATAGGGAATTATGGAGAACAATGGCAAATCATGGAGAAATGAATGGGAAAATCTTGATTGATTGAAAGTTGCCATATGGAGAGCACTAGGTACTGTCGTCCCATTACTCACTGCCTCTGTCTCTCACCAATCACATCTCGACTTTTTGATTCGCTTAGGTCATGAATTTGCACGGCTCTCGTTGTTCTTTCTCGCTTTCGTGATTGATTGATTGATTGATTGTTTTTGTTGTTATATGAGTCTCACTATTACTATTTTAATATGGTTCGATCTAATCGAATATCTCTTGAACTTGTTTGAAATATCCTGGTCAACTCTATGGCGTTTTTGCCAAATTTGGAGGTCTGATGGTCATGAGAACGAATATCACGGGATCCGTGAGGGAATTAGTCATTTCGGCTTCGTGTTTTGGAGATCCGCGATGCGAGACTGGGGAAGTGACAGAATCTAGACAGCGAATTTGTGGATTGTGGTGGATAGAGAAAGAGGACTTTGTTCATTCTTCATGGGCCATTGTTTTAGGTTTCAAGAGCTTCTTCTTGTTGTTGTTGTTGTTGTTATTGTTGTTGTTGTTGTTAGAGGAGTATGTAATTATGGTAGTCCGAGTGTTGAACGTAGATTTTGGTTCATGCAACTAAATATGAATGATGACTCGTGCGAGAGAATAACCTACTCGAGTAACCTCTAATCATGAAGAACTCTACTGCACATTGAATGTTATTTCTTTTGGCCTTGCGAAAGAACGCTGTCGTGGAGACGGATTATTTGGAAATATTGTCACTGGGTGGACTTTCCGAATGGTTTTTTGGTTTCCTTTCCGTCCCTTTCCAAAAAGTATATAGAGATTGTACAACATGCACCATCCATACTATGAAATATCAGGGTACAGCATATCCTTGGCTTGGTGATGACCTATCCATATATTCCAGAAACCATTCGTGGCTGGGCAAACTGGGGCTTATACGGACGGACCGGTATTGAGCATTCTCGCATTCAACCAAAAATAGAATCCAAAATTGCCTCAGATCTTCCTTTTGATGACTTGGGGTGCAGTTACTTTTACGAAATCGGCTTCATTGAACTCGAGGTTACCCAAGCAGCAGTAGAGTTTCCCAGTACCCTCGTACGGAGTATGCATTCTCAGCCCTTTCCCGCATGTCCTCGGGAGATAGCTTGATAGGGAACGGGATTAGACCTTACTCCTTACTTTCGAAAGAGAAGGAGATGTTGAAAACTAATCCTCTTTAGGAAGATCAAGTGATAAGAATAGCCATTCTTCTGGAAGAGATATGGAACATGGAACATTCAAATGCCCAACGGAAACATACTTTGTGCCTCGTAGTCCGTAGTTCGTAGTGGATAATTCGGATAATGGAAGAGTGTCTGCGTTTGGACTCTACACAAGCCACGCTGCCACCGCACTGGAGTTTCGATGAATTCAATAGAGGCTGGCACGTACCTAGGTCCGCATTGAAGGGGTGCAATATAGCTCAACATGGTTAAGTGAAAGTCAATTAATAAATCATCCTACGCTGCCATCTACCGTATCTACTATGTATCTATCAGCTCACAGGGGGTGGAGCACAGGGTTGGCCACAGGGTTGCAATATCTAAGATGTGCCTCGAATAACCGCTTACCGACCAGCAGAACCAGCAGAACCAGCAGAACCAGCAGAACCAGCACGGTACCAGCAAGAGACCAACCAGCAAAAGACCAGCACGACCAGCAAAAAAAAATGGATATCCGCTTACCCACTTGAGCCACTTACCCTTTAATTGGGGAAGGAGCCAGGGAGGACAGACGCTAAGGAGCGGTAAACATCAATTGATCGATTTCTTCCTGTACCTTACACCTTGCTAGATCGTCAGGTACCACCAACAAAATTCCCGTCCGAACAACACGAGCGACTAGCCACTAGGTAGGTAATCGTTGCATTGGAACCTGACCTGAACATATGTCAAACCATACCAGAAGCATCCAGAAGAGGGCAAATCAAAGCAATCGACCACTGCATGAGGCATGAGGCATGAGGTATGAGGTATGAGGCATGAGGCATGAGGCATGAGGCATGAGGCACGAGAGGTATGAGAGCTATGAGAGCTATGAGGGGAAAAGAGTGAGAGAAATAAAATCGACCCAAAATTAAAGCCCTCATTCTTGAAACTTTTTTATTACTCAATCGAGACTTTTGAGTTTGAGGTAGGGAAAGTCGGAGAAGAATGATTTATTATAAATTGATTCACTGGCTGCTGCCAATGGAACCTTGAAAGGGCAAGCATATCAAGATCAAGATTATAAGATCATATCAATATCAATATCAACCTCCATCATCCTCTACGTTGTTACTCCCTTCATCAACGATATAAATAACAAGAGCATTCCAGCTCTTTCTCGTCTTATCTCGAACTCTGTCTGACTCAGATTGTTCCTTTCTTTTTCCTTTGCCCTCCCCTCTGCCTTTCTCTTCTTATCTTTGAAACAAGCAACAACAATCGCATTGTGTCTGCATATATCACTCAATACGAGGAATGCAAGACGCAAAGACGCATTTTCAATCTATATCCTATTCTTAGTTCTTCACTGTCACCGCTCACCCCCTCTCCCCGCCCAACAATCTCGCTGTCGTATTGTCTGTGGTTGAGCAAAAGATAAGACTATATTCACCCCCTGGAATATACGCATCAAGACGCATCAACACGCATCAAACACCCATCAACACGCATCAAACACCCATCAACACCCATCAACACCCTTCAACACCCTTCAACACCCTTCAACACCCTTCAACACCCTTCATTCATCGTCTTTTTGGATTGTCAGCCCTGCTTAGTACGTATCCCAAGTCCCGCTACCGTGTTCAACATCCCCTCTAATTTGATCAAATAGGCTTACGGTGACGTGACGATACGTACCCAAAATAAAATAAAAACTCTTTATTCATTCGATACTTTGCAAGACTCAATTCGCCATACGCCATACGGCTTCTAGATCGCCCAATTAAATTGGTATCCACCTCTTGAGCCGCCTCCAAATTCACTAAATCTTTGGAAACCAACCGTTCCTAACCGGGAGCCTTCCATACATTTGACGACACTGCGTGGTTCCAGTAACTTTTTAAATCCAACACAACTACCACACACACCACTTACCAACTTCCATCTCTTGTAAAGTACACATTTTTGAAAATACAACTGGTGTATGTGATACAACTTTATCTCTCAGGTACGTTTTTCCTCCGTGGCGCAGATCTTCCATTCCTTTTTCTGAAACCCACATAAATTTCCTTATCGCTTCCTATCAAAATAAACGCCTCCATTGCCCTGGGAAACACAGGCTTGGCGCTATCAGGTTCCCTTTTTACCAATTTGAAGATCGAATAAGTCCAAATTTCTATCTCAAACAACCGCCCTCGGACTATTCTGAGATCAGGGTTGCTCTTGAAGTGGAATCGACTGATAAGCATCCTTCCCTAGCAATGCAGGCAATGCAAGTAATGCTGAGAAATGAAGCGGTCAAGGAATCCAGGAGTTGCATTGTCAACACGATTCCTGACTCCTTTTCCATCCATTAATTGGCCCTTTCTTACCGGCTTGCCGATATAGATAGGCGTGGATGACCTGCTGTACTTTTGGGTCTATCTTCACTTACTTTTCCCTTTTATTCACACATCTTGTGCAAGTCATCTAGCGGGCGGTGTTATTCTCTACATCACAACCACTAGTCACCATGGCTACGGTTCTTTCCCCTATCAATACTGACTCAATGGGTGCTCTTCAGCAGTTTCCCGCATACGACGAACAGTTCATTCTTTCCACAGAAGAAAACATGGCTACTATCAGTAGTTCAACACCCCGTTCTCCCCATACGTTGGTGGAGCAGATCATCCGAACTCCTGGTCGACAACCTTCACCACAACCAACCCATTTCAACATCCCCCATAGAAATGGCAATGGAAATGGACACCGCGTTTTGCGTTCCGCCACTGTTGGATATGTTGCTCCAGAATTCGCAGGTAGGACAGAACAGATGGTTAAAGGTAAGTCAACTCTGGCCGTGATGAATGTACAACTCTAATTCCCTGAAGTGAGAGAGCAGATCAAAGCAATGAAATGGATACCGGCTGAACTCATTGACGCACAATTGGAATGGTTCTATAATGAGCTTGGGATCGACGATGTCTACTTTCAGACCGAGAGCGTTGAAGCCGTCGTCAGCAATATAACCTCGCTTTATGCTGCAAAGGTTGCTGCATTTGCTCGCGAAGACAAGCGTCAAGAAATCAGATTGGACATGGAGTCTTCAGATCATGCCATATATATTGATACTAGCGAGCCCGGTGTGAGTGCAATTGGTGGCCCACGATATGAGCACAGATTAGAGGCCAAATATTTGGATACATCCTCGAATCAACTCTTCCGGGTTGAGAGCTTCCGTTCTACCAGCAACTTGTACAGCGGTTCCGCCCCAACAAAGTCATCGATACGTTGTTACTTCGTATATCAGTGCCAATTCGTTGACTCTAACCCATCCCCCAGCGAAACCCGCCTAGAAGTCATCAGTGACAGAATGTTTCTAGCAAAATCTACAAACAACACGAAGCAGATTTATCAAGAGATCATTGAGCTTGCTGTCTCTCGTACTGGGCCAGTCATCGAAGTCTTTGATATTGAAGACTCGATTGAGAAGAGATTGGTCGTGGCTTTCAGACGCAGAACAGCCCTCGGATTGTTCAGTGCTCTGAGTGACCTGTATCACTCATACGGGGTAACAAGCTCAAGAAAATACGTTGAGCAGTTCAGCAACGGTATCACTGTCATGAGTCTTTATCTCAAGCCTGCAAGCGACTTGACAACGAAATTCCCTACCCTTGAACAATCTATCCATCAAATCACCAAGGAGATTTCCCTGCTTTACTGCATACCACAGAACAAATTTCAGGCATTGTTTGCCAGTGGGCGCTTAAGTCTTCAGGAGACAATCTATGGTCATTGTGTTTGGGTTTTCGTTCAGCACTTTCTCAACCGCTTGGGCTCTGAGTACTCTTCATTGGTATCTGCATTGGATCCAAACAACAGCTCTCACGCCGAGATTCTATCTACCATCAAGCGCAGACTGCGCACCGAGACTTTTACTGCGGATTACATTCTCGAGATCATCAGCAATCATCCGGAGCTTGTCCGTTCACTATACGCGTCGTTTGCAAACACGCATCTTACCCTCGGCCCTGGATACAGTGAGGACTCCATTCCACCTTCACCATCTGGGGACATTCTCAGCGATAAGGAACTTAAAGAGCTGATCTCGAGGACTGTCAACAATGAACACGAAGACATGGTCATGACTGCGTTCCGTATCTTCAACAACTCCTTGTTGAAAACTAACTTTTACACTCCTACCAAAGTTGCTTTGAGCTTCCGTCTCGATCCTTCATTCCTTCCTGAAATTGAGTATCCCCAGCCATTGTATGGCATGTTCTTGGTTATTACATCAGAATCACGTGGGTTCCACCTTAGATTCAGGGACATTGCTAGAGGTGGCATTCGAATTGTTAAATCTCGAAATCGTGAAGCATACTCTATCAATGCTCGTTCCATGTTCGACGAGAATTACGGTCTAGCCAATACTCAACAACGCAAGAACAAGGATATTCCGGAGGGTGGCTCCAAGGGTGTCATTCTTTTAGATGCCAATCAGCAAGACAAAGCCAGTGTGGCTTTTGAGAAGTATATTGATAGTATCATGGATCTTCTCTTGCCGCCTTCGTCCCCTGGTATCAAGAATCCCATCGTTGATCTTTATGGCAAGGAAGAAATTCTTTTCATGGGTCCCGATGAAAATACTGCTGATCTTGTTGACTGGGCTACTGAGCACGCTCGCAAGCGAAATGCTCCATGGTGGAAATCTTTCTTCACCGGAAAGTCCCCCAAGCTGGGCGGTATCCCTCATGATAGTTACGGCATGACGTCATTGTCGGTCAGAGAATACGTCAAAGGCATCTATCGAAAACTGGAACTGGACCCTAGTAAGGTTCGAAAAATGCAGACTGGTGGTCCAGACGGTGACTTGGGAAGCAATGAAATCTTGTTGAGCAACGAAACTTACACATCAATTGTCGATGGCAGTGGAGTTTTGGTTGATCCACAGGGTCTCAACATGGATGAGCTCAAGCGCCTGGCTACGAAGCGTGCTATGATCTCCGAGTACGATCTCTCGAAATTATCAAACGAAGGTTATCGTGTTCTTGTCGATGAGACAAACGTCACCCTACCCAACGGGGATAAAGTCAGCAATGGTACAACTTTCCGGAACACATTCCATCTCCGTGATACTGGCATCACCGATGCCTTCGTCCCCTGCGGTGGTCGTCCAGCGGCTGTCGACCTTTCCAGTGTCAATAAGCTTATCAAAGATGGAAAATCAACCATCCCATACATCGTCGAAGGTGCCAATCTTTTCATTACCCAGGATGCAAAGCTACGATTGGAAGAGGCGGGATGTATCCTATTCAAGGATGCTTCTGCGAACAAGGGTGGTGTAACATCTTCATCTCTGGAAGTCCTTGCATCCTTGAGTTTTGATGACGAGAGTTTTGTAGAAAACATGTGTGTGGGAAGCAACGGCCAGGCTCCGGAATTCTACAAACAATATGTTAGAGAAGTTCAGGAGACTATAAAGATGAATGCCGAGCTTGAATTCGAGGCCATCTGGCGAGAACATGAACAAACCGGAATCCCTCGAAGCACCTTGAGTGACACAATCAGTGTTGCTATTACTAAACTTGATGAGGAGCTTCAAACATCTGATCTGTGGAGAGATGTAAAATTGAGGAAATCAGTGTTGCTTGATGCCCTGCCGCAGTTGCTATTGTCTAAGATCGGCCTCGACACGATTATGGAGAGAGTAAGTTGACCTAAACACGTTAATAAAATCACCCAGCTAATATGAATAGGTACCTGACAACTACCTCCGTGCTATCTTCGGTAGTTATCTTGCTAGTCGATTCGTCTACGAAGTCGGCAGCTCGCCTGGTCAATTTGCTTTCTTTGACTTCATGTCGAAAAGATTGGCCAATGTCCGACCCAGGTCTCCCTCTTTGTAAGCGTCGCGAAATCAGTTTAGTGGTTATTGGAGTTTGGTTGTGGGAAGGAGTTATTATGGATTTGTGGAGTGGAGACTCCAGTTGATGCATAGAATAGGTCTGAACAGGCATACATTGACAAGATGCAGAAGCTAGCATCGCACTATTTTGTTTGAGTTTCTTGGCATAACAGGAGTTTGAGTGGTAATGGGCTGAATGAAAATATGGGAAGGGTAGTACAATCATAAACGACTTTCATTTTTCCGTTTGTTGACGGCTGTATGTGTCTATCAGTGGGCAAACAACTAGAAAGTAGAAGTAAAAGAAAGGGCATCTTTCTATCTCTTTATTATATTTATGTGTAGAGGTTGGATATGTAAAATCAATGATTAATATGTTACTCTCCTTGATCTTTTGCTTCATTCGTTATTAGACTAGATCGTGGAATAACAACTCAGATGTATAATACTAGGTAAGTAGAATTAAATATAGAACTACACTAATAGTCGGCTCTATAAGCGGCCTCCTAGTTCCTAGTCGGGGAAAGCGATTGTCCCTGTTTAAAAAATATTATACTATTTGAAAACAAATTATATCATTGAATTTAATGAAATCAGAGTAATTTAACAATATTAATTTAATGATTTATTTTAGGAATTGAGTTAGATACGTATTAAAATAAGTAAGGGAACAATCGTTTTCCTCGACTAGAAACTAGCAGGCCGCTTATAAGAGCCGACTATTAGTATTTAAATAATATAGAAGAGTATAACTTGAATAGATAATAGCAGGTATTAGGAGAGACCTCGAATGATTAGACTTCTATTAGCTCTCTATAAATTTATATACTTATTCAATGAGTCTTTTTAATCGACGTCAATTTGAATAAAACTGTTATGTTAGATATAAATCTTAATCTAATTATTATAATTTCAATAGAATAATATAACTCTTATAGCAAATTATTATAAAAGTATATATATATATATAAATTAATCAATAATCTATATTATAGACTCAAGCCTCTAGAGTTCTTATAACTATTCAATTTTTGATTTTGATTATAGTCAAGTTATTCTTTAATTTTAAAGACTGTACTTAAAATAGATCTTTATACTTTCTAGATGATTGTCTTATTCTAAAAGATCTATTAAAGATATAGTATAGACTCTTATATAGATATTCATAGAACTTTATAGTTGAAATCTCTTAAGAGATAAGAAAAATCTTAAAGTAATTAAGTATACTGATATTAGAATTATATAAATAAATAATAAGTTATTAAATATTAGTCGTTATATAAGAAATATATTATAATGAGCTTTTTTTATAAATATAGATAAATAACTTTTATTCAAATGACTACTATTTAAATAACTATTATATTATCTAAGTAAATATAAAAGAGATTAGCTCTTTCAATAGCTCGTATTTAAGATCTATTATTTCTCATAAATAGCTAGCTTTTTAAATAAAATAGGATATCAATAATTAGAATATATAGACATTAGATACTATATTATTTATATTCTTCTTAATACAAATGGTTTTAAAAAGTATCTTTATTAAAACTATACTTTTTAAAGATAGAACTTATTATCTTAACTATATAATATTGATATAATACATCTTTCAATTATAATAGCGTATGTGCTACTATTATAAGTAATTCGTATAGAATAATATAATAATTATTGAAGAAATTTAAGAGATTTTAAACTTAAATTTTTTAGTATATCTATTCAAGCCATAAATAAAGAACTAAAATAGTTTTTAATTATATAATATTATTTAAATTAAAATAAACTCGTATTCTATAACTATTAAATAATTATATAAAATTTATCTTACTCAGATAGATATATGTATAATTATTATAATAAACTTTAAATTTTTAAGTAATATAATGATTTCTATTTAAATATTAAGATTCTTTTAAAGATTAATAAATTTATAATAATATAGTAAAAATATAAGTATTAATTCTCAAATAATATAAATAACGATATAGAATACAAGTAGATCTAATATTAAATACAATAATGTAAATTTGAAAGTTTGAAAATTGAAAATATTAGAATACTACTTTTGATCCTAGTCATCGGAGAGAAAGAATTTCTCAGATTATAGATTCTTTATATTTCTTTTTTCTTATTAATTATTATAATAATTATTATAGGGTATATATATAGTAGTAAGCTATTAGGACTTTTATTCCTAATATTATACCTTTTGAATAGATTGTATATATAGCATAGTAATAAAGCTTACAACTCCTATTGTATCCGCTTACGTAATAGAGTATCAGGAATCTTACCCGGTGAATTACATTTTGAGATCTTTAATTGAACCTATTTTAATTGGAATTGAAAAATAATTAAAAATTAGGTTTATTAGAGGCGAGGATATATCTGCTTAATAATTGGATATTCTGAATTCATTAATAATAGATTATTAATAATAAGGGAATTGAATAATAGAATAATGTTAATCTATTATTATAAATTATATGATTGATTATATATTGTTAGTAATGATTTCTATCTGGTCTAGTCTTTTCAGAACAAAAAGATTAAAAATAAGGGCTCTGTTATAAGATATATATATAGTAATAAGCTATCAGGACTTCGATTCCTAATACTATGTCTTTTGAATAGATTATATACGTAGTATAATAGTAAAGCTTACAACTCCTATTGTATCCGCTTACGTAACAATAATAATAAAATTCTTCGAATTCTTAGCTTTTAAATTCTTTTTCCTCGACGGCTAGTATACTTTTTAATCTTTATAATATTCTAGACTTATCTAGATTATATAAGTTTTCTTTTAAATACTTAGATCTAGAAAGAAGTTAAAGACAGATTTCTATTTATCTTCTTATTTATCTTCTTATTTATCTTCTTATTTATCTTCTTATTTATCTTCTTATTTATCTTCTTATTTATCTTCTTATTTATCTTCTTATTTATCTTCTTATTTATCTTCTTATTTATCTTCTTATTTATCTTCTTATTTATCTTCTTATTTATCTTCTTATTTATCTTCTTATTTATCTTCTTATTTATTCTTATCGTTTAATCTATTCAAACTCTTTTTCGAAAGACTGAGAAGAAAACTACGAAATGAAAGATAATAGAGTCTGATTAGAGCATCTATACAAATAGGAATATTTAGAACCGAGTATTGATAATCTAATCTGCCTCATGCCTCTATATATTCGTCTGTAACGCTATAAAGGCTTACAAGCGAAATAATAGAGAGCGGGTTAGTAAGAGTATTTGATTGAATAAATGATATATTACTACGAGTAACTCGTAAGGATTATAAGGTTACCTTAGAACCCTACCTTTTCTATTATGCCGATCTATAGATGAAAGGCGGTGTAATGTCAATTGGATAGGGGTGCCGAGCATTTCGGCTGGAAGGGACGACAGTATCGCAGCAATTGCTGATCAAATTCATTTTGGGATAATTGCAATTGATTTGTTTGGATAGAAATCATGAAATTATGTAAAGATCGTACGATATTTTGAAGAATTGAAATCTAAAATTTCTTATATGTGGTTGATTATCGTACTAATTTCAGGCTCGAAAAGAAGATAGCGAGTTTTTCAGATTACCGGAGCTTGGAAGCATTAGTTACCTCCTAATTGAACCTCGCATTTCCCTCCCAGTACAATTTCAATCCCGTTAGCCCACTTAGATCCAAATCTCCCGGATTCATAATCTTCACAGTCCACTGTGCAAACGCAGTGGGATCCACATAATCCGAACTTTTGATAATGCTATCCTTGACAGGAGGCAAGTCCACCGTCCCATCCTTTGCAACCGTATATTCAAATGGTCGACTGAGCGGTTTGATCGTGAATCCATATATGATGCCATCCTGAATATCGGTATAAATTCCCGAGGTGCAGATTTGTAGGCGGATGGTAGCACGAGAGGTACTTGAGGAGAAGGCTGAGGGCTTGGGACTTACGCCGAGGAGAAAGGCCCGCATGCCGAAGACTCGGAAGCGGGATCCATCAATGAATGGGCCGGCGATGGGTGGAAGACTTGAACTTGTATCTGCTGCGGAAGTGGAACTTGAAGTGGAAGAGGAAGGCGAGAGCGTTATAGTGACGGAATTGGAGGAGGATTGTAGCGCGTTTACGACGCTGGTTCGATAGTTGAGCGGGAGCTAGAGGTAAGTAATGAATCAATGGATCAGCGGGTGTGGTTTTATTGAAAGCCTATCATGCTGTATACTTACATCGATGGTTTGAATAGTCGGAATGAAAGCTAGACACAACGAAGATAGAGAGAGTAAGTTCTGGGTATTGAAGCTGAATGTGGGGGTATTTAGACAGACTCACGTGTAAAATCACTCGAGTAGTTCTCCTTGCACGCAGTGACTTCCTGTACAATCATCTCCGAGTCCTCCTGATATTCAACAATAGTTTTTAATGGATCAAGAACAACTGTACTATCACTCAACGTATAGTATTTATACGCCCATGTAGCATCCCTCATATAAATCATAATATTAGTACGAAGCATAGATACTCGATCATAAAAATAACCTTGTGCTTCAAGAGCTGCATCTTGTTCTCCGTCGTAGGTATCATAGAGCTGTTGCAGGCGTGCTGCATTGCTTTTTGTTGCTTGCAATTGAAGCCAGAGCTGAACATACTCCTGACCTTCACGCAATAGGATTAGTAATCATGGTAACAAAGAGATCAATCGATTTTGAGGGACTACTTACCAATCTTGACACTCTGTGCTCTTGCCTGAACTAGAAGCTTTCCGTCGATGGCATGTCGTCTTAACTCCGCCTGATACGCCTCCGCCCCCTCAATCTTCTGCTCAACCGCATACGCCATCTGCTCATCACTTTGTATCATCCATTCATCCCAAGCAGCGATGCTAACAATAGCAGCTAAATCAGCATTACTCTGGTCTTCGCCTGAGACGTCACCTCCCGCGGAGTTCAAATCAACAGCCGCCACATCGTTGACCGCGGCACTAGTTCTTTCGTATAGCTTCAAAATGGCTTCAGTGCCGCCCTTGATGCCTTCAATAGTCTCGGGCTTGAGGAACAAGTTTGCAAGGCTTCCAGCTTCGCTAACAACCTTTATGGCCGATTCGGCAGCGCCTGGTGCAGCGGCTGCTGCTTCAGGATCGCCGATCGCTATCTCACCGATTGCGGTTGCGAATCCTAGTCAAAATAGAGGTGTCAGCGAATACACGCTCTGGATCACTCATCATTCCAGGCTCTAAGCACTCACCAAATATGGCTTGAAATACGTCAACAATTGTATCAATAATCTGCTCTCTTTTCCATTCTTGGATCCCCAGATTGAAGTCCGACTCTTTATCCCGAATGTCTAATTGATGAGATCTCATTGTGACTTTGGCACTATTCAAGATATCTGTTGCGTTATTCCATCTTGCTAGCGAATTGGTAACAAGAGTTTGTTGCAAAGTAATATTACCCTCATCTTGATCTAGCATCGCTTTCCATGCGATTTTTTGGTCGGCAATAGCAGCTGCTCGATCCGCAAATCGATTATATTGTGTTTCAAACGCGGAAGCCGTCGCGATAACATCATCCAGAACTAGCTTATACGTGCTCAATGTCAAAACTGGCACATAGTTGATATTCGGTCCTGTGAGAACCGACGACGAGATCTGCTGACCCAACGCATGAGCTTGCAAATTAAGAAGCACACCTGTCGCCGAGGTGGCTGTCGCCCGGGCTACGTGGGATGTCAAATCTAATGAAAGACTGGATTGAGTCCAAAAAAAATAGACGCGATTCGAAGTTGAGTAACTAAACATTTGGTAAACTCGATATCGGTTATAGACAAATCGTCGTATTTGGTTAGGTAGGTTAGAGTTGCCTCCCCATTCTTTATGTCAATCTGTGCACCGAGATTTCCAGAGGCTGGGGATAGATCGAGTGGGATTGCGGGGGTCGTGGAGCTTGAATTCAATTTGTAGGATATTGGTTGGTCGAATGTGGATCCATAGATTGTAAAGGCTGATTCGTTGGTGCTGGCGGGATTGAGGGTGATAGTGAAGGGTCCGCTTGCCGTTACAACTCGGGAGATGATGTAGATTACCCCATTTTTGGGAATCGAGATGGTGATTTCTGGCGTAGAAAAGGCTATCACATCAGCAAATATCTGAGTGAGTTGGGAGGTAGATGCAAGGATAGCAGTTGGCGCATCAACGTAAATATCTCGGACGACGTACTGTAGCTTGTTAGTGATAACAGCGTTTAGATACCGACTACGTATGAATCATGGAAAACTCACTTTGCTATGTTGAGCTATTATGTTTGACCTTTGAGGTAAAGTCGATAAGGAATGAGATGTCGAATATTGAAACCAGCCATCAGGGGCATTTGGGATTGTATTGTTGGAACTCATGTCTAACAGTCTGTTGATAGAGAAAATACAATTCTTGAGTTTTACAATATATAAGAGGAGATTCTGTTTATTTCTGCTAGAGGAGAGTCTGTGCTAGTAAATTACTCCCGTTCTCGTTGAGCATCTACTGAGATAGTCACTATACTACACATATCATATTCTTCTCAGCCCAGTTCCACGGAAGAGGCTGTACCACAGTTCCACAGATGATTTGTGGGCTGTGATTCTCTCCAACTCACCTTCGGTTACTCCTTTTCTTCGTCAGCCGAATTGTTTTTGCAAAAATCGCTGACACCTACTAATTCAAGGTTACTAGGCGAAGAGTTATCGCAATCATGCCAATTCACGAGTACATGTCGGTACTTGCAATGCCACTTCGAGATGCCAGCGGTTTGAAAACGTCAGCATGCTTATTCCCTTGCATTATTAGTCTTGGAGCTGGCTTAGTCGGAATGGCCTGTTCCGAATCGATTGTAACATATATTTATGATATATTGATAGATAACTGATTTTCAAATGGGATGAAAAGCAGTCGGTATGGAAATTCTGATAGTTGTAGCACCGATAGGGGATGCAGTGATTCATTAGGCAGCAATTTCACAATGCAATACCTCAATTCTCAACTATTCACAGCATTTCAGCTAGAACAATTTCCCAGCCTATGCTCAATGATAAGTCAAATGACAGTCTAATGGAACGGATCAGCGTGGAGGAGGTACAACTTCCCCACATCTTTAATTTATCTCCAACCTGACGGAACACAATGAGAACCCTATCAGAGACTGCCAGCACTTTCCTATCCCCTTTACCATTTTGTGAACTATCAATACTCGAGTGTAAATCAGATAAGGCCTGTTAACGAAACACAATACAAGCCGTATCAGAGACTGCCAGAAATTTTGTCCTATTCTCTTTACCACTCTGTAGCTCATCTATTCTTGATTGTAAATAAAATAAGTCCTGATGTAACAAATTATTATAGGATAGATACAATTTCCCCTTACTTATACAATTAACGAAATATAACGAAGATTGTATTATAGAATACCAATATTCTTGTCTTATCTCCTTTACCACTCTGTGGCCCATCTATTGTCAATTGTAAATCAGATAAAGCCTAATTTAACAGATCATCGTGGAATAATTGTAACTTCCCCTCACCTGTACTGCTTAAAGTTTGTTGTACACTTATTTGTCGAAACATAACGAAAATCGTATCAGAGACTGCCAATACTCTTGCCCTATCCTCTTCACCACCGTGTTGCTACCTCCCATCACTAGGTGGTGCTTGGGATCATGGGGATATAAATTAATCGGTCAGTAAGTCAATAAAAACTACATTATCTTTGACTACGCACTCGCATATTTGTGGATATATTGTTTTGCCGTCAACCTTCGGTAGCTCTGCCTTCTTCAATTTATAACATAAAAATCCTAATCGAATATCTTATACACGTTTCAACCTTGATCATCATGAGTACTTCTACTAAGACCATTACGCTTAAACCAGATGGTTTCATCGGCTCAGATGGCAAATATATCTTGGATAATGCCATAGTTGTGGGTCTTCTCAATTATGTTGTAAGTTCACCCACAATTCCTAAAGTTCCTCTTTCCAACAGTTGAAAACATTAATGTTGATACCTATATGTAGTGGACTGGGGTGCTTCTTGCCACGAACAAAGACGATTATATGACTCGTACGGGTATCACTTTAGACCACTACAGCACCCTCAGTACATACATCGAACCCCTACTAGATGTATATAAGCCGGTAAGTATACAATTGCTTCTCAAAGTCGACAAAATTACCACTAACTCCTGACTTCTCGTAGTGTCAAGCCCACTGCCAAGACTTCAAGGACAACGTTTACGGAAACATTGTAGACCTGAGCCATGCTGTGAAAGATTATGCTCACACGGCAGGCGGCACAACAAATGGGTCGTTCTATGCTAACATCATCAAATACGGAAACCTGTTATATGACGAGTTGCAAAAGCCTACGACTCAACAAGACCAGGCAAATGTTACCAATTACCGAGATGCGGTAACCCAGCTCGTGGATACGGAGATCGACTCCATAACTACGCTACAGGGTAAAGCTGCAAAGGTGAAACAGGATTTGATGACCTTTCAACAACATTGCAGGGAGGACCAAACCGCTCTCGATACTCAAAACACGTTGATTACTGCCGGGCTCACTGGGGACAAGGGAGATCTGACGCAGACCCAGGAAAAGCTCATATCAGACAAGGCTGAGCTAAGCGCTGATCAAGATGAATATAAAGAAGGTATATATGTTTCTTTACTTGGTACCTACAACCCAAATACGAAGAGTAACTAATGATATTAGATATCATCATTGCCGCAACGGCGGTTACATATGTCTGGTGGTGAGTTATGTTAATTTCACAGGAGGTTTATGTTTATGTAAACTACTTTCTAATTCAACCACACAGCTATCCGATTGGGACCCTTATAGCTGGAGCTATCATGGGTGTATATGGAGCAAGAGCTGCGAAGATGAAAGCCACAATCGACGCGGTCAAGGAACTTATCGAGGACGATAACGACAAAATAGCAGCCGACAAAAATTTGATCGCTGATTTAGGTCTTATCAAGGTGAGAAGCTTTCAGTTTTCATTGGCACTATATCATTCACGTCACACCGTTCATTCTTTTTTGTTATTTTGCAGCACTAATTGCAATATTCGTATGGTTTAGGACGATTTAAATTCCTTGATAGCTAAGATCGACGTCGCAGTCCAGGCCCTTGAGGGTTTCGTTTCTGTATGGGGCAATATCGCTGGGGACCTCCAGGCTGTGAAGGAAGCCACACAAGACTATTCAGGGACCGGAAATGCCATAACCCAGGGAATCGAACAGCAGAGTATCATTGACTCATGGAATGAACTCCACGACAAGAGTATGTATTGAACAATACACATTTCTCTTCATATTTACATCGCTGACCATACACCCTTTGATACAGTGGATGTGTATTGTAATATCGCGTATATTACTGCACCCGAGCAAGTAACCCTTGACTCATACGCAAAGGCACTAGGCAGCGCTTGAAGTTAAACGCTGAATCGAACAAATGTTTCATGAATGTATGGAACATTTTTGGTTTATGTATGGTGATTGAGACTAATGTACTTCACTTCATTTCTAGTTCTTGTCGAACTCAGCCGAAATATTGCATTTGCACAATTTTTTTTCTTATTGGAATCAGCGGAAGATCTATAAGATCTCGAAGATTATTTTTGCCCCCATTCATTACCTTAGCTAGCTAACGATGTTACTTTCATAATAATTTTTTGAATGCTTAAATGTAAATCTATATGATGTAATGGTTGAGTGAGATTTGAAGAATAAACCATTTCAAGTACGAACGCTTCTGTTTGCAGTTTTGATCTGTTGAATTGGTTTAAGTGTTTGAGAATGACTATGCATCTGCTAGCGAGTTGTCTTTTCAAAAGGGGTTCGCTTGCCTAGCTCGCTTGCCTAGGAATATTTTTACCTATCTCATATTGGCCGATGTTTTATTACAGCATTCATGTATGAAGTACAAGGCCCCGGATCTCCTCAGTGGTTATACTTCTTAATACATCTCAAGACTTGCTTGCAAGCAGATTCAAGTTCTTCAGTTGCCATCCCCTTGTTACATGGTTGTACGTTACAATGTTTACTGCAACATTACTCGCAGATTCCGATTGTACAGTACATCTTGGAAATAAACGATTCGGAATGAATGCCTCACGGTAACATAGAGATGATATAACTTTCTGCTGTTCAACTATACTGCGTTGAAGTGGTAGGTTTGCGGATTCCGATTGTACAGTATATCCTGGAAACAAAAAATTCAAATTAAATGCCTCACGGTAACATAGCGATGATACGACTTTCTGCTGTTCAACTGTACCATGCTTAAAGTGGTGTGTTCTGTACGTTGATACGTGATGTTGATGTATGCTGTGAACCTCGATTGATGACAATTTGCGATAATAAAAAACGTGCTTTATCCAATTGCAATGTCTGAATTGATTCTTCCTATTCCCACTCTTAACTGATAGGCAAAGCTTGGAATAAACCCTGCCTGGTCGCCGACGATTGAAGATTTTATCTTGAGATCGGGTAGTGATGATGTGAGTGGGAGCGCAAAGAGCACAGCGTAGTAGAAGTAACATATGCTATAAAACCGGCGGTAGTACAGTATTAGGATACTGACTTGAGTTTTGAGATGAAAAACTGCCATATATATATCTCCCATGATTGTTCGAACTTCCAAACCACATTCTTCACTCTACTTGCTCTTTTTATGAGACCCACTCTTAGATTACCGTCATGAGTAACATCACTTTGCAGCCTGTGGGCCTCGTTGACTCTTCTAAACATTATTGGTATCAAAGAATAGACACCACGAGTATGGACAACTTTCAAAGCTCAGATGACCTTCCCACGACCTTCACCCAGTACGTTGTAGCCTACGGCGGTGAAAATTATTTCTACCCTGGTACAGACTACGAGAAACTGCTCCTGCCTGAGGCTGCTACAACTCTTCTTGGTGACTACCAGACAGTAAGATAATCCCATGCGCATAGATCATCTATATATGACATCGATACAGTTTTGGAAAGGACATGGAGATGTTGAGGCTGATCATTCAAATAGGTCGATGATCAGCGACTGAGGATTGAGGTGATTCCCACCAACCTACCCACTTTGCATGCATGCTTTAATATCTTGTTATTTGATTTAAGTCAGCTGATCTTATCTATCCACACAAAGCAAGAAGTGTATACATCGTATGGGAATCTAAAGGATTACTTCCAATCCTATGCGAGTACGGCACACCTGAGATATAGTAGGTGAAAATTTTCGTCTATTCACTGCTGCTTGTAAACACCGAGTCTTGAGCTCTACTCACATCACCGATTGCAGATTTAGCCCTAAATTACTTGGGCCAACTAAGCGCGCAAATTGCAGCGGATAATACTCCCAACGCCGATGATCTCCAAGGCTTGCATGCCATTGTTGAAGAGCGATCCAATGTCAGCAGCAAGATGGAACAAACAGCATCCGACCTTGTAACAACCCTCATGGAGATTAGCTCGACTCTCAGTTCGCGGATTGAAAGTATTAACCAGAGTGTCACCGATCTGGATCGTGAATGCAAACTTACTGCGGCTGAGGTAAGTATCTTCGTTATCGGGGCCGAAGATAGAAATTCTTCAGCAACAGTAAGACGGTGTATATCTGCATTGGGATATACGGTATGTGTTCTCCAGTACCAGAAGAGTGGAACGAAGATCTGTATCTCTATGGAGATGAATGAATGGCTGGGTGGATAACTCACTACTATACTAATGTTTGGTTTTATAACTGAAAGCAATTGGCATCCCAAGTGACCGGTGATGCCCAAGCAGTGTGCGATGAGATGGGAATTATGATCAATGAAATGCAAGCGGAACAAGGTGAGTGATTTGAATAGATGCATACATACGCTAGCCGCTATAAAAAATATTGACGAGACTTTAGGCAGATGGAGAAACATCACCTCGGATCTAACTGATATTGAAAAATATATTACCAAAGAACAAACCACCGCGATTCAAATCATAGCTAGTCTGGATAACGAGCAGATCATCGAAAGATGGTAAGAACTGGGTGATATAGGTACGTCAAATTCCAACCGCATCATGGATTGTTCCTAACATTGTGTTTCCAAGTTGAATAGTTGAATAGTTGTTGGATATAATCCCCAAAACCAAGACTACTAAGACAGTGGATAGGGTCATTTAAGCTGGGCCTTTCCGGTCATGATGACTTTCGTTTGGAGGGTCTGGGGGTTCTTGTATTTATGAGTGTATGGGCGGATGAACAGATAGCTTATACAGGTTTAATTAGGTGAGATAGCTTTATACATATTAAGGATTATAGTACTAATCAATTACTATCAGTCCGCTAGAATTTACTCGGATTTCATTATTAAATCAATTATTCAATATTTTGATTTGAAATTGAAATAATTTTTTGAAATATATATATATATATATATTTTAATAATAAAAAGAATTATAATAATAGTTTGATTTAATTATTTGATATTTAATATATTAGTCATTTATTATAATATAAACCATTATTTTATTCAATATATTAACTTCTAATTTTATAAATAAATTATTATTTAAAAAAAATTAAATTATTTATGATATATTTTTTTAATTTCTATTTAACATATTCCGATTTACTTTTACAGTACTAGTCAACTGCTATCAGTCGAAATCCATTTTCACACCAAAAACAGGCTTTTTGCTATATTTTTAAATATAAAAATCTTTACTATTTGTAATTCAAATCATTTGAAAATTTATTTTTATAAAGTTAATATAATAATAATTGATATTTTCAATATTTTAAAAATCTAAGAAATTTCTAATATCAAAATTTATAAGATTAAATTGAAATATTAAAAAAGTTGCTTGATTTTCGCTTATTTTACTAGTAAATCTAATCCTTTTAAAAATACTCTAATTTTCAATCTATATAATATAATCAAAAAAATTGAAAAAAATAATTAATTTTATTTTTATTAAATTTTAATTGAAAATGAATTAATAAATATAAGAAAAAGTTATATTATATTAATAATAATACAAAGATTGAGGATTATAAATGATGAGTTTTGGTGTGAAAACACGTTTCGGCTGATAGCAGTTGGCACTTACTGTAGTTTATATAATATTAGAAAACATTTCGAAAATATACTTTTTCAAATATTGTTGAATATATTTTATAAAATTAAGATTAAGATTATAAGAAAACTAAAGATTACTTAAAGGAATATTTCTAACTTTAAATTATTTTAATATTTTATTAATTCAATATATAGGACTATTATCCTATATGGATTGATATCCTTCATTTAATTCTTTTCAAAATGAAAATTAATATTATATTTGAGTTTTTGACTCTTGAAATCCTTATTTATAATATAAAGCTTACTTTTTTTAATATTATAAAAACTTTTCTAAATTATAATCTTTATATTTTTATTTATAAAATAAATTTGAATTACTTTTTATTCCTATTTTTATTTCAAAAAATGAAAGATTTATTTCTGGCTTTTCCTTTTCTTTTATTTTATTTTATGAAGTATTTGTTTGATTAAAAACTAACCTTTATTCCTTTATTATTCACTCTTTATAATTTAGATATTAGATTAATCTTTTAATAATGTATTTTTCTATAAATTCAAATCTTTTTCTAATTTTTTAATTGATTATATTATATTTAATTAAAAGATTTTTAAGAATAATTCTTTTATAATTAAAAGTAAATACTTCAATAATCTATTTAAATATCAATTTTGAACAAAACTATGTAAATTTTAATATAATATATTTATTTCAATTTATATATAGTTTCCTTTGAAACTTTTTAATTATAATTTATTTATTAATATATATTAAATCTTTTGAAATAATATATCAAATAATTTTATAAAAGATTCCAAAGTCAATTATAATATTAATAAATTTGACATTTTCAAAAACTTTTCCTATAATTCTATTATAATTATATAAATTAAGATTAATTTTAGATATATTATTATAATTAATTAATCTCAATGAAATATATTATAATAGTATAGTTGATAAATTAAAATAAAAGTATTGAAAGGGAATATAATTTTTTTTTAAAAAAGCATGTTTCGGCTGATAGCAGTTGGCATGTACTGTAGTTATATAAAATTATTTTAATAGAATTTGATTCAAGAGTTGAGTTGAGTATCTCATACATTACATGATTTAGACTATCTCATTTAAAATTTTAATTATCATTTTTATATCCCTAACATACAGGATTTAAAACATAATTCATAACTAAAAGCTAGTTGATTGAAAAAAAGTATGGATGCTCTGTATATAAATATTATATTATGATATTAGATTAATATTCAATAAAGGGAAATAAATGAATTTAGAAAATAAAATTGAAAGAAATTCTAGGATTTTATAAATTGAAAGTTTTTTAATAATATAATTTTTATATTCATAAGTTATAATTGATATAAATAATTGATTAGAGAGTAGATTAAAAAGATTAAAGATTTAAGGAGATTGAATTAAAGAATAGAATAAATGTTTCAATTAGTTTGGAGGTTTAGGACTTGTGATAAGAGAGATAAGGAATTAGAAAGGGAAGGGGGATCAGAAAGAAAAGAGAGATTAGAAAGAGAAAAGGGATTAGAAAGAGGGGAAAAAGAGGGAGGGGGATTAGCAAGAGAAGAGAGATTAGAAAGGGGAGGGGGATTAGAAAGAGGAGATTTATTAGATTTATTAGATTTATTAGATTTATTAGATTTATTAGATTTATTAGATTTATTAGATTTATTAGATTTATTAGATTTATTAGATTTATTAGATTTATTAGATTTATTAGATTTATTAGATTTATTAGATTTATTAGATTTGTTAGATTTATTAGATTTGTTAGATTTATTAGATTTGTTAGATTTATTAGATTTGTTAGATTTATTAGATTTGTTAGATTTATTAGATTTGTTAGATTTATTAGATTTGTTAGATTTATTAGATTTATTAGATTTATTAGATTTGTTAGATTTTTAGATTTGTTAGATTTATTAGATTTATTAGATTTATTAGATTTGTTAGATTTATTAGATTTGTTAGATTTATTAGATTTATTAGATTTATTAGATTTATTAAATTTAATTAGATTTGCTACTTTTAGGCTTTAAGACGCCTTCAGTGCCCTTATACAAGCTAAAAGCGAGAGGCTAGTGAAATCTATTTATTATTATTATTATTATTATTATTATTATTATTATTATTATTATTATTATTATTATTATTATTATTATTATTATTATTATTATTATTATTATTATTATTATTATTATTATTATTATTATTATTATTATTATTATTATTATTATTATGAAAAATTTACACAACACAAATATAAACATAGACTTTGAATAATATTAAGAATAACTATAAAGAATATTAATAAAACTATTACTATTTTTAACTATAAAAGATCAAGAAAAAGCTTATAATATATTTATTTCAAAAACTAAATTTTTATCAAAATTACAAAATAATTGAAAATATTTATTTAATTATTATTCTAAAAAAAAATTTAAATTGAAAACTATAGATTGGATTTTATAAATATAATATTTTGAATATTTAATAAAATAAATTTATAAAATTTATAAATCAGAATCTTTAAACTAAAGTTAATATTATTGAATACATTGGATAATGTAATTTGTATTTTCAAGTTTTTATTTTTTCATTCAAAATATCTATTTTTCTTAATATTAATATTATATTTTTTTATATTAAAAAACAATCTAAATAGAATTAATAAATATTTAATAATTTTCGAATAATTTATGAAAACTTTTTCAATTATTTTAAGAAAGATTATAGGTTTCAATAAATAAAAATGATATGATTATAAATATATTAAGAATAATAAAAACTTATAAAAATAGAATGAAAATATTATTTTTATTAAAACTGAAAGAATATTAAGATATTTGTAAGAATTGAATTATATTTGAAATGTATTTATGAAAATCTATTATTTTTCTGTTTTCATTTTAAATAAAAGAGAAATAAATGATATTTGAATTTAAATTATAATATTATATATATAATAAAAAACAATATATATATTTTATTATAAATAAAAAAAATTTATTATTAAAAATAAAGAATTTTTAAGATTAAGATTTGTAAAATTTCTGTTTTTTTATTGATTGTTATTATAATTTATAAATTTCTCAAATTTATAAATTTCAAATTCATTTTTTTTGTTTATTAATAACTAATAAAAAAATTATTATTATTAAGATTATTATAATTAATTTTGATTTTTATATAATATAATATAATATGAACAAAAACTAGTCTTTACACTCTCAATTCTTATTATATTTAAATCGAAATTAGATTTTATAGATTTTATAGATTTAAATATTTTTTATATTTGAAAATTTTTTATATATAAAAAATTTAAAGATTATAAGTTTTTCAAAATAATGGTTTATATTTTGGCTTAAATGGAGTATATTTAATCCTGAATTTTTAATTTTAATAGTAATAATAATAAATTTAATAAATTTAATAAATTTAATGAATCTAATGAATTTAATGGTTTTAATAAATCTAATAAATCAAATAAATCTAATAAATCTAATGAATTTAAGAAATCTAATAAATTTTTTTTTGAATTTCTTTCATTCCCTCCCCTCCCCCTCCCTCCTCTTTCTAATTCCTTCCCTTTTTCTTTTTAATTCCTCTTTTTTTTTTTTCTCTTTTCCTTTTTAATCCCTATTTTTCTCCTTTTTTTTCTTCTTTTTCTAATTTCTTTTTTTTCTTTTTTCTCTTTTTTTTTCGATTTTTTTTTTAATCTCTTTTTCTTTCTAATCCCTTTTTCTTTTTAATTCTTTTTCTTTTCAATTTCTTTTTTTTTAATTTTTTTTTTTGTTTCTTTTAAATCCTGATTTTTTAATATTCCTATACAAATCTTATCAGATTTTTAGATTAATTAGTTTTAATTATAAATTATATTTTAAATCCTATATATTAGGGATTTTCGAAATAATATTATAAATTGAATTTTAAGAATTTAAAATTAGTATTAATTAATATATAAATTTTCGTATTTTTTTTATTAATATTATAAGGTATATTCTCTTGTTATTATATAAGAGTTTTAGAAATATTATTATATTATATAATTAATTAAATAGCAATTTTAGTATTACTTCATTGAAAGATTTTTTCAAAAAAATTCTAATTAAATTTAATTAAAATATTGTACAAAAATTTCAATATAATATTAATATTATTCAAATATTATTCAGAAATTCGAATACTATTTATAATTTTAGAAAATATAAAAATATTATTAAAACTATTAATTATTTTATATCAAACCTTATCTATTTTTCAAATGATTTTAAACTTATTTTTAATAAAGAAAATTATAATATTGTTTTTATATTAAAAAAGAATAAAATATTTGTTATATTCAAACTTAAATAAATTATAACAATTAATATATTTGAATAATATTATAAAATCAATATTTTTCAATTCTTTATATATATTTATTGAATAATTATAATAAATATAAAAAGGAAATCTAAAATACTAAATAGAAAAGTAATATTTTTGGTTATTTGAATTATATTAAATTATAATATGCTTTTTTCGAATAAATCTGAAAGTATTATTAATATGAAACAGAATAAAAAAATAAATTAATTTAAAAAATAGAATAATCTAAACAATTTTCTTGAAATATTTGTTAATTCCATAATTAAAGAATTAAATAATAATCAAAAATTCCATTATTTATATAAAAACTTTACTAAAAATAAGAATTTCTTTTATTATAGTTATTTTATTATTAAGATTTATAAAGAATTCAGGGATTTTTATAATTATATAATTATATTAAATTTTCGAAATAATGAAGAAGATAATTTTTATTATTTATAGAAATATATTTTAATTATATTTATTATAAAAATGATTATGAATATTGTTAAATATAAAGATAATAGTTGAATTTATAATTATAAATAAAATTGTTGAAATATTAATTAAAAAAAATCTTTAATAACTTTTATGATTATTATTAAAAAATAAAAATAAAAAATCAATCAAATGAAATAAAATATTTGTATTTAATAAACAATCTTTGATTTTAATATTAAATATAATTTGAAATAAAACTCCTTTTTAATATAAAATTATACAAGATTTCTTTCAATTATATATTTCTGAATTTAAAGAATAAATTATTTTTAGTATTACTTATATTATTTGATTTAATTATTTTTATAGAAATTTTAGATTCAATAATAAATATAATATAAATAGGTAAAGAATTGAATGTGAATATAAAGAAATAAAAAAAAATTTATAATATTAATAAAATTAATAATGATTATAAAATAAATTATAAACTAATAAGTTTTTTTATAAAAACTAGGTATACTGAATATATTTATATAAATTATTATGAAAATATTAAATAAAATTGTAAGGCTTATAGTAATTATATATTTATTATTTATATTATATTTGAAAATATGAAATTATTTTTTGATAATATTTAATATATTCGAAATAATATTTTGATTATAATAATTAATATTAGAAAAAAAGTATTTCAATATTTGTTTTATTTCTTTTTTTTCTAGTTTTATAAAATTGATTAAAATTAATTAAAAATTATAAATTCAATAAATATTTAAACATACAATTTAATAGTTTTAAAAAATAATTCAAAATTATCAATCTATTATTCAATAATATTATTATAAAAACAATTATTATATTAAATAAAAGGATTTATAAAGAATATAAAAAGTTAATCCTGTATAACAAAATCGAAAATATAAAGATATCTTGATATTGGGATATTGTATTGATATATATAATAAATTCAATAAACTCGAAATTATTATATAAATATAATTTTATAAATATCAAATTTTTTTTATTTAAATAATTTGAATTATGTATATCAATCGATAAAATTATATTTTAAAACAAATTGTAAAAATACAAAACTAATATTAAATGAAATATTAATTTTGTTATTTTTTAAATCAATATTAGAGAATTCGTTATATTTTTATTTTATTAGAATTTCAAAAATATTATTACAATATATAATTCAATAAAAGTTAATTGTAATATAATTTGATTGAAAGCTTTTTTTTTTGGAATTTTAAATTAGATATAATATCAATATTATTTAGAGATTCAAATATAATATTAATATTATTTTAATATGATTTAGGGATTCGAGTATTGTTTTATTAATAATAGTATTATAATTTTTATGTAGAGTTTTAGGAATTATAAAAGTATTATTATAATTATATTGATATTATATTTTTATTATATTATATTCCAGCTTGTTTTTTTGAAGTTTTTAGATTTCTTTGATTTTTTAGATTTTTTAGATTTTTCAATTTTTCAATTTTTTTTGATTTTTTTGATTTCTTTAATTTCTTTAATTTCTTTGATTTTTTTGATTTTTTTGATTTCTTTGATTTTTTTGATTTTTTCGGTTTCTTTAATTTTTTGATTTTTTCAATTTTTTTTATTTCTTTAATTTCTTTGATTTCTTTGATTTTTTGATCTTTTTGATCTCTTTGATTTCTTTGATTTCTTTAATTTCTTTGATTTCTTTAATTTTTTCAATTTTTGAGAATTATTAGAATTATTAGATTTATAAGATTTATTAGAATTATTAGATTTATTAAATTTATTAGATTTATTAATTAATTTTTATTATTTTTATTTTTAATATAATAATTTATAAGTTTATTATTATATTAATAATAATAATAATAGTATTTATTAATATTTATCGAGTTAGTATAAAGCTGATTCTAAGAATTTTTTGAAAAAAATAAGGATATATTAAATTATAAATTTATTTAATATTTCAAAAAGTAATTTATAAATATAAAACTCAAAATCTATTCAAACAACTTTTTATTTATTTTTGAAATAAAACCAATAATGTTTAAGATTCTAAAAAATTAGATATAGTTTTTAGGAAATAGAAATATGAAATTATTTATGTATATAAAATATTTATTAATATAAAAAGAGGTTTTTTTTTATTTCTATTTATTATTCAAATCGAATAAAAAAAAGGGATTCTTTAAAAAAAAAAGATATTTCTAATAAAAATAAATATTAATATAAGATTTTTTAATTTCAAGAAATTTGATTAATATTAATGATTATAAATTCAGAAATAAGAAGTAATCAAATTTTTTTATTATTAATAAAAAATAAAAATAAAAATAGAAATAATTATTAAATTTATTTTTCAAATTGAATTAACCATTTTGAATATAATATCAAATATTTAATTTTTTTAAATAATTATATAAATATTTCAAATTGATATTTTAATATTTAGAGTTTTTATAATATTTTAAAAAATCTTTATATTCTATATATAATTATAATATAATATAATATCTTTTATAATAAATCTAATTCAAAAAAAACTTTATTATATATATCTAAAAATAAATTATCAATTTTTTATCAAAAAGAAATATTTAATTATAAATTTTTAAATGATAATATTTATATTAATAATAATAAATATAAAATTAAATCCTAAATTATAAATATTTTAATAGCTTAAATAGAATAGTACTTTTACTGTATCCCTATAGATATAATATCTAAGCTATACTCTTGATTAAATACTATACACTATTTTGATATAATAGAAATATAATTTGTATATTATCAAAATATTACTTATTAGTCTTTATTTATAATTATATTCTATAAACCCTAAAATTATAGATTCAAATCTTTATAACTAGTTTTTATAAGTTTTATAATTAATCTTTATAGATCTTAAAATCAATTTTTATAGAATTTATAATACAAGTCTAAAAAATTTCTATTAAGCTTTTAATATTAAATATTTAATAATCTTTTAAAATAAATTTAAATAAAAAAAATAATTATTTAAAAAAATAAGAAAAATATATTTAAAATATATAATGGAATTTGCTTATTAATCAATTTTTATATAATATTATAATTTATTATATTAGGGTTTCATTTTTAATATAATAAATTTTATAAATTCGAAATTATTATATAAAAATAGTTTTATAAATATATAATTTATTAAATTTAAATAACTTAGTTTTTATATATATTAATCTTTAAAATAATATTATAAATTGAATTTTAGGGATATAAAACTAATATTAAATAAAATATTGATTTTCTTACTTTTTATATCAATATTAGAGAATTTATTATATTATTATTTTATTTCAATTTTAATAATATTATTATATTATATAACTAATTAAATATAAATTTGAAAATTATTTTATTAAAAGCTTTTTTTCTCCAAATCTCTAATTAGATACAGTATTAATATTATATAAAGAATACTAAAACTATTCAAAGATTTAAATATAGTATTAATATAATTCGAATATTATTTAAAGATTTGAATACAATATTAATACAATTTGAATATTATTCAAAGATTTAAATATTATTTAGAAATTCGGGAATTATAAAAATATTAATAATATAATAGAAATATTATTTCTTTAATATTAATATCATATTTTCATTATATTATTTCCTGACTTATTCTATTAAAATAGATTTTCAAATTTTGAGATTAATATATTTGTTAATAATTTTATTTATCTTAATATTTATATATTTAAAAATTAAGAAATTCTTTTATTAAAAATCTATATTATATTTTAATAAATATGAAAAGTCTATTAAACAAAATTGAATATATTATTATATAAATATTAAATAATTAATATATTATGAATATATCATTATATAAATATTAAATGATTAATATATTATAAATATAAAATTATAAAAATTATTTATTAAATAAAAACAATTTCGGAATATATTTGAAATTTATATAAATTTTAATTACTTTTAAATTAAAGATAAATCAAGTATTATTAATTAAATTCAAATTAAAACATATTTATTTCTTATTTTAATATATTATATATTTATATTTAATAAATCTTTTATAATTACTAATTTTTAAATTCTTTCAAAATTATTTAAAAAGATTAAAGTTTTATTAAAAATATAAAAATTATTATTAAAGGTTTATTTTTTTAATAATCTTATTTTTTATTAGAATTAAAGATTTATATATATATAAAATCTAATTTGATAATTATTAGCTTAGAATAAAATATAATTTCAGTTATTCAATCAATTATAAGTTTTTTATAATATTTTTAATATTATAATTATAATACAAATCCTTAAAAATTTTCAATAAAATTATTGAAATTAACTTACTCCATTCAAAAAAATTAAATAAAAAAAAAGGAAAAGTAATAATTATCTATAAAAAACTGCAGATTTTTAAATAATATAGTTTTTGTAATATTAGCTTTAAAACTAATTTTTTTTTCAAAAGTTAAAATTTGAATATTATAAATATAATTAGAATTTATATGATTAATTGAAAAAGGATTTTATTGAATATAATAAGCTTAATATTAATAGAAATTATTTTAATATTATAGCTTTTGTAATTTAATAATATAATTGATAAAATAATGTAATATAATTTATTAAATCTAAATAAAATTATAAAAAAAAGTAATATAATAAGATAAACCGACTTTGTTTATAAGCTTTCAAGAAAATTTGTTTTTTATATTTTTATAATTATAAATATAATTATATTATATTTTTTCAAAAAACAAAAGATTCAAAAATATACAGACCCCTGATTTATTAAAATTAATAATTCTAATATTTTTATTTAAAATTTTTATAGAATTTACTCGATATTTCAAAGAAAAATAGAAAGGTTTCAATATTAAATATATAATATTAAAAAGAATTTTTTTTAAATATTGAAAAAATACTTTTATTTTATAAATAAAATAGATTATTAAATAAAGAATATTATCAATTATTATAATCAATATCAAAAAATAAATTATAATTTTTTTTAATTTTTATAAAATATAAAAAATAAATATAATTAATTATTAAAAATAAATAAAAAATTCATTATTTTTATTAATTTTAAATTATAGAATTATTTCAATAACCTTTAAATTTATAAAAAAAAGCTAAATAATAACCATTAATTATAAAGTTTATAAAAATATAATTAATTATTGATTAATAAGTTTTATATATTCATATCAAATTTAATCTTTTTTATAAAAATAAATTAAAATTATTCTAAAGTATTCAATTTATTTCAATTTTCAGAAAAATTATATTCAAAAAATTTTAAAGATATTAAAACAATTAAAAATATTTTATATAAAATCTTAATCTTTTTTATAATATTTTTAATAATATTTTTATTCATATATTATAAAATAATTTTAAATTAAACTTCAATTTATATTAATTAATAATTTTATAATACTCTTTATTATTTTTAATCTTATTTATAATATTTTTTTAAAAATAATATTTTATTTATTCAATTATATTATGAACAGTTTAAATTATTCAAAGAATATTTTTATTTAAAATATTATATTTATAAAAATGATATTAATATATCTTTTTATATTCAAAGATTTATTATAATATAGTTTTATTATTTCTTTTATTAAATTTATTAATTATTTAGATAATAGAATTTATTATTATAATAAAATCAATTATATATATTTTAATTATTATTTTATTTATTAAAAAAGGAAATTAGAATAATAGATAATATTAGTATATATTGAGATAAAAAATTTGTTTAATTTTATTTGTGAAATTCTATGATAATATTATTTAAATAAAGCTATACTCTATACTGAAATAATAATTATTTGTATTTTATAATTTGAATCATATATATATCTTTTTTTAAAATAATTTAAAAAAAAGAATGTTTGAAAAGATAATATTGATAATGTAATAAATTTTATATATAAATTTACTAAAGATATTAATAAAGTTTCTATTATTATTATCGGATTAATACATTAAATTTAAATCTTTATATTTAAATTATATTTTTAATTGAAATATATAATATTAAATATTAAAATCCCTTTTCATTAAATATTGAAATAATAAAACAAAATAGAATATATAGCTTACTATTTCATTATTATTTTATTAATTATATAAATTGAATATAATATTTTTATTTTTATAGATTAAAAGGAATCTTTAGTATATATAAAATAATATTCATTATTATTTAAAGTTTCTAAATATAAATAATGTTAATTTATTAAATATTTAAAATCACAAGAAATATTATATATATATAAATACTTTTCTTAATATTAATTTAATAAATCTAAAGATTATATTATTATATTATTAAATTAATTAAATATAAGTTTTATGATAAAACTTATAATATTATATTAATATTGATCAATTGTTTATCCGAAATTGAATATATTAAATTTATTAAGACTTTGCTTTATTTAATTTTGAATATAATCTTGAATTTTTGTTTTTAAAAAGAATAAATATTTAAATCAAAATTATAAATTTTTTTATTTAATTTGAAATTGAAATCTAATTAATAATACAAAATGATTTAGTTTATTTATATTAAATAACAATATTATTATGTTTTGATTTAAAAAAAGTTTTATAATTATAAATTTTTTTATTTAATTTTAAATTGAAATCTAACTAATAATAGAAAATAATTGAATTTATTTATATTAAGTAATAATGTTATTATATTTTGATTTTTAAAAAAATATTATAATTATAAAAATATTAAGTATTTCTATTTTAGGAATTCTTATAAATATATTAATTATTTTATATTAAATTGTTTTTATTTTTTAAATAATTTTAAACTTATTTTCAATAAAGAATACTATAATATTATATTTGTATTAAAAAACAAGAAAATATAATGATTAATATATTTGAATAATATTATATAATTAGTATTTATTAATTCCTTAAATATATTTATTCAATAATTATAATATATATAAAAAAGAAATCGGATGTATTTAATAAAAAGCAATATTTTTAACAATTTATATTATATCAAATTTTAATATATTTCTTTTTAATAATTGTGAAAAAGCTATTGATATTAAAGGAAATAAAGAAATAAATTATTTTGATAAATAAGATAATTTAAATATTTTTATTGAAATATTTTTTGATTTTATAATTAACGGATTTGATAATAATTAAACATTTTTTTATTTATATGAAACTTTTATTAAGAATAAAGATTTTCTTTATTATAATTATTTTATTAATTAGATTTATAAAGAAAATAGAGATTTTTATAATTATATAAATATATTAAATTTTTAGAATGATTAAAAATATAATATTTGATATTTATGATATTTTTTATTAATTATATTTAATAGAAATAAATTGTAAATATTATTAAATATAAAAATAATAATTTAGATTATAACTATAAATAAAATTATTAAAGTATTAATTAAAAGAAATTCTTAATAGTTTTTGTAAATTATTATTAACGAACAAAAATTAAGAATTGATTGAATAAAATAAAGAATTTATATTTAATAAATAATCTTTGATTCTAATAATAAATATAATTCAAAATAAATCTTCTTTTTAATATGAAATTATAAAAGATTCTTTAAATTTAAAGAATATGTTATATTTAATATTATTTATATTATTGAATTTAATTATTTTAATAAAGATTTTAAAATTAATATTATATATAATATAAATAAAAAATTAAATACAAGTATCAAAAAATAAAAAAATAAAATAATATTAATAAAAATAACTATAGTTAAAAAATTCATTACAAAACTAATCAATTTTATTATAAAACAATATTAAATATATTTATATAAAATATTATAAAAGTATTAAAATATAATTATAAAGTTTATAATAATTATATATTTGTTTTTTATATTATATTCTATAACATCAGATTACTTTTCAATAATGTTTAAGATATTTAAGATATTTTTTTTAATTATAATAATTAGTTTTAAAAAAATGAAATATTAAATTTTTTTTTTTTCTTTTTTTTCTTTTTTTTCTTTCAATTTTATAAAATTATTTAATATTGATTAGAAATTAGAAATTAGAAATTATAAATTCAATAAGTATATAAATCTAAAATTTGATTATTATAAGAAATAATTTAGAATTTTAAATCTATTATTTAATAATATTGTTGTAAATATAATTATAATATTAAATTGAAGAATTTATAAAGAATATAGAGAATTAATTTTATATGATAAAATCGAAAATGTAAAGATATTTTGATTTTTGAGATATTATATTAATTGATTATTAAAATAATAGAATAATAGAATCATAAAATAATGATTTCTTTTTATAAATTTTAATTCAGATTCTAAAAATTAAAAGTTGAAAAATGTTTAAGGTAATTATATTTTAGATATATATACTTTTGTTTATAACTATATCTTGAGATATATTTTCAAATATATTTTTATTAATTCTTTTTTTTATTCAATCTATTGATTTTATTAATATTATAAAATGTATTTCAAAACTAATTAGAATATTTGAAAATATTTAAGTGTTCTAATTTAATTATTTCTTTTTCAATTAAACTTTTATTTTATTTAAAATTATATATTAAATTGAAATGATTTTATAAACTTTCTTTTTTCTATTTGATTGAAAAAACTAAATTCTTTTTATTTAATCAAAATAATTAAATTCTAATCAATTGAAATTTTTGTATATTATTTATAATTCATTAAAAAAGTATTATAAATCTGTAAATATGAAAATGATTTGTTTATAGAGATATAGTATTATATAATATAGAAATATAAAAAAACTAAGATTAGTTTTTAAGAATCTAAAAAAGATTTTGAATTATTCAAATTCTTTAACAAAATAAATAGGGAAATAATATAGTGAAAATATAATATCAGTATTAATAGAATAATATTTCTATAATTCTTGAATCTCTAAATAATATTCAAATTTTTAAATAGTATTCGAATTTCTAAATAATATTCGAATTATGTTAATATAATATTCAAACCTTTAAATAATATTCAAATAATATTAATATTATATTCGAATCTTTATATAATATTCGAATTGTATTCAATTATAAACTTAAAGAAAAAAAGCTTTCAAAAAATAATATTAAAATTTATATTTAATTAATTATATAATATAAAATCTTCATTGAATTTCTAATAAAATAATTATAATATGAATTTTATAATATTAATGGAAAATATAATAATAGTTATATCTTATTTAATATTAATCTTATATCTCTGAAATTCAATTATGAATATTATTTTAGAAATTAAAATATATAATTCAAATCATTTGAATTCAATAAACTAGATACTTATAAGACTTTAGTTATATAGTAATTTTAAATTTAAAAAATCTATTTTATAAAAAATAGAGTTTTAATATAATCAACATTTATATTATATAAAATTAATTAATAATTAAACTATATTCAATAATCCTAAAGATATTTTTTGTAATTTTTTAAATAATATTTTTTTTTTATTTAAACCTATTTTCAAATATTATTAAATATTTTATACTAGAGACTTATTAGAATTTTATTTAAAAGTTTATATTATAAGTTTTATGAGTATTAGTTTTAGAACTTATAGGGATTAATTACAAAAATTCAAGTTTATGATTTTAGAATTTATAGGAATTAGTTATGAAAATTAATGAGTAATATTTTGATATTACTTTTAATATATTAGAAATATATATATTATATTTAATCAGAAGTATAATTGAGATATTATATTCTAATTGAGTATTGTATTGTATAGGAATATAATAAAAATACTATTTTGTATTCTCATTTAAGCTATTAAGATTATCCTTAAATAAAAATTATATTAAAATATAATTAAAAATAAATATATTATAATAAATTAAGATTTATGGATATTCTTTTTCAAATAATATTTATTATCTAAATTATGAGTTAAATTAAGGTAAATTATTTATTGTTTAATATATATATTATAATTATAATTTGTTTTGATATAATATAATAATGTATATTAATATAAATAGATTCGAATAAGATTCTATTTGAAGTAATTTAATAATTTAATATAATAGAAATTAATTATTCCAAATTATATTGTTATTATAATTTTTTTTGAAATAATAGTTTTGAAATTATATATTGAAATAATTTTTAATGATTTATTGATTAATAGGTATCTTATAATGATATGAAATAAATTGTATGGAAATATTAAGATATTATTATTTAATTTTATTATAATATATAAAATCTACTTTTTTTTTATGATTTTTTTTTTTTTTAAAAAACATTTTATAAAATATATATTTAAATAAGCTTTTTATTATAGAGATTTTTATATTCCGATATTATTTGAATTATATATAAAATTAATTAAAATGATATAGAAATGTAAGAGTAGAGGTTCCGGTTTATTGTATATTATCTTTTATTGTAATAAAATTCTTGTAAAAAAGCTATTTTTTTATATAAATTAATTACTTTTATAATTTATTTAATAATTACAAAAATGATTTCAAAATTTTTATATAAAAGATTATTATATTAATAATTTTAAAAATCGAATAAATTATTTTTAGTATTTTTTAAAAAAAAGTTGTAGGATTTCAAAATCGAAATTTTTTAAAATTTATTATATATAATATTTTTTCTATATAAAAGAATCGATTTTTTTGAAATTTTTAGAAATTATAATTTTAAAAATTTATAATTATATAAGAGAAATTATTAAAAATGATTTTTTTTTTTTTTTAGTAATTTGAATAATTTATTATAATATAATTCAATTTCAATAATTTAATTTCTATATTTATTAAAATAATATATAATTTCAAAATTGAAGAAATGAAGGGTTTTGATGTGTTTTTGATTAGTGTATGATAAGTTGGGGCCTTAACTTTTATATAATTATTATTTTCAAATAAAAATAAAATTATTGTAGAAATATTCTTTATAAAACTAAATCTTAATATTAAAAATAATATTTATTATTTATAATAATTCTTTATAAACAAATTTATAATCTATTTATTAATTAAATAATTTTCTAATTGCTTAATTTTTTTTTAAAATTCTATAATTTTATATAACTTTATTCAAAAAAAGAATAATTTATTTATATTTAAATTGAATTGCTTTATTTTAAAAATAATATATTTTCAATGATTTTTAAATACAATTTTAAATATAAATTAAATATGATAACAAATTTTGAGAATGATAAGCAAAATAGAATATTTATAAATAAAATTTCTTTTTATAATATAATTTTATTATGGTTTATAATAATTCAAATATATTAATTAATAAATATTTCATAAATTTATTAATATTTTAATTTTTGATTTATAAATATATTAAATTTCAATTTTTTTTTGAAATTCTTTTTTATCAAAAATAAATTTTTGAATTACAATAAAATTGAATCTAAAATAAAAGTTAGGATGTTTAATTAAAATAATATTCTTTAAATTATTATATTAAATAAATCTAAAAATAGAATTTTTTATTATATTTTTTATTTTAAAAAAAAATTATTAAAATTAATTGATTATTTATATTATTTATATTTGAATTTTCAGAGTATAATAAATATTTTAAATTATTATTTGATATATTAACTTATAAATTTATTTTTAAAAAGAAAAATATATTTATGAATTGAAAAATAAATCTAAAGATTTTTTATTTCTTGTTTATTCAAATTATTTTTGAATTATAAATATTATAAAGTCATTTTTTATTTTTTTATTGAATGTTGTTTTAAGTATGACTCTCTATAGGGAATAAGATGGGAAGCATAGGGTAGAAAGTGATGGCATTAGGAGGACTAGTGTATTAAGTCTATTCTACAACTTCTGAGAGGAAGAGTTCTGTATAGGACAGAGCTCTTACTAGTATTAATTGGGGTTAGCTCTTTTTACTCTATGATTACGTGAACTATACCTTTCAATACTCTCTTTTGGGTTATTTGTGGTGATCTGTTATTCCCAGCATTTCTATGAACTTCTTGAATACATTCTTGGTTAGTGGTTTTGTTAATCTATCTGTTATTATTTTATTTGTGGGAATGTAACTGATGTCGATCTTTCCTTTTTGCTTGAGATTCTGTATATGGTGATATGCAATATTGATGTGCTTTGATCTGTTGGTTAGTTGTGTGTTTTTGATTAGGGTTATAGCCCTTTGATTGTCTTTCTTTATATCGATAGTGGATCCATTTTCTGCAACAAATTTCCTGTATCCTATATCTCGAAGTATTTAGGCTAGTTATTGGTCTTGCTTTGTTGTAATCGATTGAGTTATATATTCTGATTCAGTTGTTGATGTTGATATGGAGTTCTGTTTTCGATTTATTCAGAATACTGATTCTCCTTTCAAAAGTGCGACTACTTTTGATGTACTTTTTCTGTCAATCATGTTGTTAGTGTAGTTTGTATTGGAATAGATTATTAGGTTTTGAATTCCCCCTGGTCCGAAACGCAGCTTATAATTGATTGTTGTTTGTAGATAGCGTATTACTCTTTGCAATTGATTCATATAGAACTCTGCTGGATCTTTCATATACTGACTGAGCTTTTCTAAGCCAAAGGCTATATCGGGTCTTGAGTATACTATTGTATACATCAACTCCCCGATCATACAGTTGTACTTGGTGGGATTTGCTCGTTTATCGTCCTCTCGAGCCGGTCGAAGTGCTTCGTAATCATCCATTAGTGTTGAGATAGGTCTAGACATTCTCTTTGTAAATCCATATCTGTTTAATATCTTCTCGAGATATTATTCTTGGTTAATATATAGAGTCCTGTTTTTCCTATTTCTAGTAATTCTTATGCCTAGAAGCTTTAAGTTCTCGATTTCCCCCAGATTCTTGGTATTGAAGACAAAAGTAAGTTGTTTGCTGAACCACAATATATTATCTAAATTCTGTGCTACAACAAGAAGATCATCGATATATAATAATACCATAATCCCTTTGTTAGAGTGAGTGAACAAGCATAGGTTAGTTAAACTTTGTACAAAATTCCATTCGATAAGTTACTTCTTTATAAGGTCATTTCAATCACAAGCTGCCTGCTTTAGTCCATACAGGCTACGAAGGACTTTAAGAACGTGTCCTTGTTTAACGTTAACTCTTTGTGGTGTGGATAGGAATATCTTTTCTTTTAGTTCTGCCTTAGTAAATGTGTTCTTTATATCGAAATAATATGCCTCAAGGTCTTGTGATGCTACGATTGATAGAAATAAACGAACTGTTGCTGATTGTACTGTAGGTACGAATGTATCGAAAAAGTCTACTCCATACTTTTGTGTAAAGCCTCTTGCTATTAGTCTAGCCTTGAATTATTCCAATAATCCATCCACATTTAGTTTCATTGTGAATACCCATTTTGTACTGACTAAGTTGTTTATCCCATCATTATAGATTTGTCGCCACATCTTATTCTTTTCCAATTCCTTAATTTCCTAATTGATAGCCGCTTATTATTATTCATTGTAGGTTAAATTGCTTATTGCTTCTTTATATATTTTCGGGATCGGTATATCCTTTACCATTATATTTATAATGATTATTTTTGAGATAAATGTATAATCTTTACTTTATTATTCTATAAAGAATTCTTAATCTAGTTTCAGGTCTGTGATAATGGTGAGGAATGTATGTAAGTATTTGGTGTTTTGAAAATCAACTTTATTATTTTGTTTTCTTAATCTCTTTTTTGTTGTTAATCCGATATCCTCTTTGATCTTTGTAGTCATATCCATTAGATCGGCATTCAATGATTATACTATATGGAATAACAATTTGTGGAATAGTTGCTGATCTTGGTGTGGATATTTTAGCGAGATTTGGGATTTCATTCTTTGAATTGTGTTCAACTAGCTTGATAGTTGTAGATTCTATAGATGCTGTGTCTATAGTTTCAATTGTGGTCTTACAAAGTCTTTCTACTGGTCATCGTTTCGGTAAGATATTCTATATTCCCTGTTTTTCTAAAAATTCTCCCCCTAAAGTGATAGAGCGCAGCTTTAGGTCTATTTTATCTTCTGGTGAACCTTCGAAGAATGTACAATTGCTTATCTTTATTACTGCATACCTATCCGGGGTATATATCTACAACTATTTTGTAATATAATCATTGTATTTAATAAATATGTTTATTCTTGCCCTATCCACTAACTTGTTTCGGCAAGCACTACTAGAATGAAATGCTAAATTAATATAAGAATAGCACTTTGATCCTTATATCTTAATATATACTATTGATGGTACTATCCCGATCCATGCCTCGTATAGTGACACTTGCTTCTTCTTTGCTTGTACAATTATATCCCATTGTTGGCTAGTAGGTATTTCTTTACATCTTTGTCTAATCTCAAATTCATCCATCTATAATCCTATGCACATCCTATTCCTAGTATATACATCTACCTCCACTACATAATCCCAGAATTCAACTAATATCACTGAGTCTTTGAACATTACACAAACATTCAATTAAATAATTTAAATTGCCCATTCGACTATACCATTTTGATTTGAAATATATATATACATCGATTATCGTTATATACCTAGTTTGTCTTACCACTCCTACAATACTTTCTCGATCTCTAAAGTATTATTGATATATATTACTCCAATAAGGAATCTATTCTCTCACTCTACATCAACTCTCCACTTCTCCAGTTCTTCGATAATATCACTTTTTTTTTCCAAACATATTACCCAAACCTTTCTTATCCAGCTATAGATTATTTTTGCAAAGTATTACTTCTTTCAGAATAATGCTAAAAATAATTCTGATATATCTAGTGATATAAAAGCTAATAATTACTTCTTATACTCTGTGAGAATTGTACTGTAATGCTTTTTTATTTTTATCGCTACACATACTTCACAGAGTTCTAGGTTTACAGATAGCTTGATATCTTTCTCCAAGATTATAACTAAATATAGTTTACTCAAGACTCTATATCCCATATATCCAAAACAACAATGCTATAGCCAATACCAATTCAAGCGATTTTGTTGTTAAATATCTACCTTATCTATCTTATCTTCACTGTAAATAATATCCTCAACTTCTAGTGGAACTTCCTTATCCTCCTCTACGGCTGGAAGTACAATATCAAAATCACTAATAACAATATTCGCAATCATATAAATTCCATAAAAATTGTTTACAGATAATAAGACTTTCCCATTTCTATAAAAGTACATCTTCTTGTTATTAAAGACTCCCTTAACATTGAATTCTCTGCAAAACGATTTTACAGATAATAAACTTACTTCTAGTTTTGGAATATATAATACTTTTAATTTATATACCCTTCCATTCTATTTTATTTTTATCATTCCATACTCTCTCATAATCAATTCTCCTCCTCCAACCTTTATCTATCTTGGTCTAGAAAGTGGTTTTAAGCTAGATAAAAGGTGGGATTGGTCAATCATATACAACAAGCAGCTAATATCTACAATCCATTTTCTAATATTACTATAAAAGGATATGTGTACAGATTTACTTGAATGGTAGTAAGATTCTTTCTTGTTCGAGGTTTCAATTGCAATGTAACTGCAATCGCGTGCAGGGTGGAAAGTTAGATTGCTAGGGGAAAATTCGCAGCTTCTCCAATTTGAGCTTGCTTGATATCTCGGTAAGGATAATGATTTCTTGATTAGATTATTCTTGATGTAGGCCTAAATACCTTCCTTGTACAGACAATCTCGTGCAATGTAATCCGGGTCGTTGCAATAGAAGCATTCTTTTCCTTTACTTGAGCTGCAGGGTCTTCTCTCAAAACTTCGGCGACGGCCTCCATCGTATCGTCCACAATCTTGGCGGTTTTGTACGATCATTGCCATACTTGTATCTCCGTCCTTATCCATTGTGAAAGTATTCCTAAAGGCAGCCGTTTCGTCTACAGCTCGAATCTTTTCAAACTTAGTTGTGAAGTCAAGGTTTTGAACATCGATTGCTTCGATAGTAATATTAAAACACTCCGGCAATCCTTGAATAAAAAATCCTAAAACGATGTTCTCCATCAACAAATCCTTCTGTACTGCCTCTACTTCAACTATCTCTTTTCGGATTGAGTATATTTCACTCCAGCCTTCCTTAACTGTAGCATTCTCCTTTAGCTTCCATATTATCAATCGCATAAACTTGTTTCGCAATTCTTGAGGGATGATGTGTTTGTACTTTGCTTCTAATTTGATCCACTTATCACTAAACTCGCTAGTATCTTCGATAAGTTCATTATCCACATCACTGATATACTAAACAACAAAAAACTTTACACCAGCTTAAACTTTCTCTATCCTGTATACTGCATCCATCAATTCAATAAAATCTGTATAAAATGCTTTACATGCAGTCATATTGTTTATGATGGCGTAACCCCATCCTTTCTTGACAAGATACAGCTTTGTCGTCTTGAACCAATAACGCCAGTTCTTTCTGTTCAATATTGGGATCTTTGACTCTCTACTATCAAAATCGTTTCCCATAATTGTAGGTGTTGTTGTTAATCTTGGTTTTGGTGTACCACAAAGTAGGGATATTAATTTGCTTTCTCCCTTAACATAGTTTGAGTTTTTATACAAAGTGAATACATCTTTTTGAGGGTTTTCGATTTCGTATTGGTAAAAAGCCTCTACTACAACTTTTTGTCGATAAGGAGCCTCTGCTACAACTCTTTTCGATTTGATTTAAGCCTCTACTTTTTTTTTATACCTCTACAACTTATTTTTTTTGTTGTGTAGGCCTCTGCTTTTCTTTTGGTTATATAGGCCTCTGCCTTTTCTTTTACACCTCTGCACGTTCCTTTCTGCTAATAGTTTTTAATCTAGATACAAACCCAAACTCATAACCTGTTTTAAATATAACTCTCTACAAAAAATAAAATGGAAAGCATAAAATAGAAAGTAATAGCATTAGAAGGACTAATATACTAAGTCTATTCTACAACTTCCGAAAAAAAAAGCTCTGTATAGAACAGAGCTCTCACTAGTACTAATTGGGGCTAGCTCCCCCTACTCCATGATCACGTGAACCACACCTTTCAACAAATGTATTTAAATTCAGAGTAAATTAAATTATTTTTGGAATAATAAATATATAATTTGATTTAACTTTTTAAATAAAAATGAAAAGGATTATAAGATTGTGAATTTTATAAAAGAATCTTTTATTAAAAAAATCAAATATTAAATAATAGTTAATAGTAGATTTATAGAAATAAATATTATAATTGATATAAAACTATCAAGTTTATGATTTGGGATATTGAAATTGTTTTTTAATAACTTATAAATCATTTTTAATATTCAAATAAAATTATAGTAATCTAATATTGAATATTTAACTATTTAATAAAACAATCGAAAAAAAAATTAAATTAAAATAATCAAAAGCTTTTTAATATTATTATTAATTTTAAATTCGATTTTAAAATTTAAATAAAATTAATTGATTGAATCAAAAGGGAATATATTGAAAATATATTAATAATATAATAAAACTAAATATTTTTTGATATTAGAATCCGAATTATTTTCTTATTTTTTCATTTTCCTTTTTTCTTATTTTGTTCTTTTCTTATTTTCTTATTTTCTTATTTTTTTATTTTTTTATTTTTTTATTTTTTTATTTTTTCATTTTTTTTTTTTTTATTTTTTTTATTTTTTTATTTTTTTATTTTTTTATTTTTTTATTTTTTTATTTTTTTAATTTTTTTATTTTTTTATTTTTTTATTTTTTTATTTTTTTATTTTTTTATTTTTTTATTTTTTTATTTTTTTATTTTCCTGTTTTCCTTAATAAAACAAATTTGGATGTAATATAGTGGAAATATAGTGATAAAATATATTTAGTATTTTTATAATTATAAAATCTTTTAATAAATATAAAGATAATAGAAATATTATTTCATATAAATAAAATGAATCCTTTTTTATTGTTAATTTAATTTTAATTTAGAATTAGATATAAGCTTTTATAATTTTTATTCAAATATTTTTTTTTTTAAAATAAAAGTTTTAGGTTATAATTAAAATCAAATAGAAAAGAGTATAGGAAAACTCTTTATTATATATAAAACTTTAATATACTTAATATATTTGATTTCAAAAAGAAATTGAATTAATATTGATATAATATTACAAATTCTATAATAAGATCTATATTCAATAAATTTAATAAAATAATCTCTAGATTAATTAGATTACTCTTAATAAAAGTATTTATATATATATAATAATTCTTATAATTTCAAATATACAATAAATGAATATTATTTGTATTTAAGAACTTTAAATAATTATTAATATATAAATATAAAACTATCCGAATTATAGTTATTTTATTTTAATAGATTTTTATGATTTTATAAATTCTAAAAAATTAATCTCTTTTGGTATTATAATATATATATATAAAAATATTAATTTATATATATAATAATGTTAGTTTATATATAATAAGAATCTTTTTTAAATTAATATAAAGATGAATATTATATTCAATTTATATCATTATTTGAATAATAATAAAATAATAGATTATATATTTTATTTTGTTTTATTATTTTAATATTCAATAAAAGATAATATCAATATTTAGTATTATATATTTAAATTAAAAAAAGAATTGAAATATAAGGATTTTGATTTAATATATTAGTTTGATAATAGTAATATGAATTTTGTTAATGTTCTTAATAAATTTATATATAAAATTGATTATATTAATAATTTCATTTTTTTGAATATTTTTTTTATTGATATTATTATTAAAGAATATATATGAAATAATGAAATTTATAAAATATAAATTATTATTATTTTGAAAGAGAATATAATTTTGTTAGAATAATATTATTATAGGATTTTAGAAATAGAAATTGGATAAATTCTTTGATTTAATATATATTAATATAATCTGTTTTTTTAATTTAATTTTTTTTAAATAAAAGAATAATTAAGATATATATAATAAAATTTATTATGATAATATTTATTTATTTATTTATTTATTTTAATTTACATCCAGGGGGCAAGCTGCAGGGGCTCGCTATGACCTCCCAGGGGGTATTAGAAATGGACTATGCTGGCGGGGGTGCTAGTATAGCTATGCGTTTTGTTCTTCTATAGCTGTAATGTAGGTTGGGGGAGAAGTAGTTAGAAGTACTGTGTATATTTCTGTCGTTTATTTTTCACTTGCAATATCAGTATTATTCAATCTATTTTATACTGAATAATTCAGGTTTGTAATTAATTAGAGAGTTTTATATTATTAATTTTTATTTAGTATAATTTGTATATAATAATAGAAAGAGAGAAAGCAGCTCCAAAGGGGGGTGTAGTCCTAATTGGCAATATAAAAATAGAAGATCAGAGGATCTCTGGAGAGATTGAGCATGATTGTTCAAAGTGATTGGTGATTGCTAGGAAGATTGCGAAGTCTGTTGGGGTCTTCAGAAGAAGGGAGAGATAGTCGATTGCACTCTTTGTGTCTCGCGGTTATTATGATAATAGATATTACTATTTATAAAATTAATAAATCTAATAAAGAAAATGATAAAATGTTATTATAATAAACCTTTAAATATAAAAAAAATATTAGGATTATTTTTATAAATAAAAATTTATTTCAAATAATTGGAATCTTTTATAATATAATCTAAGAAATATTAGAAAAATATTAGAAAAATATTAGAAACATATTAGAAACATATTAGAAAAATATTAGAAAAATATTAGAAAAATATTAGAAAAATATTAAAAAAATATTAGAAAAATATTAAAAAAATATTAAGAAAATATTAGAAAAATATCAAAAATAAAATCAAAAATAATAAAAAGCTTTTTAGGATTATTAATTAATATAAATTAAAATTTAATCTGAAATAGCTTTTATTATATATCAATCAAAACCTCATTGAAAATAATATAAAAAAAACCAAGATTTCATATAAAAAGGTTTTTGATTATTTTAATATCTCTAATAATCTCAGATAAAATTTTCCTAAAAACTGAAATAAATCAAATATTTTAAAATGATTTTAATCTTTTTCAATAAAAAAGTTTGAATATAATATTATTAAAATCTCTAGAATCTTATAAAATATAAATTATATTATAATATAAATACTTAAGGTCTATTAGTTATCAATAGATTACATTTTTTCTAAATTTTATAATTAATATTTAGTATTTAATTTCTTTTTATAAACCTAAAAGTTTATTGAAATAACTATATTCTTTAAAATTAATAGAAAGAATAAATCCTTTATCTAGAGAATTTTATTATATCTATCTAATTATAAAATTAAATATAGAATACCCTAAAACTTCTTTTTTTCCTAAATTTTATATATATCATATCTAACTAAACTTATATTATAAAATATAAAACTATATTTTCAATATATTAATAATTTTTTATCTATATTAAGCCTTTCAATCCCTAAATTCTGATATTTTTGTTCTAACAAATAATATAAAAAAATCCTTAAATAAAATAATAATTATAAAATTATTTTTATTCCTTAAAACTTAAAATAATTTAGTTTTTGTTATATAAATATATATATAATAGTAAACTATCAGGAATTGATTTCTGATACTATATCTTTTGAAATAGATTATATATATAATATAATAATAAAGCTTACAACTCCTATTATATCTATTTATATAACAGTTTTTTTTAAAAAAAGGAATTATACTTCCTTTTATATTATCAATAAAGAACTTATTATTATAATATTAATTATTTTAATTCAAAATAAAAAGTTTTTTTTAAGAAAAAATATATTATTATAAAAGTTATTAAAACTAAAATCATAATATATGAATTATATTTATAATATTATAAAAACAATTATAATCCTTTAGTCTTAATTTTATATAAAATTCTTATTATTTATATTATTCCTTTTTTTATATATTTATAAAATCAAAATACAATTTAATAATAAAACAAAATCATCTTATATTCAATATATTATTTATAATCTTATTATTTTTTTCTAAAGAAATTAATTTATTAATTTATTTAAATAGATATTTAATTTAATATTTAAAAATTAATTTTTATTTGAATTTTTTTTTCAATAAATACTTTTTTTAGAAATAAAATATTTTATTTATTAATATAATATTAAACAAAATTATACTTTATTTGATTATATATATTTAATTAATAAATATCTTTTATTTAATAATAAATTCAATCATACTTTTATTTATTATTAAAAATAAAAATCTAAAATCAAAATCCAATATTTAGAAATAATTCTTTTTAATATTATTTCTTTTATATTATAATCTTTATATTCCTTTTTAAAATATTAATTAAATTCAATAAAAAAATTAATAAAGAAATAATAATTATTAATTTTAAAAAATAATAATTTCATCTTTTTCTTTATAGAATTTTAATTTGATTAAATAATTATAAATAGATTGTTAATAAAAAAAGATTTATCGAATATAAATATATAATATATTAGAACAAAAAGCAAATAATTATTAATTTAAATTCGATTAATAATATTTTATATATTTTCAATTTGAAGATAATTAAAATTTATATAAATTTCAAATGTATTTAAAGAATCGTTTTATTTAATCAATAATATCTATAGTTTTATATTAATAATATATTAATAATTTAAGATCTATATAATATAATATTTAATTTTTTTTCAAAATATCTTTTATATTTATTAAAATATTTAATAAATTTTTGATATTAGAATTTCTTAATCTTTTAAATATAAAATATTAAAGAAAATAAAATTATTAATAAATTTATTAATTTTAAAACTTACAAATTTATTTAAGATTTAGTATTTATTTCAATATTAATTATTAATAAAAAAAGATTATTATAAAATTTTTTTAGAATTAAATAAATAATTTTAATAATTTTTTTTCAAAAAAATTGAAATAAATAGAATCTTATTTATATAATAAACCTTTTTTTTAAATCAGATTTATTAAAAAAGAGATTATATTGTATTTTAATTATATATATAGAATATAAAGATTTCATGAAATATTATAAAAAATTTAAATATTGAAATACAAATTTAAAATACTTCTATAATTATTAAAAAACTTTTAAATATTTTATATTATATTAAAAATAATAAGCTCAATTTAAAAAATAATCTAAATAATAATTTTCATTTCTATTTTTATTAATAATAAAGATTTTAATTATTTTTTGCTTTTAATATTATAATTATTAATATTAATCAAGTTTTTTAAAATTATATAATTCTATATTAATATATATCTTTATTAAAGAGATTTATTCTTTTTCTTTTTTTCTTTTTTATTTTAGCGGAACAAGTTAGGAGATAATATGATAGAAGTATGGTGCTAATATTAATGGAGTAGTATTTGAACCTTTAAATGGTATTTGAACGGTGTTAGTATTAATAGAATAATATTTTTATAGTTTTCGAATTCCTAAATAATGTTAGTACTGTATTTGAATCCTTATATTGTATTGGAATCTCTAAACGGTATTAGTATTGTATTCAATCAGGGATTTAGAGAAAAAAAGCCTTCAATCAAATTATATTAAAATTAAAATTAAATTAATTATATAATATAATAATATTATTAGAATTTCTCTATAATAATAATATAATAAATTTAATAATATTAATAAAAAAATGTGAAAAATCCTATTTTAATTAATATTAGTTTTATGTTCCTGAAATGCGATTTATAATATTATTTCAGGGATTAATATATATAATTCAAATATTTCGAATTTAATAAATCATACTTTTATAAAATTATATTTATATAATAATTTTGAATTTATAAAATTCATTATAATTCAATTAAAGTTTTAATATAATAATTAATTATATAATATAAAAATTAATTAATAATTAAGCTATATTATATTTTTCAAATATAAATTTCTTTTTTTTGAAATAATAGCTTTTTAGATTTAAACCTATTTCGGATTACTAAGCATTTAATATTAAAAGTTTAATAGGAATTCTTTTTAGATTTGTATTATAAGCTTTATGAGAACTAGCTTTAAGATCTATAGGAACTAGTTATAAGGGTTTGAGCTTATAGTTTTAGGGCCTATAGGGGCTAGCTATAGGGCTTATAGAGATTAATTACAGAGATATATAAATAATATTTTGATAGTATGCGAATTATATAAACGGTACTTTTATTGTATCAAAATTGTGTATGGTATCTAATTAGGAGTATAGTTCAAATACTGTATATCAATTGAGTATCATATTGTGTGGGGGTACGGTAGGGGTAGTGTTTCATATTCCCATTTGGGCTATTAAGGTATAAACAAACTCTATTCTTTTTATATTAAATTAAATAATAATTAGAAATATAATAAAGGTTTTTTTCGATTTTAATTAATATTTTATAGAAATATATATCTTTATAACTTTGTATTTATACTTTTTAAGAACTATATTTGGTTTTTTAGAGTTTTGAATATTATTGATTTAATATCAATTAGTGAAAAAAGGTTTATTTAAATAAACCTTGCTTTTTATATATAAAAACTACTTTCTAAAGTATTAGATAAGTTTATAGTTTAGTATATTCTTATACTCCTTAAGAGGTTCTTAGGGTCAGGTTTATACCGGCTTAATAGATATTAATAAATACTATTATTATTACCACTATTATTATTAAATTTATTATATTTATAATAAAGCCCTAATATAATAAATAATATTATTATATAAGAATTGATTAATAAACAAACTTCATTAGATTACTTTAATATATTTTTCGTATTTTTTTGAAAAAGAGTTTTTTTTGGGGTAAATTCAATTTAAAAGAGTTTTCAATATATAATATTAAAAGTCTAAAAGGAATCTTTTTAGATTTATAAAAACTAATTACAAGAATTGATAAATAATACTTTAATAGTATATATTATATAAATAATATTTTTATTATACTAAAATAATATATAATATTCAATCAGAATATAATTCAGATATTATATTTTATAGAAATATAATAAAATATTATTTTATATTCTCATTTAAATTATAAAGGAAATTTCAAAAATCTAAAAATTTTAAGAAAACTAAAAAGTTTAAAAAATCTAAACAGTTTGAAAAATCTAAGAATATTTTTAAAAAAAATTCAAGAAATTTCAAAAGTTTAAAAAATTGAAGAATATTTAAAAAAAAACTTAAAAAAACTAAGAAATTAGAAAAATTATAAAAACAATAAAGATGATGAAGATGATAAAGATAATGAAAATAATGAAAATAATAAAAATAATAAAAATCATAAAATATAGAAAATATAAAATATAAATTATAAAACATAAATTTGAATTCAAATATGATAAGAATCGGAGAATTAAAAACTGATTTTTTCATATTATTATCATTATTATCATTATTATCATTATTATCATTATTATCATTATTATTATCATTATTATCATTATTATCATTATTATCATTATTATCATTATTATCATTATTATCATTATTATCATTATTATTATTATTATCATTATTCTAATTTTGATTATTATTATTATTATTATTATTATTATTATTATCATTATTATCATTACTATTATTATTCATATTCTTATTCTAATTTTGATTATTATTATTATTATTATTATTATTATTATTATTATTATTATTATTATTATTATTATTATTATTATTATTATTATTATTATTATTATTATTATTATTATTATTATTATTATTATTATTATTATTATTATTATCATAATATAAATCAATAAAATAAAAGAATTTGGAATCTAAAAATTCATAAAATTTGAAAATTATTATAATAAACAAAAAAAAAAGAATTCTATCAATCTATAATCCGAAAATCCCTTTTCTTCGATGAGTAGTATTAATATTATATATAAATACTAATAATACTAATAATACTAATAATACTAATAATACTAATAATACTAATAATACTAATAATACTAATAATACTAATAATACTAATAATACTAATAATACTAATAATACTAATAATACTAATAATACTAATAATACTAATAATACTAATAATACTAATAATACTAATAATACTAATAATACTAATAATACTAATAATACTAATAATACTAATAATACTAATAATACTAATATAATATATATAGCGGCTAGTAGTTCAACCCTTAACTTGCTATACTCAAATTCCAATATCTATATTGAATATATATTACCTTTCGAGTTCTTATTTTAGTCTTATTAGATTAATTGAATGATTTTATTCATTCTTATTATTCTTATTTTTCACAAAATAAAATATCCAAAATAAGATATTCGCAAAAAAATATTTGAAATAAAATATTCGAAATGAAATATGTGAAATAAATTCTATTAAAACAAGTTTTATTTAAATAAAATATTTAAATATTCTCTATAAATTTTTTTATAGATTTTTTCATAAATCCTTCTGATAGATTTTTTTTATGGATTTTTTTTATGGATTTTTTTTATGGACTTTTTTATGGATTTTTTTATGGATTTTTTTTATGGATTTTTTTTATGGATTTTTTTATGGATTTTTTTTATGGATTTTTTTTATGGATTTTTTTATGGATTTTTTTTATGGATTTTTTTATGGATTTTTTTATAGATTTTTTTATAGATTTTTTTATAGATTTTTTTGGGGGAATAAATTTCAATTTAGATCCTAATATGAATTCTGATATCAAATTTTTTTTAAGACAAATATGAATGAAACATTTTTATTTCTATTTATAAATATATTTTCAACAATACTTCGATTAATTCTTTTACTTCAATTGATTGATTTTATTATTATTTTGATACTTATTCTATAACTAATGATCATACCTTAATGGAACAAGCTAGAATATAATATAATAAGAATACAGTATTAATATTAATAAAATACCTAATATTTCTCGTAGTAGTGATAGTAGTAGTAATATTTATTAATATTCATTGAGCTACCTTAAGATTAACCCTAGAAATCTTTTGAGGGATTAGAAATATATTAAGCTATGAATTTATATAATACCTCAGAAAGCAATCTATATATATAGAGGTCAGGGCTTATTTGAATAACTTCTCCTTTACCAATTAAGATAAGATTAGGTAATAATATTTTCAAAACTTTAAAAAACTAGATATAGTTTTTAGACATAAATAAATATAATATTATAAAAATGATATTTATATAAGATATATTGATATTGAAAGGAACCCCTGCTATGTCACTAATTATTTCTTAAATTAAACAAAAGTAGAATACCTAGATTTTAAGCAGAAAAAATAGAAAAGAAAGAAAAGGGAGTAATGTTTTTAATAGAAATAAATACGAATATAGAATGAAATGATTTCAAATAATTCAATTGATATTCGTAATTGTAATATTAAAAACAAAGAATGATTGAAGCTTTTTGTTATTAATGAAAATAAAAATAAAAGTAATTATTTAAATTATTTTTTAAATTAAGCTATTGATTTTTGACATAACATTGAATATTGAAAAGTTTTTTAATAGTTATAAAAGTATTTGAAATTGATATTTTGATATTGAAACTTTTTATAATATTATAGAAAATCTTTTTATTTTATATATATAATTAGAATATAATATAATTTTTTTCTAAAAAATTTGTTCGTAAAACAAGCTTTATTATAAAAATCAAGTTTTTTTTATTATATATATTTAAAAGAATTAATTCTTAATTTCTTTGTTAGGTAACAAGCTTTGTATTAAAACGAATTTATTTAGTTATAAAGTGTTTTAATAATAATTTTATTTTATTAATAATGAATATTAAAATGAATCTTAAATCTTGAATAGATTTATGATTTATGATTTTTGAAATCAGTAAGTTTATTTGATAGTTTTTTCTTCTTTAATATTTAAATATTTAAGAAATCAATAAATTCTGATATTGAAGATTTATATAATATTTTAATAAATATAAAAAACTTATTAATAGAAATCGGATATATTATTATATAGATATTGAATTTTTAATATAGTATCAATATAAAGCTATAAATATTGTTTATTAAATACAAAAGATTTTTAAAGTATGTTTGAAGTTTAAATAGATGTTGATTATTTTTGAATTAAAAATAAATCAAGTATTATTAATCAAATTTAAATGAATAATAATTGACTTTTTATTTTAATAAATTATAGATTTATCTTTAATCAGTCTTTTTTATTAACAATCTATTTGAAATTATTTAAAAAAAAATGAGATTTTATTAAAAAATAAATAAAATTATCATCTCTTAAAATTAATACCTTTCATTTCCTTATTGATACTTTTATCAAATGTATTTAATATTTTATAGGAAAATATTAAAATTATAATATAAAATATATAATATTAAAAAGAATTGTTTCTAAAAATTGGATTTTAGTTTTAGATTTCTAATATTAATCAATATCTTCATTTCTAATAATAAATACCTAGGTAAGAATATAATTTAATAGATCATAGTATAAAAGATATTTATTAATCAAATATATATAATAAAACAAAACAAAGTTTTGTTTAATATAATATTTGTAAATAGAATATTTATATTTTTAAAGAGAACAATTATTGAAATAATCTTTTAAATAGGTAAAGAATATATTTTTAAATATTAAAATTGATATTTGTTTAAATAAATTAGTATATTAATTTATTCAAAACAAAATAACAAATTATGATCAACACATTAAATATAAGATGATTTTATTTTATTATGAAATTATATTTCGATTTTATATGGAAAAAAGAATAATACAAATGATAATAGTTTTATATAAAATTAAAATTAAAGTCGAAAAATTATGAATTAATTTTATAACATTGTGGATATAATCTATTATTATTTAAATTTTAGTAATTTTTATATTAATATATTAATATATTTTTTGAATAGGAGTTTTTCATTGAATTAAATTCTAAATTATTTCAAAATAAATTATATTTTATTTTTAGTTATAATAATTGATTTAATAATACGCTTTTTATTAATAATATAAAAAGAAATATAATCCCTTTTTCCAAATAAAATAAAATATTTTAAATTTCTTAATAAGAAAAGTAATCTTATTGATATTATTTTATTTAAGGATTTTCCTTGCATTGTTTATTAGAATAAGAATATTAGAATTAAGAGAATAGGAAGTTCGATGTAAATAAAGATTATTAGTATATTGAAAATATAATTTTTTATTTTATAATATATATTTAATAAAATATAATATATATAATACTAAGAAGAAAGAAGAGTTTTGAAATATTTTATATCCAATTCTATAATCGAATATAATTGATTTTTTAGATATATTCAAATAGATTAATTAATGAGAAAGAATTTTATTAATCTTAGAAGAGTTAGGGATGAGTTTTATCTAATTATTTAGTTTAATAGTTTTTATTTTGAAAATATATTAAAGATATTTTAAATATTTATAATGATTATAATAATTTCTAATCTTTAGGAAAAAATAATTTTTATATTATAAGAAAGGAAACTATTAAATCCATCATGATTTTCTCAAAAAAGGTTTTTCTATATTATAAACTAAGGATATTACTAATCAATATAATCTACATTAAATAACAAACTATAATTCTCTTCAAATTTTTTGAAACAAAAAAAAATGAATACAATTGATTATTAAAAATAAATCAAAAGCATATGTTTTATATTAATTTTAAATAATATAATTATTTCAATAAATTTTCAGATATATTAAAAAAAAATGAAATATTAAATATCCATTATAAAAATTTTAAAAAATATAATTCATTGATATTTGATAAGCCTTAAGTATTTATATTATAATACAATTTATATTTAATACAATATTAAAGATTTCAATAATATTATATTCGATCTTTTTTATTGAAACAAATCAAGATCATTCTAAGATGTTTAATCTATTCCAATTTTCAAAAAAAATCTATTTGAAATTATTAAAAATATTAAAATAATCAAGAATCTTTCATATAAAACATTGAATTTTTTATATAATATTTTTATTACAGTTTTTATTAATATATAATAAAAGCAGTTTCAAATTCAACTTTAATTTGAATTAATTAATAATTTTATAAAGTTTCATATTATCTTTAATATTATTTTTCATATTCTTTTAATATCTATGTTTTATTTATTGAATTAAATTATAAATGATTTAAATTATTTGAAAAAGATCTTTATTTAAAATATTGTATTTATAAAAATAATTCCTATATTGTTTCTTGTATTTAAAAGTTTATTATAATGTAGTTTTATTATTTGCTTTATTAGATTTATTAATTATATATAAAAAAATTGTTATTATAATAAAATCAATTATATATATTTCAATCATTATTTAATTTACAAAAAAAAAGAATTAGGAAAATAGATTCTATCAATATATATTAAATTAAAGAATTTGCTTGATTTTATTTCCAGAATTTTATAATAATATTATTTCAATAGAATTATATTTTGTTTTAAAATAATAATAATCTATATTTTATAATTTAAATGATTATATATATCTTTTTCAATAATAATATTAATAAATTTCTTTTTAAAAAGATAAGATTAATAATATAATTAATTCGATATACAAATTCATTAACTATATTAATAAAATCTATATTATCATTATTAAACTAATATATTAAATTCAAGCTCTTATATTTAAATTCTATTTATAATGTAATATATATAATATAAATATTTAAATCATAAAATGAAATAGAATATATAATCTATTACTTCATTATTTTTCAATTGATAATATAAATTAAATATAACATTTCTATTTATATTAATTCGAAGACAGTTCTTATTATATATGAAACAATATTATTATATATATATATATATAAATATTATAATCTAAAAATAATTTAACTTTTGAAGATTCAAAAGATTTTAGGAATTTGTTGAAATTTAATAATCATAATTTGAATGGTTTTATATTTATATATCAATAATTAAATTAAAATTAATAAGTTATTGTATCTTTAAAATTCTTTTTGAACCTTTTTAATATATAGATTTTCAAGGATATATAATTTTGTTAGAACATCAAATGATTTAAATAAAATTGAATTAATATTTTGATTTATATAATATTTAAAACTATATAATATTCAAATTGATATTTCTATTTTTATTTTCAATATCTTAATTTCAAAATAAAAAGTATTATAGAATTTATAAATCTTATTTATTCATTTCAAATAATAATTTGAAAGGAAAATTGAATTATATATATTTATTTATATAAACAATGTTTTTTTTAAATAAAAATGTATATAATTGTTATTCTTATTTTTATTTTATTATAATTATAAATAATTACTTTTCTATAAAATTAAATAATAGGAATTGAGATTGTATATTTTTATTATCCAAAGATAAATTTTTATGTATATATATATTATAAAGAAATATAATTTGTTAGAATTGATAAAACTAAACTCAGAATAAAGAATAGGATATAATTAAATATAGGATTTAGATATATGAATAAAACTGTGTTTATGTATAAGATTCAATATTTAGAAAATATATTAAAATTCAATAATCCTAATAATATTTTTCACTTATTGAAATTATAATATTTTATTTTAAAGAATTCTAAGAAAACTTTATTTATTTTATATATTTTTTTTAAGAATTTTAAGAAAGAAAATATGATTATAAACTATCTGATACCCTCAATATTAAATTGAAAAATAATCATTTATTAAATTAATAAAGAGAAAATAAATTTATTTATTTTTATTAAGTATTTTATTAGGTAATAATAAATATAGAATATATTATTGATTTGAAACATAATAAGAAAATATAAGGAGAAAGTATTGTAAATATAATATATATATATAAAATAACAAATTTATCTCTCTATTCATTATATTTATTTTATTATATCTCAGTATTTCAAAATTATAATAATGAATTTATAGATATTTGAGATTTTTTAAACCAAATTTAAATCAATTACAAATAGAATAGTAAATTCTTATTAAATCTTTTTTAACTTTTTACTATAAAATTAATCAAATAATTAATATATTAATGTAAACTTTTTTTCTGATATAAAAATAATACCTTAACAGAACAAGCTAGGAGATAATACAGTAAAAATACGGTGCTAGTACTAATAAAGTGGTATTTCCATTATACTAATAGTATTTCTACAATTCCCGAATCCCTAAACAATACTTGTAATATTCGAACCCTTGAATAATACTCGAACAATATTAATATCATACTCAAAACCCTATACAATACTCGAACCCCTAAACAATACTCGAACAATACTAATACCATACTCGAATCTCTAAATAATACTAATACTATACCCAATCAGGAACTTAAAGAAAAAAAGCTTTTAATCAAATTATATTAGAATTAATATTGAATTAATTATATAATATAATAATAATATTAAAACTCTAATATAATAATAATATAATAAATTATATAATATTAATAAAAAAGTAAAAAAAATTGTATTTTATCTAATACTAGTTTTATATCCCTAAAATTCGATATATACTATTATTTCAGGGATTAATATATTCAATTTAAATTATTCGAATTTAATAAATTATATATTTATAAGACTATATTTATAAAATAATTTCGAATTTATAAAATTTATTATATTAAAAATAAAGCTTTGATATAATAAATAATAAGATTATATAAAATCTAATTAATAATTAATTTATATTAGGGTTTTCAATTATATTTTTTGTATTTTTTGGATAATAGCTTTTTTTTGATTTAAATTTATTTTAAAAGATTATTAAGCATTTAATATTGAAGGTCTAATAAAAGTTTATTTTTCTTTTTTAGGTCTGTATTATAAGTTCTATAAGAGTTAGTTTTAGGGCTTATAGGGGCTAGCTATAGAGATTTGAGTTTATAGTTTTAGGGCCTATAGAGGTTAGCTATAAGGATTAGCAAATGGTATTTTGATGGTGTGCTAAGCCCGAACGGTATTTCCATTGTATTAGAATTAAAAACAATACTCAATTAGGAGTACAGTTCAGATACCGTATCCCGTGGGGGTACAGTGGGGGTACCGTTCCGTATTCCCATTTGAACCATTAAGGTATTATTTAAAAACTATTAATTCAAAAAATATTAAAATATTAATTAATTGTATTTTATATATCATTTATAATTATCAGATTAATTAATAATATTTAATTTATTTTAATCCATTTTTTATTTTTTGATATTTATTATAAAAGGTATTTTGATTTTTTCTTAATTAGTTACTTTTTAATTATAAATTGTCTTTTAATTCTATATATTAGGGATATAATTATATTTGAAAATTAAAATAAATCAAATCATAATTTATTCAACAAAAAATTGGTTCTTGATAAATATTTGTTTTATTAAAAAAGTATTCTATATATCAATTTATACATATATATAATATATTATTACTTTTTATGAATTTCTTTGTTTTTCGAAACTTTTTATACTAATTGATATTAATAATGACTTTATATATAAATTCTTTAATCAGAAATTGTTTTTTTAATTCGAATTAATTATTCTTATAAAATCTATTAATGATAATTTTTTTTAGATAGGTATGTAATTGAAATAGATTTTTTGAAACATAATATATTGATTGAAACTCTAATGTCTATTTTAATTTCATAAAAACCCTTTTAAGATTTAATCCTTTCAAAAGAGTTATTATTAATAATTTAAATTTAAAAATAATTACGAAAAACTTATTATTTATTTATTACAATATTGATTATTTTATTTTAATCGAATTCAATATCAATAATCTCATGATTTAATAATTTTAAAAATATCAAAATCTTTTTAATAAACTATAAAATTGTAGTTTATTAAATAATATTATAAAGATTTTTTTTAATAAGTAATTTTTAAATGTTTGAGTTTGAATTTAGATATTATCTCAAGTAATTTTTTTAAACTCGAATTCTTAAATTTTCAATTTAATCTTAATCATAAAAATTTAGAAATTATTTATAATAAATCATTCTTTTTCTTATTAATTTAATAATTAAAAAATAAATTCATCATCTTATAATTATAATATATCTTAAAAAATTCTAGATTTTTTATAACTAAAATTGTTTTTTCATAATATTTATTTTATATAGTTTTCAATAAATCTTTTTAATTTTCCTAAAACAATTTTTAAATGATTCTTAAATAATTTTTATTTCAATTTTTCATAAAAGAAACACAATATATGATTAAAATTTTCGATAAATTTCTAATGAGATTCTATCAATTTTTAATATATAAATTTTATATATATGGATTATAAGTATGGGATTTAAAATATGGTTTATAATTAAAAACAGTATAAATATTTTATATATAAATATTGAAATGTTAAGATTCAATGAATAATAAAGAATCAATAAATCAAAATCAGCAAATTGATAAAATAGAATTAAAAGAGATTTTAGATTTTTATGAATAAAGAGTTTTGTTAAAAATATAATTTTTATATCAATAAAAAGGTTGTAATTGATGGAAGAAATAATTGATTTAAAATGAATTGAAGAGATGAAATTGAAGTTTTAAAGATTTTAAAAAATTGAATAAATATTTTTAATTAATTTAAAGATTTAGGATTTGTGATAAGAGAGAAAAGGAATTAGAAAAAGGAGGATGAGGGGAAGGGGGAGGGGATTAGAAAAAGCCCTGGAGGAGGAGAGGAGGAGATGGAGGGGGGTTAGAAGGAGGATGGGATTAAAAAGGGGAGGGGGAGGAGATTTATTAGATTTATCAGATTTATCAGACTTAGAAGATTATTTATGAAGGTAGTATAAATCGGATTTCAAGGGTATGAAACTAGTATTAAATAAAATACGATTTTTCTTACTTTTTTTATTAATATTATAAAACTTATTATATTATTATATTAGAGTTTTAATATTATTATTATATTTTATAATTAATTTAATATTAATTTTCATAAAATTTGATGGAAAGCTTTTTTTCTCTAAGTCCCTAATTGGGTACGGTACAGGGGTTCGAGAACGGTACTAGCACCGTTCGAGTACTGTTCAGGGGTTCGAGTACCGTTCAAATTTTCGAGTACCGTTCCGGTTTTCGAGTACAGTAGAAATACCACTCCATTAGTACTAGCACCACTAGTACCGTGGAAATACCACTCTATTAGTACTAGCACCATACTTCCACCGTATTATATCCCAGCTTGTTCTGTTAAGGTATTATTATTATTATTATTATTATCATTATTATTAGATTTATTAGATTTATTATTTTTATCAGATTTATCAGATTTATCAGATTTATCAGATTTATCAGATTTATCAGATTTATCAGATTTATCAGATTTATCAGATTTATCAGATTTATCAGATTTATTATTATATTTCTCAGATTTCTCAGATTTATTATTATTATTATTATTATTGTCATTATTATTAGATTTATTAGATTTATTATTTTTATTAGATTTATAAGATTTATAAGATTTATCAGATTTATCAGATTTATCAGATTTATCAGATTTATCAGATTTATCAGATTTATCAGATTTATCAGATTTATTATTATATTTCTCAGATTTCTCAGATTTATTATTATTATTATTATTATTGTCATTATTATTAGATTTATTAGATTTATTATTTTTATTAGATTTATAAGATTTATAAGATTTATCAGATTTATCAGATTTATCAGATTTATCAGATTTATCAGATTTATCAGATTTATCAGATTTATCAGATTTATTATTATATTTCTCAGATTTCTCAGATTTATTATTATTATTATTATTATTCTTATTATTATTATCTAAAGTTCGGCGTTGAATGCACCTCATTCAAGCCTATATACAGACTACTACTTCCGAAAGCTTATAATCTCTGAATAACTTCAAAATTCACATCTTGATGAAATATAAGAATATAAATCTTATTTATTCTTAGAATTCCAAAAGCTATATAATATAAGTACCTCAATGGGACAAGCTGGGAGATAATACAGTGGAAGTATAGTGCTAGTACTAATAGAGTAGTATTTGCATTGTATTGGTAGTATTTCTATAGTTTCTAAATCTTTGAATGATATATATAGTGCTAGTATTAATAGAATAGTATTTTTTCAATTCCCGAATTTCTAAATAATATTCGAATCATTGAATAGTATTTAAATGATATTGGTATTGTATTCGAATTCTTAAATAATATTAATGTTATATCTAAATCTTTGTATAGTATTCAATTAGGGATTTAGAAAAAAAAAGTTTTCAATCAAATTATATTAAAATTAATATTGAATTAGTTTTATGATATAATAATACTATTCAAACTTTAATATAATAACGATTTAATAAATTTTCTAATATTAATGAAAAAAATAAGAAAAATTGTATTTCATTTGATACTAGATTTATATTTCTGAAATTCGATTTATATTATTATTTTAGGGATTGATGTTTATAATTTGAATTCTTTAAATTCAATAGATTTTATACTTATAAGATTATATTTCTATAATAATTTCGAATTAATAAAATTTATTATATTTATAATAAAACTTTAATATAAAAAATAATAAGATTATATAAAAGTTAATTAATAATCAAGTTATATGAAATTTTTTAATTACATTTTTTGTATTTTTTAAATAATAGTTTTTTTTATTTTCGATTTATTTTAAAAGATTATTAAGTATTTAATATTAGAGATTTAATAGGATTTTTTTTTAATTGTATTATAAACTTTATAAAAACTAATCTTGAAATTAATAGGAGTTAGTTATAAAGTTTGTAAAAATCAATTATAAATATTTTAATTTATAGTTTTATGATTTATAAAGATTAGTTATAAAAGTATTATAAAATCTAGTAAATAATATTTTGATGATGTGTAAATTATATAATTAGTATTTTTATTATATTAAAATAGAATATAATATTTAATTAAGAGTATAATTTAGATATTATATTTGTAAGAATATAATAAGAGTATTATTTTATATTCTTATTTGCATTTCTAAGATATAAATATAGATTTTAAATAGTATTAAAAATTATTTTAAAAACGTTAATAAAACTGTTATTATTCTTGATTATAAAAAGTCAAGAAAAAGTTTATATATATATATTATATATTAAATCAAAATGATTTAGAAAAATTAAGGTTTAAAAACTTTTATTATAATTTTGTTCCAAAAATCCTTTTAGTTTTTCCTTTTATTTCAATATTATTAAGATTTGAAATTGAAAGTTTTCAAAATTAATTTAATAATTTATAAAAGAAAATAAGATTTAATTAATCATTAATAATATTGTTATAAATTTTAAACTAATAATAATTGATATTATAATTATCAAATGAATTTGTAATATGTTTTATTTATTGATTAAATCTATAAATCTAAATCGAGTTTATAATATATATAATTATAGAATACTATATTATATTTATATTAACAATTATAACAAATCAAAAATTTAAGAATTCAAAAAATATTTTATTTTTAAATTTAGAAATTGATTTTTATTAATAAATGAATTTATTTTATTATATAATATCAAATTTTTAATTGATTATTGTTTCAAAACTTTATATATTTCATTAATCGAATTCTATATATCCTCTTTATTACTTTATATAAATATCCCTAATTATAGACTTTTATATTTCATTAAATTATTTATAATTCTTTATAATAAATTCTATTCCTATTATTTTATAACTTCTATAAAATTTCTATAATATTTTTTAATAATTTTTACAAAAGAATTAATATATTAAAAGTTTTTTTTAAATCTAAAACAAATATTAAACAATATCATTATCTTAATAATTATTAAATATTTAATATTAATAATTTAATAATTATTCAATATTTAATATTTAAATATAATAATATTGAATTTATGAAATATAAAACTTTTTTTGGATATTTAGATATTGTATTATTAAATTTTAAAATTATTTTATAATAAAATAATTCAAAATAATTAAGTTATTTTATTATCTAATATACAAACTAAATTTATTTAAAAGTATAAAGTTATTAATAAATTCAGAGATTTTAATAATAATGAAATTGAAGATATATTAATTTCGAAATAATTATTCGAAATTATTAAATAATTTTATATTTTTGAAAAGTTAATATATATTATTCTAATTTACTATATATTATATCAAATTATTTTGATATTTAATACTTCAAATATCAATTTGAATATTTTAAAAATGATAGATTTCAATAATTTTTAGTAATGTTCACTACATTCTTTATTTTCTTTATAATATCATTTAGAATATTTAATTAATTTTTTATAATTATATAAATACTGAAATCACTTTAAATGTGTTTTTATAATTTGAATCTTCTTTTAAATTTTTTATAATATTCTGAATTATATTCTCAATATTATTAGGAATTATTTATTATATTATATAATTATTAGATTTTTCTATATTAAGATATTAATAATTTATTATTATTTATAATATTCAATAATTCGTTATATATGATTTATATAAAATATTTTTTAATTTTTATATATTTTGATTATAAAAGATTCAATTTTATTAAAGAATTTTAATTAATCATATATTTATATATTCAAACCTTTAAAATACTAAATTCTCAATATTCAAAATGATTTTATCAAATTTATTAAATCTAATAAACTAATAATTCAAATCAATAAATAATCTTTATATTTATTAATATTTGATAATAAAAAACATTAAATTTTTATAATTGGTTTATTGATTTAGATTCTTAATAAGCTTAATCAATTCTAGATTTTATTATATATAAATTTACAAATCTAAAAACTATAATTAAATTATTAATTATTATAATAAAATCAATATATATTTCAAGTATTACAAATATAAAGAAAAAGTTAATATTACTTAATTAATTAAATAATTAAATTTTTGTAATTTAAAGAATATAAAAATTATTAATAGAAGAATAAAGAATCAAAAAAATATATTCCTTAACAAAATAAATCAGAAGATAATATAATAGAAATATAGTGTTAGTATAATTCTAATAGTATTTCTATAATTTCCGAATTCTAAATAATACTCGAATCATTAAACAATATTCGAATTCCTGAATAATGCTCAAACAGTATTAGTATTGTACTCGAATCCCTAAACAATACCCAAATAATATTAATACTATACTCAAACCCCTATACTATACTCGAATCTCTGAACAATACTAAGACTATACCCAATCAGGGATTTAAAGAAAAAAGCTTTTAATCAAATTATATTAAAATTAATATTAGATTTATTACATAATATAATAATATTATTAGAATTCTAATATAATAATAATATAATAATAATATAATAATAATATAATAATAATATAATAATAATATAATAATAATATAATAATAATATAATAATAATATAATAATAATATAATAATAATATAATAATAATATAATAATAATATAATAATAATATAATAATAATATAATAATAATATAATAATAATATAATAATAATATAATAATAATATAATAATAATATAATAATAACATAATATTAATAAAAAAAGTAAGAAAAACTAAGATTTATTTAATACTAATTTTATACCCCTGAAATTCGGTTCATAATATTATTTCAGGATTAATATATATAATTCACATTATTTGAATTTGATAAATTATATATTTATAAGATTATATTCATATAATAATCTCGAATTTATAAAATTTATTATATTAATAATAAAACCCTAATGTAATAAATTATAACATTATATAAAAGTTGATTAGTAAGCAATCTATATTAGATTTTTTAATTATATTTTTTATATTTTTTCCAATAATAGCTTTTTTTTATTCAGATTTACTTTAAAAGCTTATTAAGCATTTAGTGTAATGAACCCAACAATCGTTTAGAGATCAACCTTAGAATTAAAAGCTATAGAGCTAAAGAAAGTATACTATAAAACTATATATACAATCGGCTCGAAGTTTAATATTGTATTAATCTGATTGAATATGATTATATATATAATGTAATATTATTTTCTTTTTTTTAAAAAGTTTATTTTGAATTTGTTTTAAATAAATAATTTAAATATAAAATATAATTAATAATCTTTTTTTTATTATTAATATTACTATTTTTATTATTATTTTTTAATAAAAATCCTTAATATACTAAGTATATTATAATTAATTAAAAAGTATTCTGGGAATTATTTATTTTCTTTAAACGATTTTCAAAGTATTAGTTATTAATAATTTTTTTTAAATTTTTATTTTTATTATTATTATATTTGAAGTCAATAAGAGTAATTGTAATAATTAAAATAAATTCTTTTTAGTTTTGAATATTTTAATATAGATTAAGTGGATAGGATTATATTTAATAAAAAGCATTTTTATATTAAATATATTTATTTTATTTATATAAAAAAAAATTTTTAGTAAAAAAAAACTCAGATATATAAGAATAGGGTAGAATTAGAATAGGATTAGTTTAGATATCAAAAAAACTAAAAATATTAATAATATTAAAATTATTAATATTTATTAGATTATAATTGTGAAAATAGAATAGATTTTATAATATATATAAAGCTTTAGATTTATTAGAATAAAATAATATAAGGAATTTATTTATTATATATATAATTAATTATTATATAATTTAAATAAAGTTGGGATAAGAATAGGATAGAGAAAATTGTTAAAAAAAACGATTTTTAAAAATTATATTGAATTTATTATAAAAAATTAAGATTTTATTTAAATCAAATCAATTCTATTTTTTAATTTTATAAAAAATCCTTTCAAATTTTGTAATATAGATATATAGAAAATTAATTTTTTATTTAAAATTAAATAATTTATTTTTAATTTTTTTAATTTTATTTAAATTATTATAAATATATATAAATTAATTTAAAATTATTATATAATCTAATAAAATATTTTAATTAAAAAAAAAAGTTGAGATAAAATTATAATTTATATATAAAATTCAAAATTAAAATAAATATAATAAAATTATATTATAAAATTATCAATTATAATATTATCTATTTATAATTTTATTTAAATTGAAGATAATTATGTATCAAATTTCTGAAAATTATTATTAAACTTTTTAGAATTAAAAAAAGAAAATTTCGAATAAAAAGGTATATACGATATAGAAATATAATTAAGAATTAGAAAATATAAAAAGAAGATTTTATTATATTATTAAATTATTTTATTGTAAAGTTTTTCAATTATATATAAGATTATATTAATCTTTATAATTTAAGAAATTAAGAATAAAAAAAGAGATAATATTTTTGAATAATATTAAGAAGATTTGTATGCAAGTAAGAGAACTGGAATAGTATATTTAAATAAAAAGCAAATAAAGTATATATAAAAGCTTTATTTATAAGTATATATTAATATTATTTCATTTTTTATTTGGAAAAACTTTTAATAATATAATAAATCTAATAATCATTTAGAAATCAATTTTAGAATTAAAAGCTATAAAGCTAAAGAGAATATACTACAAAACTATATATATGATCAGCTTGAAGCTTAGTGCTGTACTAGCCCGATTGGATGCGATTATGTGTATAGCATGACATTTAGTATTATAAGCTTATTAAATATTATTTTTTTAGACCTGTATTATAAGCCCTATAAGAGCTAGCTACAGAGATTTGAGCCTATAGTTTTAGGGCTTACAGGGGCTAGCTATAGGGGTATACAAGTAGTACTTTGACGGTGCGCTAAGCCCGAACGGTACTTCCACTGTACCAGGATTGTATATAATATCTAATCAGAGTATAGTTCAGACATTGTATTCTGTGGGGGTATGGTGGGGGTACCGTTCCATATTCTCATTTAGGCCATTAAGGTTTTTATATACTATAATTTTAGGAATTATAATCTTATGGATTAATATTTCCATTAAACCTCTAAAAATAAAAACTAAAACCTAATTATTATAATATTAGAAAATCGAAAGCTAAAAGATTGAAAATTGATTAAAAACTGAAATAAAAACAAATATTAAAAACAAATATTGAAAACAAATATTGAAAACAAATATTAAAAACAAATATTGAAAACAAATATTAAAATTAAATTACATTTATCAGAATTTCAAAAGTATGAATATTAAAAATCAAGATTTGAAACTTCATTTTTAAAGATTTAATTAATATAATTAATTTTATAATTATAATATATCAACTTAATATCTAAATAAATAATAAATATAGTTTAATATGTCAATTAATAATCTATAAATATTTTTAAATTGATTTAAATTTTATCGTTTAAACTATTTGATATAATTATTCAAAATATAATATAATTTATATTCTCGAGTATTATTAAAAAATCAAATGTAATAAAAATACTATTTATATATAGAATACTATTCAAATATTACTCAAATATAATTCAAATATATATATGTTATATTTATTTTCAAATATAATTTAAATACTATAGATTATACCTTAATAACCCAAATGGGTATACGGAACGATACCCCCACCGTACCCCCACGGATATAATGTCTAAAGTAGTAGTAGTAGTATTTATTAATATCCATCAAGCCGGCTTAAAGCCAACCCTGGGAACCTCCTGAGGGGTATAGGGATATACTAAGCTATAGATTTATTTAATACCTTAAAAAGCAATTTATATGTATAAAGATTAAGGCCTATTTAAGTAACTCTTTTTTTGTTAGTTGAGATAAAATTAGTAGTATTTCAAAACTTCGAAGAGTTAGATGTAATTCTTTAGAAACAAATAAATATAATGCTATAGAAGTATATATTTATATAAAATGCTAATAACATTAAGAGAGACTTTTACTATATTCCTAATCATTATTTAAATTAGACAAAGAAAAAGTAGAATCTATTTCAAAAGAAAAAAAGAAAAGAAAAAAAAGAAAGGAAAATAAATATTCTTAGTAAGAATAAATATTAGTATAAAATCAGATAATTCCAAAAAATTCGATTAATATTAGTAATTATAATATCAAAAACAAAAAATGGCTAAAGCCTTTTGTTATTAATAAGAATAAAAATAAAAATGATTATTTAGATTATTTTCCAAATTAAATTAGTAATTTTCGATATAATATTAAATATTCAGAAATCTTTTAACAGTTATAAAAGTATTTCAAGTTAATATTTTAATATTAGAATTTTCTATAATATTATACAAAATCTCTATATCCTATATATATAGTTAGAATATAGTGTAACATTTTCTTTGATAGATTCAATTCTAAAGGAAATTTAATTATATAAACAAGATTCTATTTGTTATATATATTTGAAAAAGTAGATTATTGTTTATTCTATTAGAACTATTTTATTTGATTATAGAATTCTTTAATAATAATTCTTATTTTATTGATAATAGATATTGAGGTAAGTTCTAGATCCCAAATAGATTTATAAGCTTAAAGATTAATAAATTTGTTAATAGCTTTATTTCCCTCAATATTTATATATTTAGGGGATTAGTAAATTCTGATATTAAAGATCTGTATAATATTTTGATAAGTATAAAAAGCCTATTCAAAAGAATTGGATATATTACTATATAGATACTAAATAACTGATATATTATTAATATAAAGCTATAGATATTATTTATTAAATAAAAAGATTCTTAAAGTATATTTGAGATTTATATAAATCCCCATTATCTTTAAATCAAAAATATACAAAATATTATTAATCAAACTCAAACTAATAATCATTTGCTTTTTATTCTAATATATTATATATCTATATTCAATAAACTTTTTTCTATCAATAATTTGTTTAGAATTATTTAAAAAGATTGAGATTTTATTAAAAGAAAAATAAAATTATTATTTTTTAAAATTAATAATTATTATTTCTTTATTAATACTTTTTATCAAATTTATTTAATATTTTAAAAAGAAATATAAAGATTAAAATATAAAGTATATAATATTAGAAAAGATTATCTCTAAATACTAAATTTTAGTTTTAGATTTTTATTATTAATTAATATTTTTATTTTTAATAATAAATAAAAATATAATTCAATAAATTATAAAATAGAAGGTATTTATTAATTAGATATATATAATAAAATAAAATATAGCTTTATTTAATATTATATTAATAAATAGAATATTTATATTTCAAAAGAGAATAATATTAGAATAGTTTTTTATATAAGAAATATATTTCTGAATATTAGAGCAAATATTTGTTCTAATAGATTGATATATTAACCTATTCAAGAAAAAATAGCAAGATTATGAATAATATATTAGATATAAAGTAATTTTATTTTATTATTAAACTATATTTTGGTTTTATATATATAAAAGAGAATAATATAGATAATAATAATTTTATATAAAACTAAAATTAAAGAACTATTAATTATTTTTATAAAGTTATGAATATAATATATTACTATTTGAATTTTAATAATTCTTATAATAATATATCTTTTAAAAAAAGTTTTTTATTAAATCAAACTTTAAATTATTTTAGAATAAATTATACTTTATTTTTAATTATAATAATTAATATAATAATAAACTCTTTATTAATAATATAAAAGGAAATATAATTCCCTTTTTTCTAATAAAATAGATTATTTCGAATTTCTTAAAAATAAAGATGATTTTATTATTATTATTTTATTCAAGGATTTTTTTTATATTATTTATTAGAACAAGAATATTAAAATTTAGGGATTGGGAGGTTTGATATAAACAAAAGTTATTAATATATTCAAAATATAGCTTTATATTTTATAATATAAATTCAATTAGATATAATATATATAAAACTAAAAAAAAAGAGGAATTCTAGAATATCCTGTATTTAATCTTATAATTGGGTATAGTTAAATTCTTTAAATAAACTTGAATAGATTGATTAATAAGAAAGAATTCGATTAATTTCAAAAAAGTTAGGGATTAGTTTTGTTTAATTATTCTTTTTAATAATTTTTATTTTAAAAATATATTGAAAATATTTTGAATATTTATAATAATTATAATAATTTTCAATTCTTAAAAAAAAGCAATTTTTATATTATATATAAAACAGACTATCAGATTTATAGTAGCTCTCTTAGAAAGAGCTTTTTTATACTGTAAACTGAGAATATTATTGATTAATATAGTCTATATTAAACAATAGGTTATAATTCTTTTTAAATTTTTTAAAATATAGAAAATAAATATAATTGATTATTAGAAATAAATAAAGGATTTATCCTTTTTATTAATTTTGAATAATATAATAATTTTAATAAGCTTTCAGATTTATAAAAAGAAATCAAATATTAGACATTAATTATAAAATCTGTATAAAACATTATTGACTATTAATCAACAAATCTTGAATATTCATATCATAATACAATCTATATCTAATAAAATACTAAGAACCCTAATAATATTATATTCAATTTCTTCTATTAAGATAAATTAGAATTATTTTAAAATATTTAATTCATTTTAGTTTTTAAAGAGATTATATTCAAGATTATTAAAGATATTAAAGTAATTAAGGATTTTCTTATATAGAATCTTAGTTTTTTCTATAATATCTTTAATAAGATTTTTATTGATATATAATAAAAACGATTTTAAATTAACTTTTAATTTATATTAATGAATAATTTTATAAAGCTTTTTATTATTTTTAATTTTATTTATAATATTCTTTTAGTAATTATATTTTATCCATTAGATTATATTATGGAAAGTTTAAATTGTTTAAGGAATATTTTTATTTGAAGTATTATATTTATAAAAATAATCCCGGTATATCTCCTTATATTTGAGAATCTATTATTATAACGAACCCAACGAGCGTTTAGAGATCAATCTTAGAATTAAAAGCTACAGAGCTAAAGAAAATATACTACGAAATTATATATATAATTGGCTTGAAGCTTAGTGCTATATTAGCTCGATCAGATGCAATTATATGTATAGTATAATATTACTCTTTTTTTTTAAAAAGTTTGTTTCGAACTTATTTTAAATAAATAATTTAAGTATAAAATATGATTAATAATCTTTTTTCTTATTATTAATATTATTATTTTTTTTTTATTTTTTAATAAAAATCCTTGATATATTAAGTATATTATAATTAATTAAAAAATATCCCAAGAATTATTTGTCTTTTTTAAACGATTTTCAAAATATTGGTTATTAATAATTTCTTTTAAATTCTTATCTTTATTATTATTGTATTTAAAATCAATAAGAGTAATTGTAATAGTTAAAATAAATTCTTTTTGATTTTAAATATTTTGATATAAATTAAATGGATAGGATTATATTTAATAAAAAGTATTTTTATATTGGATATATTTGTTTTATTTGTGTAAAAAAATTCTTTTAATAAAAAAAAATTCGAATATATAAAAACAGAATGAAATTGGGGTAGGATTGATTTAAATATTAAAAAGATTAAAGATATTAATAACATTAAGATTGCTAATATTTATTGAATTGTGATTACAAAAATAAAATAAATTTTATAGTATATATGGGACTTTAGGTTTATTAGAGTGGGATGGTATAGAGAATCTATTTATTATATATACAATTAATTATTATATAATCTGAATAAAATCGGGATAAGAGTGGGGCAGAGAAAGCTATTGGGAAAAATAATTTCTAAAAATTGTATTAAATCCATTGTAGAAGGTTAAGATTTTATTCAAATTAAATTAATTTTGTTTTTTGGTTTTATAAAGAATTCTTTCAAATTTTGTAATATAAGTATATAGAGAATCGATTTTTTGTTTAAAATTAAATAATTTATTTTTAGCTTTTTGAATTTTATTTGAATTATTATAAATATATATAAATTGATTTAGAATTATTATATAATCTAATAGAATATTTTGATTAAAAAAAAAAAGTTAAGATAAAATTATAGTTTATATATAAAATTCGAGATTAAAATAAATATAGTAAAATTGAGTTATAAAATTGTTAATTGTAATATTGTTTATTTATAATTTTGTTTAAATCAAAAATAATTATATATCAAATTTCTAAAAATTATTATTAAATTTTTCAGGATTAAAGAAAAAGGGTTTCGAATAAAAAGGTATATATAATATAAAAGTATAATCGAAAATTAAAAAGTATAGAAAAAAGATTTTATTATATTATTGAATCATTTTGCTATAAAGTTTTTCAATTATATATAAAATTGTATCAATCTTTATAGCTTAAGAAATTAAAAATAAAAAAAGAGATAATATTTTTGAATAATATTAAGAAGATTTATATGCAAATAAAAAAACTAAAATAATATATTTAAATAAAAAATAAATAGAATATATATAAAAACTTTATTTATAAATATATACTAATATTATTCCATTTTTTATCTAAAAAAGCTTTTAATAATATAACAAACCCAACAAACATTTAAAGATTAATTTTAGAATTAAAAGTTACAGAACTAAAGAGAATATGCTATAAAACTATATATGCGATTGGCTCGAAGCTTAGTGTTGTACTAGCCCGATCGGACGCGATCACGTGTATAGCGTGACAATTATGATATAGTTTTACCACTTTTCCTATTAGATTTATTAATTATATAAATAATAGTATTTATTATTATAATAAAATTAGCTATATATATCTCTATTACTATTTTATTTATAAAAAAAAGAAAATTAGGAAAATATATTATACTAATATATATTAAATTAAAGAGTTTGTTTAGTTCTATCTTCAGAATTCTATAATAATATTATTTTAATAAAATAATATTCTATTTTAGAATAATAGTAATTTATATCTTATAATCTAAATTATTATATATATTTTCTTTAATAATAATATTAATAAAAAGGATATTCAAAAAGATAAGATTAATAATATAATCTATTCTATATATAGACTTATTAGAGATATTAATAAAATCTATATTATTATTATTAAATTAATATATTAAATTCAAGCCTTTCTATTTAGATTATATCCCTAGTTTAAATATATAATATTAAGTATTAAAATCACTTCTTATTAAATATTGAGATGATGAGATAAGATAAGATATATAATCTATTATCTTGTTATTATTTAATTAATAGTATAAATTGAATATAGTATTTTTATTTATATTAATCTAAAGAAAATCTTTACTATATATAGAATAATATTATTATATATATAAACCAATACTTTTATATATATATATTATAATTCAAGAATAATTTAATTTTTTAGAATTTATAAGATTCTAGGAATCTATTAGAATATAATAATTATAGTTCAAATGGTTTTGTATTTATATATTAATGATTGTTCAGAGTTTTTAAATATAGATAATATTAATTCACTAAATATCTAAAATTGTAAGAATTATTGTATATATAAAAATACTTCTGCTGATATTAGTTTAATAAACCTAGAGATTATATTATTGAATCTATTAATTATAAATTCTATTATAGAATCTATAATATTATACTAATATTAACAGGATTTCTTTTCAGAATTGAGTATACTAAACTTATTAGAGCTTTATATATAGCAAGGAATACTTTTGTTTTTTTCTTTATTTGGTTTTATATATAATTTGAGATTTCTACCTTAAAAAAAGATAGATATTTAAGTTAGAACTATAAAAACTTATATCTAATTCCGGATTAGGATTAGATTAATAATAACAGAGCATCCAGTTTATTTATATAGAATAATAATTTTATTATATTTATATTTATTGAAAAGTTCTATAACTATAGGAGTATTAGATATCTTCGCTTTAAAAACTTTAATGAGTATATTAGTTATTTTATATTAAACCTTTTCTATCTTTTGAATAATCTTAAACTTATTCTTGATGGGAAGTATTATAATACTGTTTTTGTATTAAGAAATAACAGGATATTTGTTATAACTAGTTTTGAATAAATTATAATAATTAGTATACTTGGGTAATACTATATAATTAATATCTATTAATTTTTTATATATATCTATTTAGTAGTTATAATAAATACAAAAAGGGATTTAGATATATCTGAAAGGGGAGTAATATTTTTAATAATCTGGATTATATTGAATCACAATATATTTCTTTTTAATTAATTTAAAAGGACTATTAATATTAAAGAAAATAAAAAAACAAATTATTTTAATAAATAAAATAATCTAAATAATTCTATTAAAGTATTTATTGATTTTATAATAAAAAGATCTAATAATAATTGAATGCTTTTTTATTTATATAAAAACTTTATTAAAAATAAAGACTTTATCTATCACAATTATTTTGTTATTTAGATTTATAAAGGAAATAAAGATTTCTATAATTATATAATTATATTAAATCTCTAAAATAATTAAAGATATAATATTTAGTATTTATAATATTTTTTATTAATTATACTTATTATAAAACAGATTACAAATATCATTAAATATAAAAGTGATAGCCTAGCCTGTAACTGTAAATAAGATTGTTAGGATATCAACCAAAAAGAAACCTTCAATAATTTCTATAAGTTATTATTAGAAAATAAAAACAAAAAATCAATTGAATAAAACTAAGAGTTTATATTTAACAAACAATCTTTAATTCTAATATTAAATATAATTCGAAATAAAAAAAATTTCTAATATAAAACTATAAAAGGTTTTTTTGGATTATATGTTTTTAGATTTAAAAAACACATTATTTTTAATACTATTAATATTACCAAACTTAATCACCTCTATAAAGATCTTAAGGCTAATAATAAATGTAATATAAATAAAGGATTGAATACAGATATTAAAAAATATAAAAAAAGCTATAATATCAATAAAAATAATAATAATTACAAAATTAACCACAAAACCAATAAATTCCTTTACAAAAACTATACTAGATATATTTATATAGAATATTATAAAAATATCAAATAAAATTACAAGCCCTATAACAATTATACATTTACTTTTCATGTTATATTCAAAAACATCAAACTACTTTTTGATAATATCTAATATACTCAAAATAATATTTTGATTACAACAATTGATTTCAAAAAGAAAAAACATTTAAATATTCATTTTGTTTTTTTTTCTTTTAACTATATAAAATTGATTAAAATTAATTAGGAATTGTGAATTTAATAAATATATAAATCTAGGATTTAATAATTACAAAAAACAATCTGATATCATAAACCCACTATTCAACAATATTACTACAAAAGTAATTATTATATTAAATAAAAAAGTTTATAGAAGATATAGAAAGTTAATTCTATATAATAAAATCGAAAATACAAAGATACCTCGATTTTAGAATGTTGTGTCGATCTAGTAACTATGATACAATGTCTAAACTATACTCCTAATTGAATATTATACTTTACTCTAATATAATAAAAATACTAATTATATAATTCATGTACTATCAAAATATCAGTTACTAAATTCTATAACACTTTTATAACTAATACTTATAAACCCTAAAACTATAAACTGAAATCCCTATAACTAACCCTTATAAACTTTATAGTCAATTTTTATCAATCTCAAAATTAATTTTTATAAAACTTATAATACAAATCTAAAAAAGAAGTTCTATTAAATCTTTAGTATTAAATATTTAATAATTTTCTAAAATAAATTTAAAGCAAAAAAACCTATTATTCAAAAAAAATTAAAAAATTTAATTAAAAAATTTAATATAATCCGATTATTAATTAACTATTATATAATCTTATTATTTTTTATATTAAAGTTTTATTATAAATATAATAAATTTTATTAATTTAAAATTATTGTATAAATAAAGTCTTATGGATATATATAATTTATTGAATTCGAATAATTCAAATTATATATATTAATCCCTGAAATAATAATATGAATCGGATTTCAGAAATATAAATCTAGTATCAAATAAAATACAGCTTTTCTTATTTTTCTCATTTTTTTTATTAATATAATAAAATTTATTATATCATTATTATATTATATTAATAATTTAATAGTAATTTTAATATAATTTGATCAAAAGCTCTTTTTTTCTTTCAATCCCTAATTAAACACTATACAAAAATTTAAATATAATATCAATACTATTCAGAAATTCGAATATAATATTAACACTATTCGAATATTATTCAAAGATTCGAATATTATTTAGAAATTCAAAAACTATAGAAATATCATTTCATTGATATTAATACTGTATATATTATTTAAGGATTTAGGAATTATAGAAATACTATTAATACAATACAAATATTATTCTATTAATACTAGCACTATACTTCTATTGTATTATCTCCTGGCTTGTCCCATTAAGGTATTAAAATACTATATTCATGATTTCAGTATTATATAAATATAGTACAAGTATTATAACAAATGTCTATAACTATTATCGAGATGAATAAGTTATAGTAATTTATCAAATATTCAAAAGTATAAGAATTATTACATATAGATATTTTTATTAATATTAACTTTATATTATATTATAATTAGGTATAATATTAAGAATATCAAATCAATTAGATTTCTTACATTGAATTTCATTAAACAATTGTTTCTTATTTTATATATATAAATATATATAATTTCAATCCTTATAAACAATAAGATTATGAAGGAGATAAATCTCAAAAAAAAAAAAAAAATGATTAATCTATAATATTCAACACGTACTTGAAAATATTTCAGATTTGATTTAAAAAACAAAAGCTTTCACTCTTAAAAGAAGAAAAATATATCTAAAAATGATAATATAACTTAATTATTAATTAGTTTTCATATAACCTTATTCTTTATTATATTAAAACTTCAGATGAAATATAATAACTCCATAAATCCTATATTATATTGGAAATATAGTTTTCTAAATATGTAATTTCTAAAGATTAAGTAGGTAATTTATATTACATATAGCAATTCTAATTTTTTTTTTATAAAAGATTGCCAGCAATAGAAAATTATTATCAAATGAAATACACTTTTTTAAACCTTTTTTGGAAATTACAAAGCTTATTTTATTATTATTTTATTGAATTTTTGATAATATTTATGTATCATGCCATCAATTAAATATTGTATTAGAATTAGTATAACATAATTTTATTAAAGCTTTTTTTCTGAATGCTCAATAAAATATAACACTATTATAATTCAAATACTATTCAAAAACTCAAATACTATACAAATATTCGAAAACAATCAAAATACCACTCTATTAATACTAACACTATTCAAAAATTTAAATGGTAAAAATTCAAATACCATTTAGATTTTCAAAAACTATAAAAATACTATTCCATTAACATTAATATTGTATTTTTACCATATTATATCTCAACTTATTTCATAAAAATTAACTGTAGTATGTTTATAAATATATATGAAAATTTATTTATAGACAGGAATACTAATACCTAAAGTATAGTTGTTTTTAGACATTTTTCGATTTTTGACTTTCGGTTTTGTGAATTCGGATTAAAATCTGAATTAAAATCTATAAAGCTTTATAAGATAAAAATAATTGAAGGTTTCAATAATATTCAGAAGAAATTGTTTCTTTATTGTTATATTATTTAATTATTTTATTATTTTATTATTTTATTATTTTATTATTTTATTATTTTATTATTTTATTATTTTATTATTTTATTATTTTATTATTTTATTATTTTATTATTTTATTATTTTATTATTTTATTATTTTATTATTTTATTATTTTATTATTTTTATTATTTTATCATTTTAGTACTTTATTATTTCATTTTCTTTTACATATTTATTTTATATTCTCATTTATTATTTTATTTTCCTATAAAAAAATCTAATTGATCCAATAAATAATATTCAAATATAAAGATTTATAAAATAAGAGATATGTTAAATTTTGATTCATAGAACTATATCGATATCTTTTGATACTACGATATATTAAATAAATAAAAGTTCAACTCAATTCTGATTATTAATATAATCATAAATGTTAATTGAAAAAAAATATTTAAAGAATTTAATTTATCATTTTAAATATGGTATCCAAGATTTTTCAAGAAATAGAAATTATTATATCAAAAGTATTTCTAAAATCCGAAATTATAGAGAATAATCATTTTTATATTAATTTGAATGATTTGTTTTTATATATCAATAATTGAGTTATTATAAAAGTTTATTTTTGTTGTTAGAAAAGTACATTTTAATATAAAAAATATTTTTCTCGATAATCTAAAAAATACAGAAATCCTTGAAATATTTGAAAGAATATTAAATCTATTTGAATAAGTTTCCCTCCAATTCTTCTTTCTCTGCAAGTATCTTTTTATAAGTTATTGAATTTATTAAAATTATCTTCATCTGTTAAGAAGATTTATTATATTAAGGCTTTTTGATGAATAGAATAAATTTTATGAATTCGAGATTAATATTCGAATACAATCTTATTGATATATAATTTGTAAAATTTGAATCATTTCAATTATAAATATTGATTTCTGAAGTTATTTTATAGATTATATTTTATAGATACCTAGGTATAGAGTTACTATTAAACAAAATGTAATTTTTCTGCTCTTTCTATCAATATTAAATTATTATTAGATTAAAGTTTTAATAATATATTTTCATTATATAATCAAATAAAAATCAGTTTTAATATAATAGTAAAAGATTTTTGTTTTCTAAATCCCTGATCGAGTACGATATTAGTACCATAATGGGATTCGAGTATTGTGTAAGAGTTCGAAAATTGTAAAAGTACTACTCTTATTGTAGAAATATTATTCTATTAGTATTAGTATTAATATTATACTTATATTGTATGATATCACGGTTTATTCTGTCCAGATCTTCAATGGTTTATTTAATATAAATCAAATTTTCAATTCAATATTTCTTGATGATTTTGATAGATTTTTTAAAGTAAATTCTATATTGATTTATTTTATGAATATAACAAATTTCAAATTGATAATATCTTTATACTTTCTATTTTGAATTACTTATAGATTACTTTTTGCACTATTCATGTCACTCATTTTCACTCATATTTCACTCATATTTCACTCATATTTCACTCATATTTCAGATTTTTTAGATTTTTTAGATTTTTTAGATTTTTTAGATTTTTTAGATTTTTTTAGATTTTTTAGATTTTTTAGATTTTTTAGATTTTTTAGATTTTTTTAGATTTTTTAGATTTTTTAGATTTTTTAGATTTTTTAGATTTCTTAGATTTCTTAGATTTCTTAAATTCCCTAAATTTATTAGATCCATAAGATTCATGAGATTTATAAGATTCGGACTCTATAAAATCTTTAGTACCCCTATATAAACCAAAAACAAAAGGCTAGCAAAACCTTCAAACTATTTTATTTCTAATTTTAGTCTTGATAATCTCATTATCATTAATCTTATCATTATTAATCTTATTATTATTAATTCTATTATTATTAATCTTATTACTATTAAGTTTATTACTATCAATTTTTATTATTCCTAATTTTATCATTGTTAATCTTATCCTTATTAATTTCATAATTAATATGAATGAAATTTATTAAATTTCAGTTAATAGATTTATAAAAAACTTTAAAGACTTTATTTGATAAGAAGTATTTTTCAAATTTTAACAGATATTCAAAAGTTTTATAATACATATAGAAATATCAATCCTGGGTAATCTCCAGAATAATTATGAAAACATTTTCAAATTCATTTTCTTCAATTTCAAAAAATTCAAAAAAAGAATTTATATTGAATGTTTGATATTAAAAATATTATTATTTGAAGTTTTGTTAATTGAATTATTAATCTTATTAATATTATTCTTTATAATTCTTTTTCCAAAATTTTTTTAAAATAGATTTTTGAAATCTATTTTATTAATTTATCAATAATTTATTTTGATTATATAATTATTGTTATTTTGATGCATAATGTGTTCTACGATAATAGATATAATTCAATTATCAAAAGCTTTATTCATTAAGAAATTAAAGTATAAATTAATAGTAAAACAATCAGCTATGAATTTAGATTATATGAAATTCATATTGAAATTGTAAAGATTAAATAATTCTTTTTTTCTCAAATCCATAAACTCTTTTTAGTTTTCTATTTTTAAAAACAAGAACAAAATTATCAACACAGTAACAATAATCATTTACTAGGTATAATTATAATTAATAAAGCTATTATGATTCAAGATTATTTATAAAATATTTACAATGCAAATATTATCATATTTGATTCAATAAATTATTAAAAAGATTCATTTAATATTCATTATATGAATGATAATAATTATATTGACTATTCTAAATTTTTGTTTATAAACTTTAATTATTATGAGATCCTACTATATTTAGATGTACAATCAATACCTAATTCTAATATCTTTGTTCAAAAGAAATCTCAATATTACTTACAAAGATACCTAGGTAGATTGTTTTCATATTGAATTATCAATTGTATCATTGAATCATGGAAGCTAAATAGTATTAAGTTTTATTTATTTATTTATAATAAACTTATCATATTCAATACGAGCTTTTTCTCGGCTCTTCGTGGCTAAAAATAACAACGGTCTCGTTAGCGCTCTCTGTAGTTATTTTTAACGCCACTCAAGACCTACGCCTACGCTCGTGCTGCGCAGTAATAATAATAATAATAATAATAATAATAATAATAATAATAATAATAATAATAATAATAATAATAATAATAATAATAATAATAATAATAATAATAATAATAATAATAATAATAATAATAATAATAATAATAATAATAATAATAATAATAATAATAATAATAATAATAATAATAATAATAATAATAATAATAATAATAATAATAATAATAATAATAATAATAATAATAATAATAATAATAATCCCCTCTCTAAAATTTAATCTCCTTTAATCATTTTTAATAAGCCTATTCCCTCTTAAATTTTTTTAAAAAATACAATTTCTTTTTATAAATTTAATTCCTTTCAATAAATTTAATAAATTTAATTCCTTTCAATAAATTGAATAAATTTAATTCCTTTCAATAAATTTAATAAATTTAATTCCTTTCAATAAATTTAATAAATTTAATTCCTTTCAATAAATTTAATAAATTTAATTCCTTTCAATAAATTTAATAAATTTAATTCCTTTCAATAAATTTAATAAATTTAATTCCTTTCAATAAATTTAATAAATTTAATTCCTTTCAATAAATTTAATAAATTTAATTCCTTTCAATAAATTTAATAAATTTAATTCCTTTCAATAAATTTAATAAATTTAATTCCTTTCAATAAATTTAATAAATTTAATTCCTTTCAATAAATTTAATAAATTTAATTCCTTTCAATAAATTTAATAAATTTAATTCCTTTCAATAAATTTAATAAATTTAATTCCTTTCAATAAATTTAATAAATCTAATAAATCTAATAAATTTAATAAATCTAATAAATTTAATAAATCTAATAAATCTAATAAATCTAATAAATCTAATAAATCTAATAAATCTAATAAATCTAATAAATCTAATAAATCTAATAAATCTAATAAATCTAATAAATCTAATAAATCTAATAAATCTAATAAATCTAATAAATCTAATAAATCTAATAAATCTAATAAATCTAATAAATCTAATAAATCTAATAAATCTCATTCCCCTCCCTTTTCTCTTCCTTCTCTCTTTCCTTTTTTCTCTTCCCTTTTTAATCCCCTTTTCTTCTTTATATTAATCCTTCTCTTTTTTTAATCCCTTTGTTTTTCTAATCCCTTCGTTTTTCTAATCCCTTCGTTTTTCTAATCCCTTATTTCTCTTATTACAAATCCCAAAACTTCAAACTAATCAATAAAATTTATTCAATTTTTTAAAATCTTTGATTTTTTTCAATCTACTTTTAATCAATTATTTCTTTTATTAATTATAACTTATTAATATAAAAATTATATCATTATAAAATTCTCAATTTATAAAATTCTTAAATCTCTTTCAATTTTTTTCTATAAATTCTTTACTTTTGATTTATCGATTGATTTATTGATTTTTGAATTCCAATATTTCGATATTCATTATATAAAACATTAGTACTTTTTCTCGATCAATCAGCTTCCAATTATGAATCGTGTTTTGAATCCTATTTGTTAAGGAAATTAACATATATCTTGAATATAAGAAACATGCAAAAAAGAATCATTATTAATTAATTCTATAGTTACATCATTCTAATTTAGGAACTATAAGAGTTATAAATAAATAAAATCAATCAAAAAAAGAAAATAAAAAGATTTAAGAGAATATTTTTTATATAATATTATTTTAGGAATTCTAAGATTGTAAATTAAAAATTTTATTAGAATTCTGAAAGTAAAGAATAAAGTCTAATTATTATAAAATTAGATCATTCAAAACTAGAAAATTAATAGTAAATTAAAAACTAAATAAAAGAAAAATATTAAAAACAAATATTGGGATTAAATTATACTCATCAGAATTTCAACGACTTGAATATTAGAAATTAGAGTCTAAGACTTTGTTTTTCGAAATTTCATCAATATAATTGATTTCATAAATATGATGTGATAATTTAATTTAATATTTAACTTACCTTAATGGCCCAAGTAGGAATACGGAACGGTACCCCCACCGTACCCCCACGGATACGGTGTCTGAGCTGTACTCCTGATTGGGTACCGTACGCCACCCTGGTACAGTGGAAGTACGGTTCGCGCACCGTCAAAGTACCACTCGCTAATCTCTATAGCTAATCCCTGTAAGCTCTATAGTTAGCCCCTGTAAACCCTAAAACTATAAGCTCAAACCCCTATAGCTAGCCTCTATAAACCCTGTAGCTAACCCCTATAAGGCTTATAATATAAGTTTAAAAAAGAATTTCTATTAGACTTCTAATATCAAATGCTTAGTAATTGTTTAAAATAGGTTTAGGCAAAAAAAAGCTATTATTCAAAAAAATACGAAAAATATAATTAAAAAACCTAATATAAATTGATTACTAATCAACTTTTAGATATTATTATTATTTATTATATTAAGGCTTTATTTTAAATATAATAAATTTTATAAATTTGTAATTATTATATGAATATGGTCTTATAAATATATAATTTATTCAATTCTAATAATTTAAATCATATATATTAATCCCTGAAATAGTAATATAAATCGGATTTTAGGGGTATGAAATTAGTATTAAATGAAATATAATTTTTTTTACTTTTTTTATTAATATTATAAAACTTATTATATTATTATTATTATATTAGAGTTTCAATATTATTATTATATTATATAATCAATTTAATATCAATTTTAATATTATTTTATTAAAAGCTTTTTTTCTCTAAGTTTCTGATTGGGTATAGTATTAGCACTGTTCGGGTACCATTCAGGGGTTCGAGTACTACGAGTACTGTTCAGGGTTTTGGGAATTGTAGAAGTATCACTTTATTAGTATTAGTACTATTGGTATAATAGAAATACCACTCTATTAGTATTAGTACCGTACTTCTACTGTATTATCTCTCTGCTTGTTCCGTCAAGGTAACAATTAATATATTTTATTATATTAATCATTAAGCTATAAGTATTTTCAAATTACTTTAGATCTTATTCTTTAAATTATTTCATATAATAATTTAGAACATAATATAATATATATTTTAAAATATTATTAAGAAATCGAATATAATAGAAATACTATTTATATAGAGAATATTATTTAAATATACTTATTTATATTATATTTATTTTTAGGTACGATTCAAATATTACATTTCATCAAAATACTATATTTATGATTCTAATATTTTAAGAATTTAGGCCCCGGTTTCTTATACACTAACTAAAAGTATATCAAAAATTTTCATTTCATTAATTTTTGAATTATATATTATTTAAATATGTATAATGATTAATTTTTTAAAATTGATAGATATTATAATTGATACCTGAAATTATTGAAAAAAAAAATTAATTATAATATTTTTTTTGGATATAATTATAAGGTTTTAAAGTTATAATTTTAAAAAAATTCAAAAATTGATTTTTTATATAGGAAAAGTATTGTGTATAATAAATATTGAAAATTTCTGATTTTGAAAATCTATAATTATATAGAAAAAATATTGAAAATAATTTATTCATTTTTTAAGATTTTGAATATATTAACTTGTTATATAAGAGATTTTGGAATTGCTTTTTAAATTATTGAATAAATTATAAAAGAAATAAATTTATATAAAAGACCGATTTTCTTATAGAAATTTTATTACAAAAAAGAATTATATACTATAGGCTAGAACTTAAATTTTTATAAATATAATAGAAGTATTGTAATCAGTATTTATAGTTATTGTTAAAGTATAATACAATATATTTAAGGTTGATATTTATATTATTTATTATAATAAAGAATTAGTAGATTGATTGTTTATTTATAATATAAATTATATAACTTTATTTGTAAGATCTATTTATTAAATAAATTATATTTGAATTCAATTTTTTTCAATAAATTGATTTTGATATGTTTTTATAAAAAATAATACATATATCAATTTGAATTATAATATATATGAAAAAAATGTCAATAGAGATTTTATTATTTACAAATAAGAATGTTATGGAATTCCTGGATTTCGTTAATATTAAAATTATCAATTTGTTTTATTTATAAACTTTTTTTCATTTGATTTTTGAATCAATTATTTGAATTATTAAAAATTCAATTAAAACAAAGATTTTATTTTTCAATAAAAGAATATATAAATTTGAATGAATTAAGAAAAACTAATTAAAAATTAGATCTTCTTAAAATATTATATAAAAAGTAAAATACGAATATTAGAAATATATATGTAATAAATAGAAATGAGAATAGTAAAGAATCATATAATGTTATAAATTAATATAAAATAAATTTTAATTTTAAGTTATATATTTGTTTATTAATAATGTTATAATTTATAATATAAGTGGTGAATTAAAAGTTTAATATTTTATAATTTTAAATTTATAAAATATGATTATATTGAAATAATTATATTTTGTATTTCTAAATAAGTGAAGATAAATATTATTAATGTTTCCGATATATTATTAGAGAAGGTATTGAAAGGTGTAGTTCACGTGATCATGGAGTAGGGGGAGCTAGCCCCAATTAGTATTAGTGAGAGCTCTATTCTATACAGAGCTTTTCCTTTCGAAAGTTATAGAATAAATTTAGTATACTAGTTCTTTTAATACTATTACTTTTTATTCTATGCTTTTTATTTTATTTTTTATAGAGAGTTATATTTAAAATAGATTATAAGTCTGGATTTATATTTGGATTAGAAACTATTAATAGAAAAAAATGTGTAGAGGTGTAAAAGAAAAGGCAAAGGTCTATATAACTAAAAGAAAGGTAAAGGTTTATATAATAAAAAGAATAAGTTGTAGAGATACAAAAAAAGGTAGAGGTTTAAATCAAATTGAAAAGAGTTGTAGTAAAGGCTTCTTATCAATAAAGAGTTATAATAAAGACTTTTTATTAATATAAAATCAAAAACCTTTAAAAAGATATATTTACTTTATATAAAAACTCAAATTATATTAAAGGAAAAAGCAAATTAATATTCCTATTTTATAATATATCAAAACTAAAATCAATAATAATATTTATAATTATAAAAAACAATTTTGATAATAAAAAATCAAAGATTCTAATATTGAATAGAAAGAATTAGTATTATTGGTTTAAAACAATAAAGCTATATTTTGTTAAGAAAGGATGGGGTTATATTATTATAAATAATATGATTATATATAGAGTACTTTATATAGATTCTATCAAATTAATAAATATAATATATAAAATAAAGAAAGCTTAAGCTAATATAGAGCTTTTTATTATTTAATATATCAATAATATAAATAACAAATTTATTGAAAATACTAGCAAATTCAATAATAAATAAATTAAATTAAAGGCAAAATATAAATATATTACTTTTCAAGAATTGTAAAATAGATTTATATAATTAATAATATAAAAGTTAAAGAAGAGTATTATAATTGAGAAAAGCTAGAGTGAAATATATTTAATTCAAAAAAAGATAGTCGAAATAGAGGCAATATAAAAGGATTTGTTAATAAAGGATGTTGTTTTAGGATTTTTTATTTAAGAATTATTAAAATATTTTAATATTATTATTAAAGTAATTAATACCCAAAATCTTAATTTTATAATTAAATTTAAAAAAATCTGAGTTGTAAATAAAATAGCTATTTTCAAGAATACTTTTATAATGAATAAGGATGGAAATATAAATATAACAATAATTATATAAAACTGTTAAAATTGTGGATAATATAATAGAAGTTATTATTAAAGTTTTGAGAAAAGATTTTATAGTTTAAACAAAGAAAAAGAATGCTTTTATTACAATAATCTGGATTATATTGTATAAAACTATTTGTATAAGAAAGATATTCAGATCTATATCAAGAACAATCCGATTAAAAAGTTATTATCCCTATTGAGATATTAAGCAAGCTTAAATTGGAGAAGCTATAAATTTTCTTCTAGCAATTTAATCTTTTATTCTATATACAATTGCAATTATATTGTAATTGAAATTTTGGATAAAAAAAATCTTATTATTATTTAAATAAGTTTATATATATATTCTTTCATAGCAATATTAGAGAATAAATTGTAGATACTGGTTATTTGTTGTATATAATTAACTAATTCTATTTTTTATTTAGTTTAAAACTATTTTTTAAATTAAGATAGATAAAGATTGGAGGGGGAGAATTGGTTATAAGAGAGTATGGAATGGTAAAGATAAAGTGAAATGAAAGGGTATATAAATTAAAGGTATTATATATTTTAAAATTAGGAATAAATTTATTATCTATAAAATCGTTTTATAGGGAATTTAATGTTAAGAGAACCTTTAATAACAAAAAGATATACTTTTATAAAAACAAAAAATCCTATTATCTATAAACAATTTTTATGAAATTTATATAATTACAAATATTATTACTAATAATTTTGATATTGTATTTCTAGCCGTAGAGAAGGATGAGGAAGTTCTATTAGAAGTTGAGAATATTGTTTATAGTGAAAACAAGATAAATAAGGTAGATATCTAACAACAAAACTATTTAAATTGATACTAATTATAATATTATTGCTTTGGATATATAGGATATAGAATTTTGAATAAACTATATTTGATTATAACCTTAAAAAAAGATATCAAACTATTTGTAAACCTAAAATCCTATAAAATATATACAGTAATAAAGATGAAAAAGCATTATAGTATAATTCTTATAGAATATAAAAAGTAATCACTAGTTCTTATATTATTAAATATATTGGGACTATTTTTAGTATTATTCCAAAAAAAGTAATATTTTATAAAAATAATTTGTAGCTGGATAAGAAAGGTTTAGGTAATATATCTGAAAAAGAAAAGTAATATTATTAAAGAATTAGAAAAGTGGAGAATTAGTATAAAACAAAAGAATAGATTTCTGATTGAAATAATATATATTAATAATACTTTAGAAATCGAGAAAGTATTATAGAAATAATAAGATAAACTAAGTATATAACAATAATCAATATATATATACATCTTAAATTAAAATAATATAGCCAAACAAACAATTCAAACTATTTAATTAAATATTTATATAATACTTAAAGACTCAGCAATATTAATTGAATTCTGGAATTATATAATAGAGATAGATATATATATTAAAAACAGAATATATATAGGATTATAAATAAATAAATTTGAGATTAAATAAAGATATAGAGAAATACCTGCCAATTAATAACAAGATATGATTACACAAGCAAAAAAGAAGTAAGTATCACTATACAAAACATAGATTAGGATAGTATTATCGATAATATACATTAAGATATAAAGATTAAAGTACTATTCTTATATTAATCCAATATCTCACCCCAATAACACTCACTAAAACAAGCTAATAAATAAAGTAAGAATAGGCATATTTATTAGATATAATAATTATATCATAAAGCAGTTATAAATATATACCCCAAATAGGCATACAATAATAAAAATAAACAATTGTACATTTTTTAAAGATTTATTAAAAGATAAAATAGATCTGAAACTATACTTTATTATTTCAAAAAGAGAATTCTTAAAAGAATAAAGAATATAGAATATCTTACCAAAATAATGATTAGTAGGAAGATCTTACAAAACTACAATTGAAACTATAAATACAATATTTACAGAATTTATAATTATTAAACTAGTTAAATACAATTTAGAGAATAAAATTCTAAATCTTATTAAAATATTTATATCAAAATCAGTAATTATTCTATAAATCGTTATTTTATATATAATACAATTATTAAATACTGATCTAATAAATATAATTATAAAGATCAAAGAGGATATCGAATTAGTAATAAAAAAGAAATTAAGAGAATAAAATAATAAAACTGACTTTCAAAATACTAAATATTTATATATATTTTTTACCATTATCATAAACCTAAAACCAAATTAAAAGTTTTTTATAGAATAATAAAACAAAGATTATATATTCATTTCAAAGATAATTATTACAAATATAATGATAAGGGATATATTAATTTCGAAAATATATAAAAAAACAATAAACGATTTAATCTATAGTAAATAATAATAAGCGACTATTAATTAAAAGATTAAGAAATTAGAAAAGAATAAGATATAGCGATAAATCTATAATAATAAAATAAATAATTTAATTAATATAAAATAAGTATTTATAATAAAACTGAATATAAATGAATTATTAAAATAATTTAAGGTTAAATTAATAATAAGAGGTTTTATATAAAAGTATGGAGTAGACTTTTTCAATATATTTATATTTATAATACAATCAGCAATAATTTATTTATTTTTATTAATTATAATATTACAAGATCTTGAAATATATTATTTCAATATAAAGAATATATTTATTAAAATAAAATTAAAAAAAAAATATTCCTATTCATATTATAAGAAGTTAATATTAAACAAGAATATATTCTTGAAGTCCTTTATAATTTATATAAATTAAAATAAGCAATTTATAATTAAAATGATTTTATAAAAAAACGATTTATTAAATAAAATTTTATATAAAACTTAATTAACCTATGTTTATTTATTTATTTTAATAAAGGAATTATAATATTATTATATATTGATAATCTTTTTATTACAATATAGAATTTAGATAATATATTATAATTTAATAAACAATTTACTTCTATCTTTAATATTAAAAACCTAAAGGAAATCGAGAATTCAAAATTTTTAGATATAAGAATTACTAGAAATAAAAAAAATAGGATTTTATATATTAATCAAAAATAATATTTCGAGAAGGTATTAAATAAATACAAATTCACAAAAAAAATATCTAAATCTATTTCAATATTAATAGATAATTATAAAGCATTTCGATTAGTTCGAAAAAACAATAAACAAGCAGATTTTACTAAGTATAGCTATATAATCAAAGAGTTGATGTATATAATAATATACTCAAAACCCAATATAGTCTTTGACTTAAGAAAGTTTAATCAATATATAAAAAATCTAATAGAGTTTTATATAAATCAATTATAAAAAATGATATATTATTTATAAATAACAATTAATTATAAACTATATTTTGAATTAAAAGGAATTCAAAATCTAATGATTTATTTCGATATAGATTATATTAGTAATATAGTTGATAGAAAAAATATATTGAAAATAGTTATATTTTTAAAAAAAGAATTAGTATTCTAAATAAATCGAAAATAGAATTTTATATCAATATTAACAACTGAATCAGAATATATAGTTTAATCGATTATAGTAAAACAAAATTAATAACTAGTTCAAATATTTTGAGATATAGAATATAGAAAATTTATTATAGAAAATGAATTTACTATCAATATAAAAGAAAATAATTAAAGGACTATAGCCCTAATCAAGAATACACAACTAACCAACAAATCAAAACACATCGATATTATATATCATTATATATAGAATCTCAAACAAAAAAAAAAGATTGATATTAACTACATTCCTATAAACAAAATAATAATAAATAAATTAACAAAACCACTAATCAAGAATATATTCAAAAAGTTTATAGAAATATTGGGAATAACAGATTATTATAAATAATCTAAAAAGGAATATTAAAAAGTATAATTTACATAATCATAAAATAAAAGGAACTAGCCCCAATTAATATTAATAAAAGCTTTATCCTATATAAAGTTTTTCCTTTTGGAAGTTGTAGAATAGATTTAATATACTAGTTCTTTTAATACCATTACTTTCTATCCTATACTTTCCATCTTATTCCCTGTAGAGAGTTATACTTAAAACAAAAGAATAGAATTATTATATAATTTTTTGAAACATATTATAAACCAATCAAAAATATTATATATAATCTATATAATAAACATTTCTTTCTTTTTTTTTCTCTTCAAATTCAAGAACTAATAAAAATAGTTACATTTTACAAAATAAATATAAAAGATAGATTTTTATTCATTTTTGAAAGCTTATTGTATTTATATTTTATATTTTTCAAAATTGAAATTTTTTTTATATCAAAAATAGATTAAATAGTTTTTATTTAAAATATTTCAATCAACAACAAAAAAAATACTTTTTTACATGAAATGCTATTCTATGTAAAACAATTATAAATCTTATTATTGGTTTTGCTTATTATATTAAAATACTAATATCAATAGAAATTATATTCATCATAATAATAATATATATATAAAAGGTTTTTAATATCTTTTTTGAATATTGTTTTTTAAATATAATGATTAAATAAAAATAATCTTTATTTTTATTTAACTTTATACATTCCCTTATTAATAAATTGATTGAAAATTTCTTGAAAATTTTATAATATTCATTTTCTAAATACTTTATAACATATTCCGAAGGTTTCTTTTTTATTAATTCCTTTTATATAATACCTAACTGAATTATTTATATAATATTCTCAATTATTTCTTTTATTCATTTGTTTCAAAAATAAAACAATATTAATATTAATTTTAATATTAATCTTATTAATATGATCATTAAAATTCTTTTTAAAATAATTTTTTATCAATTCAAAATATAATTTAATAAAAAATTGATATCTTATAAACATGTAATAAAAAGAATTAAAATGATTTCATATATCCTAATTTATATTATACTTCATCTTTAAAATAATAAATAATTCATTTATATTTTATTATATAAAACTATTAATGTTAATATAATTTTCTTTGTAATATTAAAATATAATATATAAAAAGATGTAAAATCTTTAAATTAAATTACATAAATCAAACTATAATAATTAATTTTAAAGTTTAAAAAGATATTAAATTTATTATAAAATACTAATCATTAAAATATAAAAAATTACTCTATTTTTTTTTCAAAAATATAAAGCTGTCTTCAATTTTTTTTAAAAAAGTTAAATCATAACCTATATAATATTATCAATATTATTCACTTTTTAATCAAATATTCTCTTTTTTGAATATATACTAAAAAATAAAATATTAAAAATAAATAAAATTCTAAAATCGAAGTTCCATAATTAAATTATCCTTTCTCTACAATCTCTAAATCCAGATTCTAATTATTATATTTCATTAACAAATATTACATTGATTTCATCTCAAAACCAAATACAAAGATTATAATAAAAAACTTTTCAAAATACTTAATAACTCTCTTAAATAATAAAATCATAATTCTCTCAAATTAATCAAAACAATATATTAATAAAAACAAATATATTGAATGTAGTTATATTACATATCAGAATAAAAACAAATAATACACAACTCGAAATCCATTTACTCGATCTCTTATATTTTCAATAATAAAACTATTAATATATAACTGAAATGTGAATAAATATTAATTTAAAATAAATATTATTGTATATAAATATTATATTAATAATCTTTTTCGTTTAAAAGAAATATGTTGAAATCTTCTATATTAAAAAAACTAAATTAATAATATGTTCATTAATATTGATATTATATATTATACTTTTAATGTTGATTTTGATTTATAGTCTTTTAACAATAATATCAAAAATGTATTAAAGCTTTTTTTAAAATAATATTTAATATATTTCAATCTAATATATTTTAATCTAAAATTTACAATTTAAAATTTGTAATCTAAAATCTAAAATCTAAAATCTAAAATCTAGGTTTCTTTTCAAACTTCATTTCTAATAAAATTGATTATATAGACTATTAATCATTAAATCATTTTATAAAAACTTCACTCAATATCATAAGAAATTCAATTATATGAATATTACTTGAAATATTTCAAGGTTGTTATGAATTCCAAAAAAAAAACTTTATTCTATATTGATTATTATATTAAATCCTGAAGATTCTTTATTAAAAAACTATTTGATTCTTTATTTTCTTAATTATAATAACAAAAGATATTAAATATCACGTATGATTTATAAAATTATTTGTTCTTATAGACTTTATATCAAAATTTATTTTTAATAAAATCCTATGTAATTTCGATATATTAATGATTTAAATATTTTATCTTTCCTTCTTTTCTTTTTACTATTTTGTTTATATATATATTTTCATTAATAACTTTAATTTAATATAATTAATAGTCTTTTTTGAAACTTGTTTTCTATAAGATCTTATATTTCTAATACAAAATAGTTATTTCTTTATTATTTAGTTTTTTAAATAATGTTAAAATAGATCTCTCAATTATCTATTTTTATAATGAAAACATATATTACTTTAAATCAATTTGTATTCGCTTCAAATATAATAAAAGAATCACATTCAAATAGGTTTATAAAGTTTATTATAAATCAAAAACGCTTTCAAGATTATTTAATTAGTTTAGTTATAAAAACTATTAATGAAATTTAACTTTATGCTTCTTAAGAGATTACAGAATACAAGTCTTTAATCTATATCTATTAGATGAAAATCAATACTATTATCATTACTATCTCTTTTCGTAAATACTCCTTTGAGTATATCTTAATCATTTCTTTCGGACTTTAATTAATAAACTCTATTGCTATAATAGGGCTTACTTTAGAAATTGTTATAAATTTTAAAATTCTTTATTATTTTTAATCTAACTAACTCTTTTCCGATTATATTATTAATTTATTTATAATTATATATTGGATTGAAGTAGTTCTATTGCTTCTTCTATAGGCTTTTTTTCCCGCTTAATTAGAAAAACCACGCTTCAATAAATTAAAAGTTTTATACATTACTCACAACTAATCAGAAAGAGTACTTTGGACTCGGATACGATATCAGCTTCAAAGAACTGCGCAGAAAACTGATCACGGTCGCGGAACAAGTTATATCCCACCTTCCACCTCCCAATGCCCAATGGCTCACGATATCGACAGCATAAATTTTGTCTGAGGGCGCACCATCGTAGACTAATCGTCGAAGATCATATCCAAGAAAACAGCCAACATCCATAAGTACCTCACCAGCCTGAACCCGCTTCAGAATCTCAGGATACACAGGGCTCCGGCAGAGTTGAGGTACAAGCCATGCACCAACCCCAGTGCAAGGGTACGCGCGGATGTCCCAGGCTTGGTCACGCTAGAAGAAGGATTAGAGTTAGATAAAAAGCAGATGAGGAAAGAACGCCCTACGATTTCATGAACATGTTTGGATTGTCCCTCCGGTGGGATATGGCTATACTTTTGTAATAGCTGTCTTGTCTATGTTTTGGAGAATGTTATTTCGTTGAAAGACCACTACCTATCTTTGAGGATCCGAGGGCATTGATTCGTACTTCGGGAATGAGCTTTGAATCGATATTTGGTAGGTAGAATGGGAACTTGGCTCTGTCAACTGATCTTGCATATCCGGGCTCTGAGTATTTCAATGTATCACTTGCTGATGCCATGACTAATGATTGAGCTATCTTGAACGCTCTGGTTGTTCTCCTATGTAGACTCAGTTGTACGGAAGCGAGGAGTACAATAGATTTAAATAGTGTGGTGTGACCCACAGTCAGCCAACAGTTGATTGTATGTCACTGCTGCTGACAGTGAAAGACCCACTATGTAAGCGTGTAAGATAAAAATTTGACTTTGCGCTCTGGTCGATGGAAGCAGACATAATGACGAGCCGCTTCTGAATCAATGCCACTAGACTTTGGCCCATCATTCTGCAGTAGTCTAGACCTGCGTGACCCGCCAAAGAAACCATATAACTGCAGAGATCGTAAGTAGAATATTCGGAATAGACGGATGTATTATGTATGTCTTCTTTGCTGAAGGTCTGGAAACTTCTCCTTTGTTGTGGCAGAGATCCATGCCTAGCTAAAGATTATCATACTAGTTGAGCCGAAGATATCGAATCCGATAATAAATCTTTTAATAACATTTTGGGTAAATTGTTATTCAGAAAAGTTAAGAGAAGGAAAATTTCAATCACACTTAAGCAAACCAGTCTACGCTATAGCTTGCCTATATCACCCATTATCTCATTACAACAACTCTTGGTTCCTACGTGTCAAGTGCCCAATACATGCACCATTTGCTCTTCACTCGTTGATCAAGTCTGAACAGTATACATCATCACATGTCTTTTGCTAGTGGCCTGGGCGGTCTCCTTTTCTTAGCGATGTTGTTAGAACGTGAATGCGTTTGAAATACTTTGCCAAAGACCTGTCATATGCAAGTGGATTATGGGAATTACAAATACATCCCGGTTGGACGTTCAGTATTGGATGATGCGATTAATTTGATCGTGATTATCATTATCTTGATTGTGGTGTGAATGCTAAACTCAGCGGTGAGTCGGAAAGTCGGCATATTGCTTACTTTTTGCTTTGCTTATTGTGAGTTTGATATCCATGTGAAGAAGCGTAGTGCTGACGGCATTCCCGAGATGTACATCGGCGGGAAGCGCCCTTTGTGAAAGTTCTGTAAAGCATTTTTACTGTGAAAGAAAAACTTAGCTTAACTATTCTCACATCATCACGAAACCTAGCATCTTATGAGCCCGCTGTAGTATCTGTGAAGTTTGAGTCATGTATGCAAGAGAACCATCAACGAGCATAGAATAACAAGCTGATTACGAAAATATGTCTAGCAACAAATGCGATGATTTCATTATACATCGAGTCAGATGTCAAAGTAGTTTTATCTTGCCTCCCAACACTTGACCTCATCTTTGACCATCGGACTTCCCGAGGCCTAACGAACATTGCTCCATCAGCTCATATCACTTGTCTCATTGAATTCCCTAATTTGTATCTTTGGTTCAACTATAAAACTGATGAAAAAATTGGCCCCAAAGCTGGGAAAAGCTGGGAGAAGCATGGCCGCCGGCACTTGGACCTTTGAGCTAATTCCTCTGTATAGGGATGAACATAGAAACACAGTGAAATGAGTGCATATTTCGCCCTATCGTGAATGAAGATAGGTAGAGTGCAGAATTGGACTGCTCTTTTTGGAGCGATTCCTAGAAATCCGAAGTCAACAGAGAGTCAATATTCACACAATGATCTAAGAAATCCATCCCCACTCGATATCAAGACTTTTCAGCGACTCATACACTCATTTCATTCTCCCTACCCAGCTATGGTCCAAGCTAGATAATCGTTTCAATTCATAGGCACGTAAAAATGAGTATAAAGGTTTATTGATTGGAATGTATTTGTATGATAAGAACGAAAGATCCTTTCGTTTTCAAGACAAATACTTCCCAGCAATCTCTTAAAATGATCCAACAATATCCGGAAGAATATAAATAATCCTAATCACTCTTAAATAGATCCAAGCTAAGCAAGGGTATTTACAGCTCCCCGCGAAAAAGAAGTCATGAATATAAATATACAACAAATACTCCCGCAGTGTTCCGAAGACACTTGCTACATCAATTCCGAATAAAATAGCCAAGAGGTATTTTTCAAAATAGCCCTATACCATCCAACGAAATGGCTTTTAAACGCTTGCATCCTATGCATCAAATGAAGAATATCCCAATAGCAGCTAAATTCATAAGCCATTATAAACGCCTCAATACTCCATTCCCTAAACCCTAGTATGTCCATATAGTGGTATCCTTCTCAAATAGTACCGCTCGACCGGCTTTCTCTCTCGCCCACACTTTCTTTCGAGCATTTGTCATTAATCTTAAACTCTTTAATCACTACCTAGGAGCTGGCGTGTAAGGCTTGTATCCTGGATATGCTGGTGTCTCTGGCTCTGGTGGAGCATAAGGTTTGTATCCCGGATACACTGATGTCTCTTGCTGCAATGGTGGTGCAGGTGAATGATTGTTAAATCCTCTTTGTTGCGCACCACCATAACCTCCCATCTGCGGGCCAGGTGACATCATTCTATTCGGTCCATTTGGTCCAGGTCCCCTAGAAGGCATGCGTGGGGGAGGATATGTACCGACATTTGAGGAATCATCCGATTGATAGGATTGATATGACTGCTCAGTGTTGTTGGTGTATGATCTTCCTTGGTTCAATGGCCTCGAGGAATCATTGGAAAATTGACGTGATGGTTGGGCTGGGTATGGTCGGTTATCGTACATTGGTTCTGCTTGACCGTATGCCGAGACTGGAGAATCATTGAAACCGCCACTGGTAATAAATTCTTGTGGCATAGTCGGTTCAAAGTCTTGGTTCTGAGGTGGTCCTCCATATCCTCGGCTTGGTGCTGGAGAGGGTCCGCCCCTAAATTGCCCTGGTCCACGATTCATTCCTGGGCCCGGTGAAGGTGCACCGCGATATCCTCGACCACCAGGTGGAGGCGTTCCTCTATATCCCATACCTGCATTTCCCATTCCGATTGCCGACCCAGGTCCCGGTGTTCCTCTATACCCAATTCCATCTTGTTGATTACCTGGGCCCATTGGAGGCGGCGTTCCTCTATAGCCTATGAGCGGATCGATGGGCATTCCTGAATTCGGTGTTCCTCCTACGCCATATCCTCTATCCATTCCATTTCCTCCTAAATTGACTTGACTTTGGTTATATGGATCCTGTGAATTCATAAACCCATTGTTCATACCCTGAGGTTGTCTTCCATAAGGGCTTTCCCCTGGTCCAACCGCTGGGCTATTGGGATGACTATTGGCGACACCTCCGTTCATCAATGACATCTTCTGTCCCGTGACAGGATCTAGCTCCTTCAATTCCATGCCCATATCACCTTTCTCATCATCATTTACATGTACTTTGCTCGCATTTTCCCATGTCGGCATAGGCGGTAATGCATCTTCTGAGATAGTCTTTGGCGGATCGACCGCGAGACCATTTTTGCCTACTTCAAATGTTGCATATTTGGGAGGTTCGGGTCGTGCAGGAAGCGCGCCGCCCATCATTGGGGCTGGGGCTTGATAGCCTTGATTTGGGTTTGGAGGTGGATAATCGTCAAGATGTTTATGAGGACGGTCCTTTTCACCATCGCAACAGCCACCACAACAATCGCAACATTTAAGAAAGGAAAAGCAAGTGCAACAACAGGACATGCCACAACAAGCACATCTTATTATACACCAAACTATGGAAAAAACCATCAAGCCGCCGATAATCATTGCTGCTATAACAGGCCATCTGGAGGTGAGGTGAGGTTAGTTTGTGTTTAAGTAGGGAACAACAATGGAATTTGTCAAACGGGAAGGGACGACGAACTTGCAATATGTAGCTGCCATGCAATTTGACCATGAACTGAAAGAATCCTTCACACTCGAGACATTGTCTGTAATTGATCTTTTCCTCAAAAAGCTATCCACCAATATTTCTCCAATTCCCCTCCTCCTACTCCACTCCATCGCTGTTGTGATATGTGGCATTGTGAAATGTAATGTTGGCACACAATAAATTCTAGAAGTCGGAAAGTGCCTTGGGCTGGCGTGGCAAGACTTGATTGTCAAGTTTGTTGTATGCGATAACTTAAACTGTGCGTCGCAAGTGAGTAGTCCCTTTGGATGGCACAAGATTTGTTGCTGGTTGGTAGTTCCAGTTATTTGTTGATCCTCATTTGATTTGGATTATTCTGGGTCCTATTCCTTCCTTCCAAAGCAAACTCTCAAATTTCCCTCCTCTATATGTCCACCATCAAATTGGCCGAAGGTTTTAATCTCTTGAGTCAATCTGATGACTCTGGTGAATCAACGTGCTATTGAATCAGCGAAAGGGGATTCTTCTTGTGACTGTGAAATATTCAATTCCAACTCCAATTTCTCCCATTCATTTCTACGCAATCTTCTAGTCGGTTTCGTAGTCTTCGAAGTTGTTGCCAAGATTTCGCATCCGATCTAGAGAATGAAGTTCGTATCTCGTCGCAAAGAGGTAAAAGAGATCCGAAAGAGTTTGTAGGAATGAGTGAAGGATTTTTGGATTCTTTAGGTATCCTTATTCGGACGCGCAAGAACAATAATGCAATATCAAGCAGAAGGATTGAAGTGCCCTCAAATTCGGACGGCAATGATAGGTGAAACGAGAGTGGACAAGATCTTGGACATCTTGGATTGTTACAGACAGAGAGAGAGAGTGGTGGATGAGGCAAGGCAGGGCAGGGCAGGGCAGTGCAGGCAGGGTAGTTGTTTAATTTGAAGGAGATTGTGGTTTGTTGGAGGTCCTGATGGTCATGTATATGAAGCCCAAGCTTTTTTCCCGGGCTATCTCTACGCCATCTCAACGCTATCTCACATTTTCCGCCTATTTTAATCCACTATTGCCTCAATCTGAATCAGCCTGATGGAGGGTTTTGATTTATTTGCAAAGTAGGTAGTCTGTCTGCATTGATAGTTGATAGTAACACACTCTGGAGTGAGTGCATAATAGGAGGTATTCTTAGCTTTATGATCAGTCATCTACTTTTCACTCTTCACTCTTCACCCTTCACCCTTCACCCTTCACTCTTCACTCCTCACTCCTCAATCCCCTCTCTCCTCTTCATCCATCACTCCATGTACGCATCACTCCATTCATTTATTTCCTCTTCCCCATCACATGATTTACATCATAATTCCTCATTATCTCCTTCAATCACAGCCGAAATGAGACAATCGGGCATTATGCCCACTTTATACTCCAGCACGCACTCCACTCCACTAATGTCAGGGGTTAGAATGTTGATGTGCCTTTTCCCGACCTTGGCGCCATGGCATTGGTGGCTGATGATTATGGTAAAGTCGCCCTTGGGAATAATGATCATCATTATCACGTGCTCTTCACAACATTGGTTGGTTCGCAAGCGCGGAGAGAATCGTGGCGCAGTTATCAAATGGGGTTTCGAGAGAAAAGTTGTAGAGATCATGAGGAGATATCCATTGGCCATCAAATAACTACGAATCGCACTTAAAATAGATATAGCGAATGCCGGTAGACATAATTGTGAAAAGCCGTGAGATGTCCCCTTGGTGGTTATGCTATTCAAGACCTTGAGGCTGAGACGTCATACAGTAGTTGTCGTGGTGTGGTAATACAGGGTATATGGACTGCCTTACAGTCGTAAATACAGCTAGCTTGCACCCAAGGCTTCACAAGGCTACGAAGTCTAAATGTTATTCTCATGCTCTCGTCTCCTGGGTAAGTCAACAGTCCTGAGTATCCAATCGATGTTCAAGCGGAAATGGAAGTGGTGATGGGTATCGATTTTTCTCGCAGTATTGTCATCTTGGACGTACTTTTATAAAGGTACTATCGAAGCTTCTTTCTATTCACATGCCAATGAGAACTCCGAGATCCATACCCTTAGTCAGGGAACAAGACTCCAAGAGCACTCTTGTTATCGAGAGCCAAGTAATTTTAAATTCGCACTATAAGCCTCCTTGGCTTGCCTGGAGCTTGAGCGCTGCTAGCGAACATTTGAGGGATGGCTGAACGTTTCTTTACTACCCTGTTCTATTTTCTCTGCCCTCTGCACTCTTGTTGGTAAGGCAACTTCCAAGGCTGTAGCCAGTTACGCCCAAATTCGAGATCAGATGGTTTGTGCTAGTACACAAAGTGTCAAGCAAGTTCTGCTTGGCATGAGAAGATGTTGTTATCGAAGAGCCTAGTTCCCTCTATTTGAGCTGCCTTATTGTATTGCATTCATGAAGCCAGCGCTTATCATTTCAGATCACTCCCAGCCTTTATTCAAGTGACCAATCTGATGTTGAGCTACTTTACTCCTCTCAAATGAAAATTTAGAAAGTGTGATCATTTCGAGAATTTGGGGAACTCCTGTTTCGCCATTATACCCAAACAGTACACATGTATTCTCATTCCACAATTATTATGACGGAAAAGTAGCGCTTGAATGCGTACAATTTGCTTCAAGGTAGCCGTTCAGGGTAAATACTTGAATTCGATTAGCATAGGATGTTTAAGGAATAATTGCTTTCGAATAGTTACTGCATGCTCGGGGAAGCGCAATACACGGTTTCATCTCTGCCATCTCACATTTACACTGAGTTTAGACTGGCATTAAACATCTGATAAGGAGGCCGTATGAAATTTGAATAGAGGGACTTGTACGATGCCTATATGTGTGCTTGGTATACAAGCTGATCACCAGAATCCAAGCTCAAATCAGATAATCACATTGTCTGGAAATGTCCTCACCTTGATCTATCTTCTCAGTTGTCTACTTCTCATGGGCAATTAAACCATGGGATTGGAAATTTAATAAATCTCTAGTATTTTAACAGTTATGAGCTTCTTCGAAGTTGTCTTTGACAGTAATTCGCCAACTACATGGAGATCAGATTGCTCAATTTTGACCTCTCACGTTTCACCATTTTAATTAATTCCGCATTAGTTTTGTGTCTCTGAAGCTTCCCTCAAGAATTTGTAGATTTAAGAGCTGGAGCATATATGACCTGCGTTTGATTCACTCATCACTTATCCATTATTTCAGTCTATCGACTTATCGATTAGATTGATATGACTGGATTGCCCTGTTGCTTATTTCTTTGTTTCCCAATCTCCAAGCATTCCAGATGTTCGAGTACACCTCTTTCCCTTCATCTCTCCAAGGTACACAACTTACTCCAGCTTTACATAGTAGCTACCTGCCCCTCCCGACCTCAATACCACTGCATTCAACACGTCTCTCTGTTCAATTCCCTCTTTTCACTCCGTTGCGCTTCGGAAGTATTGCGGTCTATTGTTCAATCGGTTGGCCACAATTAAAAGTGCTCATCAGTTCAAGTTTTGTTGCATATCTGAAAAACTTTGTTGTTCAAGGCGTTCCAATCTAAATGGATTGTAGTATCTTCTTTCAACCATCTTGAGATACGCAACAAGAAGCCTTACCCTAATTTTCAAAGTAGAGATGAGAAGTTTTGTTGCATACCTGAAAGACTGTGAGGAGCTCAAATCCAAATCGATCGAAATCTCGTCTTTCAACAATTTTGAATTTTATTGCGTATCTGAAAAATTATACTGTTTGAGGGGTTCAAATCCAAATTGATTGAAACCTCTTCTTTTGAGATGCGCAACAAGACTGAACTGAACACCTGATCTAACTCTTCGAAATCGAGTGATGAGAAGTTTGTTGCATATCTGAAAGACTGTGAGGAGCTCAAATCCAAATCGATTGAGACCTTGTTCTTCAACGATTTTGAATTTTATTGCGCATCTGAAAAATTATACTGTTTGAGGGGTTCAAATCCAAATCGATTGAAACCTCTTCTTGCAACGATTTTGAGATGTGCAACAAGACTGAACTGAACACCTGATCTAACTCTTCAAAGTAGAGAAATGAGAAGTTTTGTTGCATATCTGAGAAGCCCAAATCCAAATGGATTGAGATCTCTTCCTGTAACGATTTTGAGATCTATAACAAAACTTCTTATCTCTCTACTTTGAGAATTAGATCGGGTGTTTGGTCTTATTGCATTGCATCCCCAAAAGAGTATCTCATCAGAGAGATCCAAATCCAAATCGATTGACACCACTACTTCAACCAACAATTTTGAGATATGCAACAAAACTCTCACTTCCTCACTCCGAAGAACCAAGCAGGTCAGGTGCTAGCTGCCTTAAGGCTTAAGTTTTGTTGCATATCTAATAGATTACGCTCTTGAGAGGGTCCCCAATCCAAATCGATTTACACCACTCCTTCAACCAATGATTTTCAGATATGCAACAAAACTCCTACTTTCTTATTTCGAAAAATTAGATTAGGTATTCAATCTTATTATATATCTGAATTCGATACTTCAATTCTGAAAACGAACTGTAGCGTTACAATCCGTTATCATTTCCTCCTCAGATATACAACAAAGATCTATATCGGTCCACTTGAAAGAATCAGGTCAGATACCCAATCTTATCATATATCTGAGTTCGATATTTCAATTTCGAAAAACAAACTCTAGCATCACAAAACCTCCACGATTTTCCTCAGACACGCCATAAAACTATCCATCTCCATTCATCTCCATTTTCTCCATTTCCCTCATTTTCCCCATTCCCCCCATTTTCCTCATATCAAAAGAACCGGCAATTAAACATCAATCCCACAGCCACCGCAACATCATCACCCATCCGATTCCACAGAACCGATCTAATTGCGGTACCATGCTATAAACTCTGAATATGACCTGAATATGACCTGACCCGAGGACTCTCGATATGAGAGTAAATTCCTCAACGAGCACGAATTTATTGTGACTTGTGACTTGTGACTTGTGAAGGTGTAAGTAAACACTAGCTATATAATGTTTGTATTTGTATTTGTGTGAGAGGAGGAGAGAGAGAGGGAGAGAGAGGGAATAAACTATGGATATATAGGATATATAGGAAAATCAAAATGGAGAGAACTCGTCTAAAGATAGGAGAACGGAAGGAAACGAAACGAAACAAATTATATCGCATCGCATTACATCGCATGGCATCGAGTAAGAATACACATCATTAAATATAAGACATGATACCATCCCTACCTTACCTCTAGTAGAGACTAGAGTATCCCATTTTCAAACACATCATCTACATCTCCTATATCTTACATCTCACAAGAGACGTATACATTATACATATCATACATTCCAAAGCTCAAAATCACAATAAAGATCCTGTCCCATATAACCCAAACAATACAGCACATACTTGCAACGTGAATATGATAACTCGTGTATTTCTGTTTATTGACCGTTTCCAATCCTTTCATCCCTGAATTATGCATTGATTCATTGCCATTGATTGATAGGAAACCTCCAAACTGGTCCGATCCGTTCCAAACTCCCTTCCTTACAAATTACCTAGCACCAAAGCCAATCCCAAGCCCGAACCCAAACCGACGTCAATGTGATCTTAAAACGACTATAATTCCATTCCATCATTCCTTACTTCCTTTCATCATCACCGCCATTCTATGTCCCTTCTACTTGCCCATTGCTGTGACGCATTATATCGCATCAGCACAATTGCAATTCCCACCCACCGCCTCACCACTGCGCAAGCGAAGTGCCTCCTAACTCGGACTTCTTCAAACAACCAACGTCTAATTTTCATCTCATCAGCATTTATCGAATGACTCCATCTCCCTCGGTGTGTTTTGTAGGTGGTGGACCCATTGGTGCTTGGTAAACATCATCTCCGCCTCTCGTGTAGGCATTGGGTGGTTGTTGCAATTCGATATCTGGTTGGCCATGATGACCATGATGACCGTAATATCCATCATTGCTATTAAAAGTGTTGCCCGTTTGTTGAGGTGGGATTTGTCCATTTGGAGTATACATTGGGGGAGGGGGACCATAGTTGTAAGCTCCGGGTTGGTTGTTGTAATGACCGTATGGAGGTGGCTTGGCCATCCAGCCTGTACCATACATTGGCTGAATTCCTTGACGACGACGACGACGGGAGTTGATGCATCTGGTGGTGTGTGTTAGTGGGTTTGAAGTGAGAATGTTGAAGAAGGGGATGTGATATGGCGAGCCGCATATGAGCTCGATAGATAGCTACGATCAAAATCGTGCCAGCGAAGCATATGGGAAATAATGATAACTTACGATAAGCCGAAAGCCAGAAGAACAAAGGCAAGAATTATAAGAACTAGCACAACCCATCGTCCCCAACTGCCCCATGTAGAATAACAGTTTCCATAGCCATCGCAGCTGTAAGGCATTTTATTAGTTTAGACAATGATATCTGCTGTTGGTATTGCGAGATGCGTTGCAGAATTGTGAATAGGTTGAAATATGATTATGTAAATATCTGGATATCTGAATATTGCTCGATGTAATAAAAGATTGAGAATTACAGAGGTTGTGTGTGTGTGTGTGTGTGTGTAGAACACAAGAGAAGTGAAGTTATTGTGGAAGTTGATCGTATTTCGCAGTCATCACAGCTCACAGACAACAACAAAGAAATATAGAGAGAGGTTGGGTAAGGAAATCGGAAATTGACTTACTTATTGACAATATCATCATCATCAAAGTCATTGCTTTGCCTCTTGGCAATCATCTGCACGAGCACAGCCATGATTTCGTTGGTAAGATTCAGCTGGTTTTAGGTTGGTACAGCAGGTATTACAAGGAAGAGAGCTCGAGGGAATTTTTTCTTATAATGTGATTGAAATCCTTATCGTGGCAAAGAGGATACGCGGCGACGGGGGACGGGGGGGCTGAGAGTATGATGGTTGGGTACTTTTTTTTTGCGGGGTAAGCAAGATGATCCGTCAGGAATTGATTGTCTGATGTATTGAGGAGAGAGTATTGTATAAAGAGAAGAGGATGAATAAGGAAAAAGAAGGAGAAAGAGAGAAGGAGAAATGGTGATATGGAGACGATGAGACAATTATGGTAGATGGTTGGATCTTTTTAAATCTTCCGGTACGAGTAGACGATGGGAAAAAGCAAAAGAAAGGTGAAGAAAGGAAGAGGAACGGTGCTAGCTAGAGAGGGAATCAATAGCTAAGAGACATATCAGCTCAGGTACCTGGAACCTGGGTAGGAAGTGCTAGATACCTAGTAGATGGCTTCTTTGGTGATAGGTTCGAGGCTATGTTGAAAAAGTAAGTCAATGTCGGGACTCGGGACTCGGATTGGATTTGATGGATGGATAGATAGATAGATTCCATATACCTATACCGCGAATATATATATATATATATATATATTGTCAATATGTATAGATATATGATGTATGATCTTGTAATGAAATATGAAATATTATATATACAGACAGACATACCTAGTACACATATGCTCTGTATACACACACACACACACACATACATACCCATTACATCAATCAATAGATGACATCGATGTGGATCTCTCTCTCTCTCTCTCTCTTTCTCTCTATCCCTTCCTCCTTCGTATTCATCACATTCCCGAACATTCCGGACGACGAGAGAAGGGAGACAAAATTGCATAGTGGTGGAGTGAAGTGAGGTAGTCGCACTGATTGAAGTGAGGGTTGGGTCCTCTAGATATCCACCGGCATCAACGTCAAGCCTTACATGGAAAATCCTATCCTGCCTACTAGGTATTCACATGTATGTAATATAACATACCAATCTGTACGAGTAGATGGAGAGAGTATTTCAAATCATGTACTTATAATATCTAATATCTATATCTACTAGGTACGTATTGGTTGATGTATAAAGAAATACTGACCTAGGTAGTAATAAACTGATAGCTTCATCTCCCTCTACTTATTGTATATGAATTCCAGCTGTCTTGTATATATACTAGTATATATGACTACCTATATACAATTGTCAAAATAACCTCATATACTAATAATAACCAGAGAGACCAGACAGACCAGACCTCATATACAACAATTCAAATAATTCCAACAACTCCATCCTATCCTACCATATATACCAATCACCCTCAACCAATTGGTCTTTCCAAGAACCATGTATCCGTTCACATCCGACTCGTTCATCCCATATGTTCCCAAATCTCTTCATTGAACTGATTAATAAGCTTACATCCTCATCCTCATCCTCATCCTCATCCACATCTACATCTACACCCCCAAAGAAAAGCCCGTCATACTCAATCAAATTCCACTTCATACAATTAAATAAATAAATAAATAAATAAAATTGTCCAGTAACTACTACCACTACTACTACCCAGTCCAGTAACCTTAAGAACTTCTCAAAGCTCCATCACAGATTCACAGCCCTGTCTGTCCTATCCACCTAAACAATTTCCCTTTCAATCTTTATTAATTCTCTTTTCCTTTCCTCTTCCTTTCCTCTTCCATTTCCTCTTCCATTTCCTCTTCCATTTCCTCTTCCGCCTCACTCAAAAAAAAAAAACCCTTCCTCCCTCCCAATTGTCTCATCAATTCTTTTTCTTCAATCACACCCCCCTCTCGCCAATCCCTCCAATCACACCCCACTCACCCATCCTCCATTCCTGCAAGCCATGGGCTATCCATGCCCGGTGCCAACGCATCAAACGTGCGGACTGTGCTTTGCTGAGAATTAAGGGCTGCCAGCGAAGCATGCGCGATGCATCTCTAAGCATGATTGTATGAAATGCCTGACGCTCCCTCTCCTCTGTCATTTCTTTTCTTCCCTCCCTCCCTTCCTCCCTCCCTCGATTCTTTTCCCCGTCAATTCCAATTGTCCAGCGCGAACTCGATGTCTTTCCCATCACTCACCATCCCAGCCCATGGAAAGGCTCCCGAGAATCCACTCACGATTGCTATACACCTTACATACGATGCGCCGAGAAATTGATACGATGTATAAAATCCAGGTGAGACACTCAATACGCCGTTATAAACATTTGTGTTCGCCTCAAACTCCTTCCCAGCATATTCAATGTTTCGGCCAACTCGACTCGAGCCTCAAGGCACTTACTATATGGGTAGAGGACATCCGGTCACGAAATAGGTTACGAAGGAGACGCGCGCATCTACGAATATTGGAACATAGTCTCACCACGAAAGCTTTAATTGAAACTTCGGAATAAGCTGGGCATTGGGAATTTTTCACCGCGGACAAATTCTACACGAGTTAACAGCGCACACGCAGTTGATAGCAAGCCAATCTTCGCTCGAACGGATTTCTGACAGATACGGGTTTCCAACACACAAGACTCATCGTCATCTATTACCTCGTTCTATCATTGCTAAGACGCGGCATTGCCCTAACATACAGCCAAAGACAAAACGGACACATAAAACGTCTGAAGACTTTCCGGAAATCCTACAATCTACACTTCAAGACGATCGCATGAAAGATAAACGTATATATATGTATATTGGGAAATGGAAAAGCGCAAAGCACTCATGGAAATACGACTGGGCATGGAAGCGCAAAGTATGAATGTTTTAAATACAATGGTTCTTCTCCGATTATTTCAACACACCGGTGCCACCACCTCATTTACCAACTGGCACCATGCAACACGCTGGATGTCGATCCCAGTAATCCAACAATAAAGCAGAGGGTCGTAAAGTCGTCTCATCGTAGCAGACATGGCGCATCCTACCCAGAAGAATACAAGGAAATTTGATACATTTCTGTCCCGCCGTTCGGCTCACAGCAAGTCGAAAACTAGAAGTCGAAGGGATCCTCGCCGATCGAGAAGGAAGAATTTGAAAATAATTAGAATTGGTTGCTGTGGGCTGAGGAGATATATTCGTGGTCCGCGAAGACCCTTTCCGAAGTTCGATCATTTATCATCCCATCTTTTCGCCATTTCATGTCGTTAATCATCGTTACTATCCGGAAAATTCGTACCCGCAATACTCCATCCAAACTTCGCGACAAGATTTACTTGTTCTTTGATGATCAATCATCCACCCTCCGTATGCACTCTACTTATTCGCCCTTGCAACCAGCCATTGCAAAACAGCATCCAAATTTGTCTCCTCCTTAGCACTGATCCCATAACAGCTCACCTCTCTATGTCCTACACTCTTTAGATCCAACCTCTCAATCAACTCGTCCACACTCAACTTGTTTTCCAAATCAGATTTATTTCCCAATACCAAAAGAGGTATCCCTTGCAACACGGGTTTTTCTAAGAGCAAATGAAGCTCATCTTTAGCGATTGGTAAGGCATCAGGATCGGCAGAGTCGACAATAAACACAATAGCATTTACGCCGCGACAATATCGCTCCCACATGGAACGAAAGCGGGGTTGTCCGCCTAAATCCCAACATTTGAGAGTGACATGACCTTTCTGGACACGCTTCATATTAAAACCAACGGTAGGAATGGAGCTATGAGGGAAAGTAAAATGTGGTCAGCTTGGAGCGGTTGCGCAACGTGGGGTCTACGAATATGCGAACCCCGCTTCGATGAAATGAAGGCCGTGATAGGAAGGTATATATTATCTTGTCTTGGATGTGAAGGAAAGGAATCATCGTACTCAAGTGTAAATTCTCCGCCCTGCACATTAACACCATCGTTAGCATTTCCGCCAAAGTAAAACGGTTCAACATGGAAAGAAAAGGTGAGTGGAGTTAGAGCTTACCGCTAGTACCCTTAACAAAGATGTCTTTCCAGCATTTTGCAAACCGATCATCGTAATGTCCATTTCCGTAGCCCTAAATGGCAGATTACAAGGTTAGTTGATGGAGAGCAGAAAATCCTATTGAAAATGCCTTTTTTTGGGAGGGTCGCTGTCAAAATGAAGATGTGCGCACAAGGTCGACGTCTTCAAGCAACAAACAGATGGTGAGAAACATACCAGAAAAGCCGCAGCAACCAATCATACACTCGTCTGAATATACTTGCCATGATTTTTCAGTCTCTCTTGCACACCTATGTGAATGATTTGTTGTTTCGATGGAAGCCCTGGAGCACTGTCGCTGACGAGTATGTTATTTTGTCGATTCGCAAGGCTGTGCAGGTACGGTAGGGTAGGTATGTGAGGTTTCTGGACAAGAGGAAGATACAAGATTGCAGGGTTGAAGCCGGCAAAAGAAGTAGAGATGCAGTGCAGCCGCAGACCGTTTTTCCGCAAGTAAGCCAATGATCAGATAGCTACCCAATGTATATCGTACACTTCGTTCGGCGTTTCAATAAATCTCAAAGTGACTTGATGGTTTGTACAAGCATGCAATAGTGAATGGCGAATGAATCAAGATTGAATGAGTGAAGTTGAGTGTAGTATGTATGGCGGGTAGATTCTTCTTCTGGAGGAAAAGGGTTCAATGTGACGGTGAAGGGAAGTTTAGCACACAATCGGTTGTAGCGCTTGTGATTCCCCTCAAAAGAAGGCTTGCACGAACCACTTCGGTAATGATTGCAAGATTTAGAGCACGATTTTAGGTTATCGTGCGGTTGCGGGCGGGTAGGCGATAAGTACAGGTGGGAAGATGAAGTGATGTACAGATTGATTGATTGATTGATTGACTGACTGATTGACCGATTAATTGATCGATTGATAAAATTGTATACAAATAGAAAAGAAATCACAACAGCCAGATGGAGTCCAAGTCTTTTTGAATGTGTGGTACTGGGCTGCGGGATATTGTAATACAATCAGTAATAGGAATGAGAGAATGGGTTTGGTCTGGTAAGGTTGGGTAGAATTGAGATGCTGCGTCGAGCTATTGATATCGAGTGATGGACCAAATGATGGAAAAGAGATGGATGGATGGATGGGTGGGTGGGTGGGTGGGTGGATGGATATATGGGAAGAAGAAGAGGAAGAAGAAGAGAAGGAAGAAAACAGGAGGGATGGATATATGGGAAGAATCAGACCAATAAGTAGAATATTGGGATGTATATAATGAGTTGAATGAATGAATGAATGAGGTACTAGTGGTAGCTGGAGGTGCTAGGTAATAATATCTCCACGAAATTTGAGACAGCGAGAGACTCGTCTCGGTAGCCCCAAAAGAAATATGGCGAGAATGTTTCCTTTCGAGTAAAGAGAGGGTTTGCTTTTTCTTCACTTCCTTTCCATAACCAGATATGAATGAGGTAGGTTGCTTCCTTTCGTTTGCTCTCTCGTTCGAACTATGTATGAACCTAGGAGCCTAGTAGGTAAAATATGGGTATCTGCATCTCAAGCTACAGAAGTACCTCCATACATTCGCACCACATATCGCATACCGCAGGTCAAGCATGCAGCTATGAATCCGGGAACATTCAAAATCAGGTTCAGACCGATTTTATTACATACATGTACATACTGGTCGTGTACGGAGGAGATGCCTACTTCGTACCTAGGTACGAGTAGTACTTCACACATGCAATGCAGTTGAGGAAGCTTTGGATGTAGAAGAGCGAATGAAACCCTCTTGTCTATCAACATCATTCAAGCCATCAAATGCCCTCGCATTGGATTTTCGGGGGATGTGAGCCCAAGGTGTTTGCCCAGACATATCATAAGCTTGAGCCCAATGATGAATGAAGAATGATGCATGTGGAATGTGGAATGTGAAGTCTGTATACCTGTGCTACCTCTCCTCCCTCTCCAACCCATCCTATCCTACCTCTCCTACCTCTCCTACCTCTCCTACCTCTCCTACCTCTCCTACCTCTCCTACAATGTTTCTCTAAAGAAAAATAGAATAAACTTAGAAAGTCTCGATCTTTATCTATTTAGATAGATATATACCTATTAACCCTAATAATTATCAATACATTTATTATTTATATCTAGATATAAATAGTACTTTATATATATAATATAGTTAATAAAGCTTTTAGATATAGAAAAATAAATAAAATCCTTTTCTCTATTAATATTATTTAAGCTATCAAATACTTTTATATTAGATTTTCAGAGGATATAAGCTTAAGATATTTGCTCAGAGATATTATAAGCTTAAGCTTAATAAAAAATAAAAAATAATACATATAGAATATGGAATATAAAGTTTATATATTGTTACGTAAGCGGACACAATAGGAGTTGTAAGCTTTACCACTACGCCACGCACGCAATCTGTTCACAAAAGGCACAGTATCAGGGATCGAGTCCTGATAGCTTACTACTATATATATACCCTGTAACATATATCTATATTATCTTTTTAATTTATTCTATTTATTCTATCTAATTTATTTGTTTTATTTATTTTATTTATTCTATCTCTTTTTCCTTATTAATCTAATCTATTCTATTTATTCTATTTCTTTTATTTATTCTATAATATTTTTTCAAGGTAAAATAAAATAAAGTTGAAAAGCCTCAATCTTTATTTATCTAGATAGGTATATATCTACTGACCCTAGTAGTAGCACCAATCTCAGCCAATCAATCAAATATCACGATTGTAACGATAAGAGATAAAAACATGGATAGCTTATATAATCAAAAGTTTTTTTTTTCTGCCGCAACTTGTACATGCCGCTTATTTGATATCAACAAACTCTTTCGAGAAGGTAAAGTTTCCCATGAATTGAAGGATTTGCTTTGATCGTAAGTGTTTGTTTTGCTTCAAGCTTCATTAGTCTTTCGAATATTCTCTCAATGAAAACACTATAACTAATCAATTGCGCTCAGCTTCACCATGGCTCCCTCGAAGTCTCCCTCCGCTCCCACAAACACCAAATGGACTCACGAGTTTGATACCGTTCGAAGAGAGAAACTTTTCCGAGACCCCCCAAAAGATCACACAGCATATCCTGCACTTACCGCTGCAGTTGCTCCTCATATCGAATCATTCAATGCACTGTTCGAGAAAGATGGTTTAATTGCTCAAGGTTTATTGGATATTGGATCCAAAACCTACCTCGATGGAGATGATAGATTAGGCCCAGGAGGAAAGAACAAGTTGACTGTGAGGATTAAGGAAGTCTTCGTCGAAAAGTCTATGTTACCTGCATCCAACAAGTTCTCGACCAAAAACAGAGAAATCTTACCGGCAGAATGCAGAGAACGACATGTTACCTACAGAGGAAAGATGTCGGCGCGCATGGAGTATTCGATTAACAACGGGGACCCAAAAGAGTTCATCAGAGATCTTGGGCAATTGCCTTTGATGTTGATGGTATAAACCCTCGTGAACTTCAATCTCGGATTGAGCTGACCTTTTTCTCTAGTCAAACAAGTGCCATCTTCAAAATAACTCACCAGCACAACTTGTGCAAAAGAAGGAGGAATCCGAAGAGCTCGGAGGATACTTCGTGGTGAACGGAATTGAGAAAATCATTCGTCTTCTTGTTGTCAACCGAAGAAACTTTCCTATGGCCATTATCAGACCATCATTCAAAGGCAGAGGTCCAACATACACCGAATTCGGTATGCTCATTCGATCCGTACGACCCGATCAAACTTCTCAAACCAACGTTCTTCACTATCTCAATGATGGAAATGTTACTTTCCGTTTCTCGTGGCGCAAGAATGAATTCCTTGTACCTGCTATGATGATTTTGAAGGCATTGGTGGAAACAAACGACAAGGAAATCTTCGAAGGACTTGTTGGTGCTGCTGGTTCGAAGGGAGCAGACAACACATTCTTAACTGATCGTGTGGAATTGCTATTACGTACATACAAGGCCTACGGTTTATACACAAAGAGCAAGACTCGAGCATACTTGGGTGAGAAATTCAGAATTGTCCTTGGAGTTCCAGACACTATGTCAAACTACGATGTTGGAACGGAGTTCCTGCGCAAAATTGTCCTCGTCCATCTCGGAAATACCGACGTCACAGAATCGCAAGATAAGGACAAATTCAAGATGCTTCTTTTCATGACTAGAAAGCTGTATTCTTTGGTTGCTGGAGACTGTGCTGGAGACAACCCTGATGCGGTCCAGAATCAAGAAATTTTACTCGGAGGATTCTTGTTCGGTATGATTATCAAGGAGAGACTTGAAGATTGGCTTCACACTGGCTTGAGAATGGCATTGAGGGACTATGTTCGACGAAGTCCAGAAAACAACTTTGCGACTCCAGAATTCTTGAAAGATTTCCCGGTCAAAATTTGTTCAAGGACAAATGAACAAGTTGGTGGTGCCTTGGAGTACTTCATGTCTACTGGAAATCTTGTTAGTCCAACGGGTTTGGATCTTCAACAAACTTCTGGATTTACGGTTGTGGCGGAAAAGATTAATTTCCTACGATTTATTGCCCATTTCCGTATGATTCACAGAGGTAGTTTCTTCGCTCAATTGAAGACTACTACTGTTCGTAAGTTGTTGCCAGAGAGTTGGGGTTTTATGTGTCCTGTCCACACTCCCGATGGAAGTCCTTGTGGACTGCTAAACCATCTTTCACACAAATGCATAATTCTCACACACGCCTCGGATGTATCCGCTTTACCAAAGCTTCTCTCTGAACTTGGTGTCGTTAGCACCGGCTCATCATCCACTGATGAGAGTGTTGTTGTTCAATTAGATGGAAAGATTATGGGCTGGTGTTCACCCAAGCAGTCTCTTGTCATTGCGGATACTCTACGCTACTGGAAGGTTGAAAAGTCACATGGTGTTCCAACCAATTTAGAAATTGGTTATATCCCCAACTCACACGGTGGACAATATCCGGGTATCTATTTGTCTGCTGCACCAGCTAGAATGGTCAGACCAGTGAAATATCTTCCTCTCGATAAAGAAGATTTTGTTGGACCACTCGAACAACCTTTCATGTCTATTGCAGTTACCGAGCAAGAGATCGAATCTGGGGAACACACTCACGTCGAGTTTGATCCTACTCATATCCTTTCCATCCTTGCCAACATGACCCCCTTCTCCGATTTCAACCAATCGCCCAGAAATATGTACCAATGTCAGATGGGTAAACAATCTATGGGTACACCCGGAACCGCCATTCGTTACAGAACCGACAACAAGGCCTATCGCCTTCAAACTGGACAAACCCCGATTGTCCGCGCACCACTTCACAACGAATATGGTTTTGATAACTTCCCCAACGGAATGAACTCGGTTGTTGCCGTCATTTCTTACACTGGATACGACATGGACGACGCTATGATTATCAACAAGTCCGCGCACGAGCGCGGCTTCGGTCATGGAACAATCTACAAGACCAAAAAGTATGAATTGGAAGAAGGTCACAAATCTCGATCTGCTAAAAATATCAAGAAGCTTTTCGGTTTCGCTCCTGGTGGACTCGTGAAAGCTGAATGGAAAGCAGCCATCGATGAGGATGGTTTACCATTTATTGGCCGAATGGTGCAAAACGGTGATTTGATTGCTGCATGGCATACAGTTTCGATGGACGAGAATGGAAAATACGTCAATCGAGATGGCCAAACTCATTTCGAGAAATACAAAGAGACTGAAATCGCATTCATCGAGGAAGTTCGATTGATTGGAAATGAGAACGGAATAGAGCCTTGTCAAGCCATTTCTGTCAAACTTCGCATCCCTCGTTCTCCAGTTATCGGAGACAAGTTTTCGAGTCGTCACGGACAAAAGGGTGTTTGTTCACAAAAATGGCCAGCGGTCGACATGCCATTCACGGAATCTGGTATTCAACCTGATACCATCATCAATCCTCACGCTTTCCCTTCACGTATGACTATTGGTATGTTCGTCGAGTCCTTGGCCGGAAAAGCTGGTGCATTACATGGTTTGGCTCAAGATAGTACCCCGTTCAAATTCGACGAGGAACATAAGGCCGGTGACTACTTCGGACATCAATTGATGAAGGCTGGATACAACTACTACGGTAATGAACCTATGTATTCTGGTATTACCGGAGAGGAGTTGCACGCCGATATTTACATTGGAGTTGTCTACTACCAACGTCTTCGTCACATGGTAAACGATAAATACCAAGTCAGAACCACAGGTCCAGTCACACAACTCACTGGTCAACCGATCAAGGGTAGAAAGAAGGGTGGTGGTATCCGTGTGGGAGAGATGGAACGTGATTCTTTGCTGGCTCACGGTACTGCTTTCTTGTTGCAAGATAGATTACTCAACTGCTCTGATTACACCAAATCGTGGATCTGCAAGGAATGTGGAACTTTCTTGTCAACTCAACCTACCGTTTCGGCATTTGCAAGCAAGAAGAAGGGAACCGGCGTGGTCAGATGTAGAAAGTGTGCGACGAGAGCAGAAGGAAAGTTGGGTGGAGGAGAGGTATGGGAAGATGGCAAGGGACAGAGATGGGTAGGTGGTGAGGATACCACTGTTGTGGCTGTTCCAGGCGTGTTGAAGTATTTGGATGTTGAATTGGCGGCTATGGGTATCAAGTTGAAGTATAATGTTGGACCTTGAATGGCGTGACTCGCGGAGAAAATATGGGGAGAGGAAAAGATGATTGACGAATTGAAATTTGGCAGGCGTTCTTGGGAAAAGGAATAAATGTAGCATTTACAAGGGGTACTTCTTTTAATTTTGTTGGGCACTAAATGAATGGATCGTCAAAAGATGGAGATTATTGATTCAGGATTGAATGAAATGTTATGAAAATTAGAATTGTAAATGTCTTCGGGGGTTGTGATTTGATCTTGTTTGTATCAGTTTGTGTTGGTTATGTTGGAGTATGGATCTTGATATTGTGGAGACTTTTTGGAAGAAGATATAGACGCGTGTGTTGGGTCTGCTAGATGCTTTCGATGGATTTCTGTGCTCACCTCATCATTAAATAATGGTATGGTATAATCTTAGATGATTTCTTGGACGGTTTAATGACAGATACCGGTAGATTAACAATCGGCGTAGCACTCAGAGTCTCTTTCTCTCGCTCCCAGAATTAAATGCTATTTTAGTGAAACTACTATAACTGGGTAGATAGTACTAGACTAACCATTTAGTAAAGACATCTCATATCTACCCACCGTCCAATAAAGCATACTCACCTAGGCAGGTACGTAAAATACAACCACGGCAAACGGATTGTATTGGTATCGAGACATCTGAAAGAGGTAATAATCTTAGCTGTATAATGAATGATGAATGACACGAGAAAGGAGCGGATGACCAAATGAAGTAAGTAATATGCCAAGGCGTCCGCAGTGCTGAGGGGGGTAAGCGGCCCCAGATGGAAGAAGAGGTAGGCAAGAAGATGATGAAGGGGAAGGGGAAGGGGAAGAGGAAGAGGAAGAAAGAAGTTTGAAATAGTATACTGGCACTGGTGTTGGCACTGACTGGCACTGGCACTGGCATCATGTATCAGTCATTTTCACGTGAGATTTTCTAGCCAAGGGAAGGAAAGATAATGGAAGTATAGGTAGGTCATGGAGATTGAGAAGTTGTTGGTCTCCTTTGAGAAGAGTGCTGGGTATCTATGGGTATCGAGGAAGGTAGGCCCGTAGGCACTTGTAGGTAGCTATGGTAGATGAATAGGTCGGTAGATGGATAGGTCGGCACATGAATAGAGGCAAACCTTTGCTTCTGACTCGAGATGGACGGATTTCTGAAACAATAAATGTAGAACGCTTTGAACTTTGAATAATCCATGAATTGTGAATTCTGTACATACCTCGAGCATACCTAGCTCGAGCCTAGGGAGCAAGTACCTAGTGATAGAAGAGGTGGAGAATATATCGATTTTCATCTGAATGATAGTCCTAAGGAGTAAGGAGGAAAGAAGATGGGCAATCAGTCTCATGGATTACCTTTCAAATTGGATGAAGATAATTTCGATTGAATTCTAAATTCAATTCGTCCATTGATCTGTTATATATCGTCTACCTATCCCTCGGTACATCATCAATAATAATAAGTCTATGTAGGTACATACTAGGTAGATACACATCGTTCCCCCAACGTCCCACCTGCAGAAAAACCCTAAATACAGTAATCATCAACCTTAACCTTAATCTTGAGGATTTCTCCTACCGAGCTCCTCTTTTAACCCTTATTAATTCCTCAGACTTTCTTGGAACGACGGACTAGACCTGATCTCTACAAGATCTTACTTGATGAACACTTTGATCGACAACAATCGCGTACAAGATGTGTTGTAGTGGTATTTATAACGATACTACACCAATACTATCAAGGCTACCAATGCTACCAATGCTACCAATACTACCATACCATTACTACCAATACCACCAATACCACCACCATGTACGTGCGACTGCTACTACCGCGACGACTGAGCTACTGTCACTGTCCTAAAATGAGCTGCTGAACTTCGCCTCCAACCATGGTCGAAGGATGGTGATCTTCAAATTTCCATGATGACCACAAATCCATCCTAATGGGACGCTACATGAATCCTAACGGCAACCTGCCGATGGACGCTTCCAACTAGACATGGCCGGGAAATCACGTTTTCGTACAATCCGTTCTCTTGGTATGATCTCTATTTTTCTTATTCCTTACCTTATTCCACACGGGTGGCCATTCCTTCCATGCCAATTTCCTACTGACTGAGGCTCAGCCCGGAGTCATGGCAAGGTGTTGGTTCGTGGATTCCCACCTGAGCCCTAATCTTTTCTTACATCCATCATAAGGTTCTTTATGTTCCATCAATATTCTGGGGGAAAAGAAACAAATCAAATGTAAGAATAAGAATAAGAATAAGAATATGTAACCGTGGATATTTCGTCATTTGAGTCTCATTTCTTTTTTTGATTTGCATTACTCCCTTCTTATCCCTCGATTTCTTTACACACATTCTTTTACTGTCTTTTTGTATTCATTCATCCTATCATTCATTCACTCATTCTGCTTGAGCTCTGAGTCGTGGGGGCGGTTCTCTCTCATCGCCATCTCATTCTCGTCCATTCATTTGTTTGCATTTTCTCTCCTTACAGTGCCGAAGTATTTCATCCGGTGAATCTGAAGCTGCGGTTTCTCAAACTTTTCTTCTGCTTTACTTTGCACTCCTTTAATATTTAAGTCCATCGCCAATCGCAGTCTTTACTACTAGAGCATTGCCATAACATTGAAGAGGACTTTACCTGAAGATCATCCGCCATATTTACGAGATTTCTCACTCATAATTTGCGATTTCTTATCAAAATGGTCTTCTTTCGAGGAGCCTCTATCGTGTCTTTCCTTGCCATTGCTGGTTCATTCCTCTCACAAACAGCACAAGCAGTCCCAAGACCTCACGATCATCGACCAAGGGGTTATGATTATGGTGTAGACATCGGAGCACTTTTGAAACGGGATGTTACTCCTATGCCCACTACTGGAGTCTCATTTAACAGCTCAAATTCATCAATACCAGTTCGTCAAGAAATCCGGGATCTACAAAAGAATGCGGATCTCTGGGAGCTATATATTCTGGGAGTATCAATGATGCAAACTATCAATCAGTCAGATATCCGTTCATGGTATCAGATAGCCGGTAATTATCGATGCTACCTAGTAAATGGTAAACTGCTAACCTCTCAATCAGGCATTCACGGTAGACCTTATCTTCCATATGACGGAGTTCAAGCAACTCCCGGTGACGAAAATAATGGATATTGTACCCATGTCTCGATTCTCTTCCCTACTTGGCACAGGCCTTACTTGGCACTTTATGAGGTAGACATCCTATGCATGCCATCTGAGACACATCTATTGACACTTTCTGTAGCAAGTACTCCATAGTATCGTTGTATTCGTTGCAGCACAGTTCCCTGCTGGAGCCGAGAGAGACAGGTATACTGCCGCTGCAGCCAACTTCCGTATTCCATATTGGGATTGGGCTGTTGTACCACCCGCCGGGGAGAGTGTTTTACCCCCAAGTGTTTCGACTCCAACTATTACTGTCAATGGCCCTGCCGGCGTTCAAACAATTTCCAATCCATTGTTCAGTTATCACTTCAACCCTTTGGACCCATCGGAGTTACCTGATGCGCCTGTAAGTTATAAACGAATTATTCATAATGAATTGCCCACTAACAACTCTTAGTTCAGCCAATTTCCCCAAACATTGAGATATCCCACATCCAATGATGCCTCTGCTACTTCACAGAACAACCTTGTTGCCCAACAGCTTGATAACAGTGCTGCTTCATTCCGAAACCGTCTCTACAACCTCTTCACCAATTATCACGACTACAGCACGTTCAGTAATGAAGCATGGATTACCGCATCCAGCCCAGGAGATTTTGATTCCATTGAATCTCTTCACGATCAAATTCATGGATTGACAGGAAGTGGTGGCCACATGGCTTATATCGATTACTCTTCCTTCGATCCACTTTTCTTTCTTCACCATACAATGATCGATCGTTGTTTTGCCATTTGGCAAACCTTGAACCCTGACAGTTATGTTACTCCCAGAGAAGCGTCATATAGCACTTTCACCATGACGGCTGGAACTACCCAAGATGTATCTACACCACTTAAACCATTTTATAACGCCGATGGAAACGACTTTTATACTTCTTCTGATGTTGTATCAACGGAATCTTTTGGTTACGCATATCCGGAAACGTTGCAAGGAGGAAATACAACTGCTCAAGCTATCAAGGCGATAAATCTTCTGTACGGGACCACTGCTCCGGCAAAAACGGTTTCTCGCGGCTTGATTCCAGGTCTCACTTCTAAATTATTAGGACGGGAGCACCAACTTAACTCAACATATGATCTTTTCTCCCTTGCCCTCGCCCCAAATGGTCAATACACTGAATGGATTGCCAATATTCAAGTTGAGAAATTTGCCCTCTCCAGGTCATTCTTTATCCACGTCTTCCTTGGACCTTTCAATGATGACCCCGCGAGTTGGTCCTTCGAACCTAATCTAGTCGGCACTCACTGCGTCTTTGCAAAACTTTCATCCTCAGGTACCTCTGTAGCTGATCCTAACCAACTGGTCACAGGAACGATCCCCCTTACCAGTGCCTTACTTGACGACATTTCAGAAGGTTATCTGAGATCACTGGACGATGTGGATGTTGAACCATATCTCAGAAAGAATCTCCAATACCGCATCACACTTCTGAATGACACGGAAATTGACAACTCAGCAGTCCCAAGTTTGAAGCTTAGTGTGGTGAGCTCGAGTGTCCAACAAAGTACGGCCGATCATGAATTACCAAAATGGGGTTCTATGATTAGTCGCCTGGAGTTATTTGTCGAAGAGCTGAAGGAAGCATTGGGAAACACAACCTTAAAGGGATATTGATTTGTTCCTGGGTTTATTTGCATGACATGACGGGGAGTTATGACTCTTTAATCGATTTTCTTTCTTTGGGGAATGGAATTTTTTTAGATGATCCGATGATACCATTTTGCATGTTGGATATTGAATAGCCGATAGATGACACGAAAAAGATGTTGCATGACAATTCTTTCTAATTTTCAGTGATATATTATCTCATTTTTGAAACTCATTACATTACCCAAAAGTCCTCCTCACTTTCCTCAAACTCAACACCATCAGTAAACACCCCATAAACGCAAACCATAACATCAACACCCCCAGCCATCCTATTACCATAGCGTTACTCCCCACTCTCCCCACTCTCGCCACCACACTTCCATAACTCATCCGCTCGATAAATCGCGAAGCAGTCACCGCGGCCAAATGCTGCCAGAGAATAGATGTAAATGCGAAGAGGGAGGCGCTACCGCTGATTAAGCAGAGTGTCATGCTGAGGGCCCGAGAGGGAAAGGATTTTACTTGGCGTTCGGAATTGGTGTCGGGGTTGCGATCGGTTTTCCAACGGGGGATGAGGGTGAGAAGGAGGAGAGTTAGGAGGGCGAGGGGGAGGGAAATGTAGCTGGGGTGTATTAGGTCGGTGAGGTTTCTTGGTATGGGGTATTATGTTGGTTTGAAGAAGGGGAAGAACAAATAAACGCACAGCAATCCATCGAATACAATTCTTTTCCGCACTGACTCGGCTAGCTTGAGGAGATTCAGGGGATCGATATCAATATTGATATCTGTGGTCGTGCTCGTGATTATATTCGTTAATGTCGTGACATGTCGGGCACATTCCCATCTCGAACTTGCGAGTTGAGAAGTCATACATATTCCTCGAAAGCCGGTGCGGATGATGAGAGAGCTATTTTGAGTATTTGGGGGAGGGAGAGAGGTGAGGTTGCGGTGGAGGGTTTGGGTGATAGGGGAGGGGAGGGAGGAGGCGGAGGAGAGAGAGAGGAGATAGATGGTGTGGGTGGAGCGGGTGGTGCAGCTGAGTGGGAGGAGGACTGGTTGGTGAGTTGGAGGTTAGAAGTTGGGTGGATGGGGTGGATGGGGTGGAGTTCCGGGGGAAGCGGGGCTCAGAACTGGGTGATGTAAAATAAAGGGCTGGAGATTTAAATGCGGTATGTCACTTACCAAGACAGGTGATTCCGATACATGTGAGGAGAATCAGAAAGTGTTGAAAATCGAACCCAAAGCGGAAGAAGGAGATGAAGATTGAAAGTTTGCGGGGGAGCATTATGCGGGTTGGGCGCGGGAGCGGGAGCGGGAGATGGGGGTGGTGGGGGTGGAGATGGGGATATATGACCTAGAGAGATGAATGGAAAAATTGTATTATTTGAAAAACAAGTTAGTAGTTCATAATGAGGATAGTTTGGAGGATTATGATGAGGTGCGAAATGTTAATGAAGATATTGTGGTGATGCTTGGAGGGGTTGGAGGGGTTGGGCTTACTTGCATATATTATTATGGCTTATTACTGAACCAATTATCTTTATATACATGATAACCTTATACATACTATTATCATATTGAAAGTAAATATTCCCAATCAATTGTCATCTATTTTGTTAAAATCATTAACGGGCATACAATTTCAAGAAAAACTACTAATTCGTATTTTATATCGTCTACACCCGAGCCCCTCCCATTATCTCAGATAAGAGCTCCAATGCTCAAGCACCAATCAACAACCTAGAAAGCTACACAGTGGATTACCTCCCCCGCGTGGATAAGGAACTTCATAGGGGGGAAAGCGCGATTGCAACGGCTGATTACCACCCTGATATTACCTACCAATATGAGCTGACCGACCGAGGTATACAGGTATGCCTGTGATAGTGACATCACGCAGCATCAGCAGATTGAGCATGCTTCCAGGTTTGATAGTGCATAAAAGAACACACTCAACACTCTTTCCGTAGATGATATTGTATATCACCCCGATTGTCGAGAGCTTCATATCCATCCGGCGCCAGCAAAATGCCTCACATGAAATGGTAAGGTTAAACCTATCACGAAAGCATTATTCGATATGACTTCTAAAATTGTCACATAGGCCACCTCGGATCAAAAACATTCAAGTTTTCGGTGAAGTCAAGGATAGTAAGTCAATATTCTTATAACCTCATGATTATACTCTAACCCTCGGCTGCTAGTTTCCGGCCGTCGATATCCCCGTGACATAGGCCGCCCCGTATACCTTGGGGGCAACACATACTATCTGTTTGGCGATACTTTCTGTCATAGTTCCTCGAATCATTTTGTTGGAGTCTCCAACAATACTGTTGCCTATGTTCCAGATCCCCAAAATGATCCATTAACTTGTACATACATGCATGAAAACGCATATCAACCATCATTCATCCCTCACACGCGCAGCGAAGAAGAGTATGAGAAGGATCCAAAGAACAAGGAAAAGATTAATAGGGTCGTGAATTGGGTATTTGGGGGTATCATTGAAGATTTTCCGGGAGCAAGAGATGGGTGGGTATTCTATGAGAAAATGTATACAGTGAGTGATATTTAGAAATGCATAAGGGAAATTCTTTGCAGGATGTGGTTTGGCTAATGATATCAAAAGCATGGATCTACGGCTGGTAAGAGTTTTGGCACAGGTGTTGCGCGGGTTCAAGTTCAACCTGACAATTCTTTGAAAGTGGATAGACTGATGGTGAGTAGTGCAAGTTCTGATTCATTTATACCCAAAGGGATGTGATAGTTCCATCTATCACAAAAATTGGGACAAGAAGTTCCATTTACGGCTCTTGGTCTCAAATTTTGTGGCCGTTTTCCAGATTAGATTACTCACAGAATTAGGGCGACAATATGCTCTTCGGAGAAAATGAGCCACATTTCGGTATAACAACCTATGTCGTGGGAGATGATGGATATGTTTATCTTTTTGGTGCTAAGGATGCCCCATCTCCGACCCTTGACCTCAAGAACCATTGGGCACGCATTCGATCGGGGTCTGATTTTACCTCGCGAGAGAATTACGAATTTCTCATTCATACTCTCGATGGAAAAAGCAAAGTATGGGATCGTTCTTACTCACTTCATCAACTCGTCAATCTCATTCCGGTCCAGGCGCAAGGCGCAATCATTAAAGTTCCGGAACTAGCACCTAAAGGACGACCATATCTTTGGTTTGGAAACAACAAGTTTCCGGCGAACAAGATATATATTGCATGTGCACCGCGATTAGAGGGGCCATGGGAAGAATGGGAGGGACCTGAGATTCCAAAGTTTGGAGGAGGTGGCTTAAGATATACTTTATATCCACATGAGAGGAGTTGCCAGTTGGAAAAAGGGGAAATGAGAATCAGCTGGAGTGATGGCAAACAAATGGGTGGTATGGTTGTACAAGCTATGTTACGATTTGCTATGGAGGGAGAGAATGAGAACACTGTACAACAATCGGGACCGTTACCGCAGCCTAACGGTGGCTGGAAGGATAAAGCGAAAGGTTTTCTGAATTCGCTCAAGTAGTGTAGGTAATGAGATCCGAGACTGGCTTTTCTTTCAACATGCAATGTTGATTGATCAGAACCTTGAAAGTGTATTAGATTGTTCCGGACCCTGGGGATTCTTTTGTCCATAATCCTGATATCTTGAGATCTTGACTGCAGTTATCAGTCAGCATTACTCCCAGTGTGTCTGACTCACATTTAACTACTTCAAACCATAGTAAAGACTGGTTGGTGGTGGCACACGAGCTTCTATTCCGGGGTCCGAGAGATAAGTAGACTGTTCAGTGCGTGACAACAGATGCATGGCAGTGTCACAGGCAGGCAGAAACGTGCCTAGGACTGACTGTATGCAAACCATACAAGGTTTCGACGGATCTGATAACTTTAAAGAGAATTTCGCAGCAGATCTGATAATTTCAAGTGGCAGCAAGTGGATTTTATCCCGAGAAAAGTTCAACTCCGTACATGGGTTGATAAATTCCGAAAGTTCGGAAGAATTGGATTTCACAATGGGTAATCTGATCTATTCGGTAGATTTACTCCGTACTAATACTTTGATGACTTGTAAAGCTTTACTCATTGTCCTTTCTATTTATCTCGCTTTTTGTCCCTCTTTATTAGTAGTCGAATACCGAATCTCAATCAAAATATACAAGAATCTTGTCCTCGATCCTAAATTATGAACACTGCAGAAGAAAAAGGCATTGCGTCTTCAAATAACAAAACTATTCTAGTTTTATCAGGTCAGAAGCAAAATGTAGACGGTATTCAATCAGTGCTTAATCCATACGATGAAGCTTCTCGACATCTGGAAATACTCAGAAAAGAATACGGAGTATGTGAATCTAGTGTGTATCTTAAACGCCTAGACTAATCTCTCGACAGAGCACCTGGAACGGTTCAGATGACCCAGAAAATCCTTATAATTGGCCGTCATGGCGCAAAATTACAATTGGTGTCATATTTTCCCTGGGACAGCTAGTGACTTTAATGTCAGCCAGTATGATTGCTGCTGCTCTTGGCGATATCTCCCGCGATTTGAGGATTGATGACCATACTGCTCAGATTATATTTTCTACTTACTTTCTCGATCTGGCCATAGGATCTTTCGTGGCTGCCGCATTCTCTGAAGTCACTGGCCGAAAAGGTATATGGCTATTTTGAAATGCGTGGTATATTTTGTGGAATACTCTCTGCCCACTCGGGAATTCGAAGGCTTTAATGATTACTAGCAGACTCATGACGGGAATAGGAGTCAGTGGTGGTATCACGGTATGTATCACTACAAAGAGATCCATTCCTCAAAGCTCATTGACTGACCGTTGCCACTCCTCAAAGCTTAATGGACCCGTCATGGCCGATGTGTATGGCAAACGAGAACGTGGAAAGTCGCTCGCAATTGCGTCTTTTCTACCCTATCTTGGACCTACAATTGTCCCGATCTTTGGAGGCATTATCGCACAATTGGTGGTGTGGCCATGGATAGTCTGGATCATATCGATTTTTAACAGTTTCGTGGCCTTGGCGGGATACTGTTTCATTCGGGAATCTTATACACCAGTTCTTCTTCGACGAAAGGCCAAATCCGAAGCTGAGTTCACATATGACGCCGAAAGGACATTTATTGCCAAATGTTGAAAAGAACTCTTTCCTCAATTGTCTATCGGACTTGTCTGTCCCTTCCAGATATTAATACATCGGCTAGTGATTCATTTAATCACATTCGCATTTGGAGTTGGCTTTGGCATTTACACGATTTTGATTTCAACTTCTGCCACTCTTTATATAGAGCGTTACAATCAGACTGTATCTATCAGCGCTCTTCATTATATTGCAATCGCTGCGTCTCAAATTGGGGTTCGTATCATGGACTGGCTATACAGAAGTCTTAGCAACAAAAACAACAATCATTGCAGACCGGAGTTCCGCGTTCCATATTCAATGGATGGTGCTGTCTTAATGCCGATTGGACTGTTCTGGTACGGCTGGGTGGCCAAAGTAATTGGCCCATGGGCAGTAGTTGATATCGGTGCATCTGTCTTTACCCCAGGGAGTATGGTATTCAGTCAAGGTCTTCTTGCTTACGAATTGGATGAATTTGGTAAATACGGGGCATGGGCAAATGCGGCATCCCGAGTGGGTTCGAACAGTATGGGATTCATTTTACCTACCTTTGGGCCCCAGCTTTATGAAAAGTTGGGGTTCGGATGGGGCAACAGTCTGTTGGACTTCATATGGATTGTATCAGGCGGTCCCATCTGTTTTGTATTGTACTATTGGGGTGAAAGGATACGTGTAATTAATTGGTAAAGAGACTGAAGATGGAAGTCCTCCAAACAATTGATTTTAGGAATATTTTATCTATTAGAGAACGAATGCAAGCTCTTTCAAAATGCTACACATCGAGGCAGCAGCAAGACTCAATCCTTCAGTTCTTTCATATTTGCTCCAAAGAACTTCCACGCTTTCCTAGCATCAATATCGGGTGCATCATAATTGGAGAATTTTAGTAAATAATCATTCTCATTCTCCATGAAGAACACCCCGCGGTCCTATGCCATGCGAAAGTTAGATGATGACTTCAAAATTGGAAGACCCATAGTTTACTTACTTTTCCAAGACTAAGCTTGATCTTTCCCTCAATAAATTTTGGAACATACGGTTGAAGTGTACTGTGGTTTTCTCGAATCAATTTAAGGATATTAGAACAAGCAACATCCGCCTGTGCTATGCCTGCGAATGCCATCTTTGGACCGTCAGTAGCTGCAACATCTCCTATAGCGAAAATATTTTTGTGTTTTTCATTTTCGGCTTTAACTCGCAGTGTTGGTTCTACACGAATGAAACCATCTTCTGTGATGGCATCTGGTAAAAGGGTTTTGAGTGGGCTGGAGTTTGGGCTTTGTCCGATGCATGATATCTTTTGAAGTCAGCAATCGTCTTTCAAGGGAAAATACAACAATAGGCATCGCATACCACAAGATCAAAAGTCTCAACTTGACCATCCTTAAATACAATCTCTGTCTCCGATGGCAAAAATGGCTTGCTATTAGGCAGTGAGGGTCGTTCATTAAGATAAACTTTCACTCCCAGCTCTTGAAGTCGCTTATAAGCCGCTTCATGTAGCTGTGGTCCAAATCTAACGAGTAAACGATCCCGAGAGTGAATTAACGTCACATTCTTATCTGGTAAGAAGCTCTTGATATCAGTTGCGAGCTCGACTCCAACTGCACCACCACCAACAACTGCAATTCGTGAAGAGGCACGGATAGCTTTTTGATAACCACGCAATTCGCCTTCGCCCCCGATCTTATCTGTCGCAGATAGTCGAGCCGGCGCAGGCTTTGATACACCTGTTGCGATAACGAGGTATTCATAAGAAAGTTTCTCATTTGATGCAAGCTCAATATGATCTTTATGAATATTGACAGCTTTCTCATGAACAATAGATATAGCTCCTTTCGGCGCACGTCTCAAAAGTCCCTCATAAGGTATAAATGCTTTGTGGTCATGACCACTCAGCACACTGAATCTCGGAAAAGCAAAACAATAATGCATATGCGTGTTTTGTTCAATCAGCGTGACTTTATATCCAGTAGGCATGGATGTGGAAAGTAGCCTCGCTATCTGCATTCCGGAGAACGAACCGCCTATGATGACGATATTTTTTGGATCGGAAGTTGCGCGATATGTGAAACGGTGAATGATTGCTGTGACTTTCTGCTTTCCGAATTTCAATAGAAAATGAAACGCTATATTTGCTATTTGCAAGTAAAATATAAAACCCATGGTGAGAGAGCCCTTTCGAAGTATTTGGTGGTGTGTATTCAGTAGCGAAGTGTTACAGAATGACTTTTTGAAATTTACAACTGACGAGATATTCACTAAATATATATACAATAGCAAACCGCCCAAAAGAGCTAGCGACGGACTTAAGTTATACGTCGGAGTTTGAAGTTGCATCTAAGTTATCTGATCCTCCCGTCATCTCCGCATCCCCAGTTTTTCTCGGTCAATTCGGAGTTAAGTAACTTGGTCGAAGGGAAGAATGTGTTGATTTGGTTTTAAAATACCTGGAAATTTTATAATATATTTCTACTAATCATGACTGATTGGAAAGCTTAGTTTATTTTTGAGTTCTAGGAATATATCTATAGTCATTTAAATATTATTATCAAACTGTTAACTATTCATTATTTTATAATCAATAAATAAACTAGAAGAGTATAAAAGCAGTATTTATATTCATATATAATATGATCCTTACAGATAGTAAGAATATTAAGGAGATAAACCTCTATTAATATTTCTCTTATAAATCTTCAATTCTCGATTCTTGAAATCCTTCTCAACGATCTATAGTACTTATGTTATAATAAAAGCGTCTCATATTCACAAGAGAATCTCTCTTATCAAAGTTGTTTACTCTCCGACTCATAATAAAGAATATACTAGTAAGTTCCTATGTACCTAAAGTCTAATGGTTCCTCATTTTTGACTGAAGTATAATCGTACATGCCTATAGATTGTCCTTTATAAATCAATTCGTTGACCCATCAAGGTCGCTAGTACTAAGAAGTGACTTGTGTCCGAATTTCTTTGGAACAATTCCTAGCTTGACTGCAATCAGAATTTAAAGCTCGGTAGAAAAGGGATTGCTTAAGCTTATAGCAGTGAGATCTCGATAAGTACAGCGCAGACGCTGGACCTTTTTCCTTAAAACTTCTGTTATAAAAAGTCTAGTATCTAGTTTGATTTATACAAATTCAGAACTAGTTGTAATTTATAAATTTTGCGAGAATACTTGATCGATAAATTAATAGATGTAAAATAATTGATTGTATTACAGATAGCATTGTAGTCTTTTATAGATACATTTTCCATTATTACTATTTTCCAATTATTAAAACAAATTTATATTATTGTATTGTTGTTATTTAGAGAAAAAATTTTAGTAGATTAGTTTCCCTAAAACTCAAGTGTTTTCTTATTCTTCTCATTTTCTCCTTTATATCAATCTCATGCTATTCCGGCGTGGGTAGTACAGCGCAGGCGCTAAACCTTTTTCCTCAAAACTTTTGTTACAAAAGATTTAGTATTTAATTTAATTTGTATAAATCCAAAATCAGTTATAATTTATAAATTTTGCAAAAATATCTAATCAATAAATTAGTAGATGTAGAACAATTGATTGTATTATAGATAGCATTGTAATCTTTTATAGATATATTTTTTATTATTATTATTTCCTAGTTATTGAAATAAATTTATATTATTATATTGTTGTTATTCAAAGAAAATTTTCTAATGGATTAGTTTCTCTAAAACCTAAGTGTTTTCTTATTCTTTTTATTTTCTCCTTTATATCAATCTCATGCTGTTCCGGCGTGGGTAGTACAGCTGATAAATTCGGCGTCACAGTCACGGTTCCATTTTGTTCTGCAGGAGCCCCCCGCAGCCTCATCGATTTTCATCTGTCTATGAACATGCTACAGTCAAGCATTGGGAGCGCTCATTGAAGACTTTTGGAATCAGTCGATTATGCTAAGGCAAGTAACTAGATTCGAGAACTGAATGTTGAACCAGTTGTCAAATCTGATTTCTGCTCCCTCCTTAATCGAGCGACACAAATTAGTCATAGCTGAACCCGAATATGAGAGGGTGCGTTGATCACTAGGGTGTATACTGAGAGCGAGGTTTACTCTTCCGACTAGGTGAGTGATTTTCCTGCAAACTCATACGCCTTCTCTTTTTAATGCTTCGCCGCCGTTGCCAAAAAATAGACACTCTTGCGGCTGTAACGCTCGCCCCTTGACTAAAGGTAAATCAAATTCTCGTAGAGTCTTCTATTACCCGAAGCTTTGATCCTTTGTTTATATGAATATATATCTCATAAATCTAAAAGCAAATGATAAAAAGATCAAGAAAAGAAGAGAAGAGGTCAGAAACCCAATTGTTCATGACGACCCCTACTCAAGCTCATCCTCTTTGTTCGTTGAAAGCCACAACCTCATCTCTACATAGTGCAAGTAGTAACACCTCTAAAGGAGACTGCAAGTTCCATCTTCTTTCCTGTCTCGCTTTAATCAACTCCCTAACCACAATTGTCTTCCCCACCAAGTCTTTCCTCATACTTCACTTCACTATCTAAACTCATATGATCCAGAATTCCATCGCAAACTCCAGCATGGCAATCAATCTCATGGGAAGCTTCTTTGTTATCATCACGATCACAATAGCTGCACACGCGGTTCCTGTCTAAGACGATAAAATTCATCATCGTATGAGTCACACCAACATCTATCACCACGACAACAATCATCTTCATCATTTTCATCATTTCCAGCACTTTCACCATGAAGGAACGAAAGTTAATTACATTTCATCTATCTCACTTGCGGATTGATCCAAAGAATTAACAGTATCGATGAAGAGTTTGAATCTAATCGGTTAGGATTCCTCAAATTTTGCAAAGTCTTGCCTCGCAATTGTGATTCCGAAAGAAAATCATGAGCAGGTGAGATAGTAGATGCAATTTTAAGTGGCATCTTGACCCCTCGTGTCAAGTTGAGAATTGATATCGATGATCATGGGACCTCAAAACCCTACAGGAATTTTTAGTTCAACATGCTAGACAGGCGTATTTACAACGGCCTGCGCTATTAAGAACTTACATTAGAGAGATTAATTACCGGATTGCATGTAAAAAGAGACTGATACTTCTGGAAATCTGCATTATTATCGTTTTCAACTAGTGCGAGAATTGGCTTCTTCTGCGAAGTGGAGATGTATCTTTGAAAATTCTGAAGCTGTATCGCCACCGAAGAACAAGTGTCGGACTACATGTCTTCCAATATTAAGAAAATTATCTTAGCAAGTACCGCACTTGTCCTCGTCGTCGCTTTAATAATTGTACTTGAGAATGCTACTTCTGTATCGAGATGAAGTGTTTGTTCTCTGGAAGATTTATGATATGTTTTGATTTTGAAAGGATTTGGAGTGTTTTGATTTGTGTCAAGGAAAGTGGGAGGTGTGTGAGATTGTAGGTTTATCACACTGTGGTTTTGATATTGTTATTTGGTGAGCAATAAGATAATTTATGATAATTTTCTTGTGTGAACAATGTTTCATTGCAAGGACAGATGAAGACAAGTATTTGGGTATGGATATCAGTTGAAGGAGAGGCGAGAAATAACATGTATTAGATAGTATCATTTATTGCATCATTATATACTCATATTATCAGTTAAAAGGTAGACACTAGGTACTCGCTTAGATGAGTAGCAACCAAACAATCCTCACCAAAACTCCCCCCGGATCTACTCCTGTCTAGTAGGTACGGAGACTAATACAGTACCAGTTGATCACACCATCCTTTGCTCTCATACCAGTTATGCTCCAATTAACTCTGAGATTCTCTGGAATTCAATCAAACTCAAAGCTCCCTGCGATTCGATTAATTCTTCATTCCCTGATTCAGTCATTCCACAATTCAACATGATCTTCGATTTTGCTATCAACAAATCTTAGCTATGCTCGCGGAAAAGATACCTAGGTGCCATGAAATTTTTTAATTCTTATAGCTCAAACTTCAAAACAATGAATTTTCTCAAAAAATCTTAGCGTATACCACGCCAGAGTAGAACTACACGCCAATCTTCCCCTCACCCTTTTTTCGCTTCCTCTATGAATGATATAAAATCACTTAATCTCAACTCTCTCATCTGATTCAATATCCCCTCCAGCCTCATTTATGATGAACAAAAAAGATGCGAATATGATGGATGAGTGGATGGAAATATAGATGAATGGATCTATGAGTGGGTAGAAATTTGACGAGAAAGAGTCGTTTACACCTTTAGGATCTGATAAACCACTTTTTACAATTAACATACACATTACTACTGATTCAATAGTTACTTCACAGCAATGTTCACAAATATTATAACAGCATAAACATAGCAATGTCAAGAAGTCCTGACTGGCATTATTTGATACCTATCTAAAACCAAACCATGATGCACTTCATATTATCTCTTCTTATCCATCAAGAGTACTAGCTACAATAAACCAAAATAGGTATCTGTGTTTAACTCCACTCTAACTTTCCATACTCCGTATTCAATGTTTGTATTTCATATCATCATAGAGACATTTACCCCTAACTCTCGCTCCCAACCCATCAATACCTTTCTTCTAGCTCCTCTACTTCATCCCCTCAAATTCATGAAGCCTTACTTTCTCCTCTAGGAACAGACAATTTCTGTATATATGGAATCAGATCTCTGTCTTCGTAATCCTTCAGAATTTCCCTTTGACATGTCTTCGTATTGGTATCTCTCTTGGACTTATCCACTTCAAGAGCTGCATCCCATTCTCGAATCGATTCCTGGACCTTAGCCTTTTGTTTTCGAACACAACTTTCGTGATCAGAAGATGGTTTGTTCGCTGTATTTGATTGTATACTTTGAAGACCACGCACTACTGATAACCACAAATTGAAAGGCTTTATACAAGTGTTGGCATAATGATTGTGGAAAGCTGAACCACGGTCATTCAAGATGTTATAAACTTGATTCCCACCAGTCTTGTCCGCGTCAATCAGGAGTTTGATATCTTTTTTTGACGCTCCATATATCGCATCTAAAAGGATGTCATAAGATTGAGGATCTTTATCGGCTAGCTTCATCACTGTGTCCAAATCAGTTTGATGTGCGGATCGATTTCGTTGCTTTCTAGCGGTTTTCATCGAAGTTGACTCATATATCTTCTGCGTAGAATCCGTGTTGTCACGCGTCATTTCCCATAGTCGCTTTCTCATATTGACCGTCTCTCCCTCATATCTTAACATCTTATCTCTTTCCAATCTTTCAGTCTTCACTTTCTCTGTCTCTAAGACTCTTTCCAATCTTTCAGTCTTCACTTTCTCTGTCTCTAAGACTCTTTCCAATCTTTCAGTCTTCACTTCCTCTGTCTCTAAGACTCTTTCCAATCTTTCAGTCTTCACTTTCTCTGTCTCTAAGACTCTTTCCAATCTTTCAGTCTTCACTTTCTCTGTTTCTAAGACTCTTTCCAATCTTTCAGTCCTCACTTTCTCTCCTTTCAAGTCCCTAATATCTGCTTCTGAGGCTCTTTTCAACTCCCCAATATCTGCCTCTAAGGCTCTTTTCAACTCCCCAAAATCTGCTTTCAGCTCCTTCATCTTTTCGTCAAATGTGAGGTTCTTTTTCTCGTGAAGGCTGGGATTGTTTGTGATTATCTTCTCGTGTGTGATGGTATCTCTGTGGCCAACCAATTTCATCATATCTAATTGCTCCTTGACCTTTTTGTTGATTGATTCAAAACGATCCTTTTCAAATAGCCCGATGTCTTCATGACTGAGAGGAATGCTCCCCAGGAAGTGATAGGATACATCTATTTGATCCTACATTCATGATTAGCAAAGTACACCTTATGTGATTATACAGCAAAGTTGATCTTTGCTGAATATAGAATTTGAGGGGTTTGTGGTACATGAGGGTCGAAGGATTTTAATTAGAGAACTATAGGGAGGAACGAACATGTTTAAGATAGGATTGCCTTCGTATATTGTGGAAAACATTCAAATGTGGTCTACATCTGAGTGATTTGTTGAGGAGTGCATTCGAGATGGGTGAACTCCCAAGGCTTTGTCGGATCATTCTGCTAGTAAAGGAATGAAGCAAGGACTGGACTAGTATGTAGAATCTAGAAGCATAGGGTGGCCATGAGACGGTGGTGATTTCGATGGTTATGGTAATAGTTATGGTAATGATTGTAGGTGATCCTGATGAAATGTTTGAGTCTGGGTTTGGTTTCCATTAGTTTGTTTGTCTTTAAGGTAAATGTTGATCTTGATAGTTCAAAACGCTCGAGCCATCTGTAGGGCTGAACTTTTAGCTAAGAAGTACAGCTTATCAAACTACTTATTAAACCATGATGAACAAGCATGCACATCGTATATGATATACCTATGCATTTTCATTTTGGTAGATACATTGATTTGTCTTGAATTGTCTTATACTCTCTATCAAAGTTTCAAAAAAAAACTATTGAGCCAATGTCCAGGGTGTAGATGCCTCCCCATCTAATGTAATAAGATTTCGAGCTATGAGGAGAGTGTGTGTCTTATTGCGTCTAGATTCTAGATCATGATACCATGTCTAATTGAATGCAATTTTTTCTCCATTGAAACTAAACCATTCAAGTATCTTCTAACCATCCCTCCCCCTGCCTTCTTCCTGTATAAAAGAAACCTTTCCTAGAGTAGTTGCTAGTGAGCCACTTAAACTTAAGAAACTTTATTAGACTACCGGTACTCGAACTGACCCAATTCACCATCAGGGGTGTGTGTGCCGATGCCCTGGTCATATAGTTTAATTTAATGTAACAAGCTTGGATTTAATCCACTACTCCAGCCTCCATAAGACTTACCCGAGTGCATCTATTACATGGCTCATCTTATCCTCATCTGTAAGAAAGATAGATCAGCTTACTCCTAGGAAACTGAGCTCCTGGGTACCGCATTTTTTGCAACTTTTAACTATGAACTCACAATTTAGTGTGCTGATAGCTTCAATCAACTCTACCACATCGATACTACATTTTCGAACACAACCATAATTGATTTAACACCCTAACTGATCAAAGTGTTCTATAATATGTCCATCAGTGGTTAGTATAAGATCTAGCGCGACAAGTGAATGAGAATTTGGTGATGACATGGTTTGGGATTAAGATTGCCATGAAGAGCGACATGGACATGATGGCGGTCATAGAAAGAGGAGAGTAGGTCCCTCCTTACGTTGCTTCTCTGCCCACAATGTGTTCTTTCTAATTCTTTGAGAGATACCAAACTTACTCACAACAACTCTCGGATATTGAATGACAAAACTTATCAACCTCAAGTACTGAGGTGAAACCATCTCAATATCGACGTCCCTGCAACAGAACAACAGTCATCTAGAATGTGCTGAAGCAGATCCCTTCACCAATAAGACTTGCGACGATTCAAGATAATTGGCACCTGGATGGGATATTACTTCTAGGTCTCATTTATTGCCAGCTTAGGATTGAATGTTATCTCCTATGAAGGTGCACACTGGTTGAGGACGAATTTCTCTGCAATCTTAGTCACAATCTTTTTCAGTCCCACTGCTAGATTTGACTCTCCTGTCTTCCCACTCTCAATCAATATCATAGAGATGTAGGTCATCTTTAAGGTCTTTCTTGTATTAGACCCTTTTTCATTTCTTATTGTATGCTACGTCTCAGTTTGTGCTAATCAGTCACAATCTCATCTTTAGAAATTTCTTCAAAAGCGGTGGACGTCTGTTTTGAGTCATCTTCTGGGTGTCTATAATGTTTGAGGTATCAGTTATAGTCTCGTATATTCAAGTCGAGAAGTAAATCGATCTTTCCCTTTGAGAATATGTTATTATCCGATCCCTAAGTTGATAGAGTACATAATGAATGAATGTTTAGAGGTACTAACAGTACAGTACAGCAGCTGAAGAATAGGACTTATCATTCCCGTCCATGAACACACAAATACATAAGATTACTCACCTTCACTTGTGATTCATATCCATACCTATCCAATGGTGTTTCTGGACATGAATGGAACTATGATCCAAACGGTCTTTGACCCTTTGATGTGCATCTCTTTTATAAGACGTGTTACTCTTTGTAGACTAAATAGTACATTGGAGGAGGGATGCAGAATGTGGCAAATGTTTCCCACACTGTAAGTCTGAGATATTGAGTTATCCAGTCCCAACACTGGTACGTGGTTGCTGGTGAGACAAACTGTTATCTTTGATGCTATAACAACAAAAATGCCGCAACGATGGTAGGAGCAGTTTGAGCATTGGGGATGATTGAAGATGGCGATGTTTGATGGCTTCCCTAGAGTCTCAGATCAGCAGAGCTAATTGATCTCACAATGTTTTATTCATTCCAAGGTGGAGTCAATGAAGTCCGAAGAAGCCCCTGACAAGATCAAAAGTCAATTTTCACAGCTTACAAGATTATGCCCTGTTGAATGGATCCTTACTTTTCTATAATAGCATAAATGATCTAGACACAGCGCATTACATCCGAAGAAACACAGTTGGTTGATTAAGATGATTCACATATTAATTATATACTAAATAAGAGAAAGACACCATCGACTCGATAAATTATCAGCATTCATTCATTCATTGACCACCGGACCACAATCCTAAATCAGTCTGCATATTTCTAAGGAATTGGATTGTAATTAAGCCAAGTTGGCGACAGCAGCGGCAACGAGGATGCTGACACCACCGATGAGGAAACCGCTGGCTGAATTGATTTGCTGGATTGCACCACTGGTAGAGGTAGCCTTCATAGAAATTAGCAATCCCTCAATCTATTAACAAAACAAAAGAACACATACCGAAGCAGAAGATCCAGTGTCAGTGCTGCTGGAAGCTGATCCGGAGCTAGTAGTCGACTCAGAGCTAAAAGCTGCGGCAGTTGTTGTTGCAAAGTTGCTGGAAACAGTTGCAGTAGCGCCGCTGGCGGTTGTAGTGACGTTTTGGGCGAGCATGGCGGTGGCAACGTCGGCTTGAGTTCCGGTCAATGGCACAGTGGAAGATCCACACTCCACAGCAGCAACAGTCAAATATGGACCATAGTATTGCCAGATGTCCTCGTTATCCTCGCCGGAGCATTGGAGACAGGCAGCGTAGTCAGTGGAGAAGATTGTGGTGTTGCAGAAGCCATCGATTTCAGATTCGAGGATGGCCTCACCTATGAAGGATGTTAGTATCGATCTTGAGAAGTTTATTTAGCTGTGTGTCTGAAGAGGAGACCTGATGGGAAAGCAAACATACCGCAATTGTCGTGGCAGTTGTAGGAATTGGTACCGACGGCGTTGTCCTCATCTTGACGCTTGACGATCAAAGCTTCTGGTAAAGTAGCAAGGACTGTTGGAGCGAGAAGTCCGGCAAGAGTCGCGACCTTGATAATTGATGTGATGAAAATCATGATGCTGATTGAGGTGATGATTTGTCTTAAGTTGACGACTTGGGTGGTATGATTGAGCTGTCTAAGATAATGAATAGATGCATACTTGATCGGCGACGTGCCTTCATATATAAGAAAGAAATGAAGGGCCAAAGTTTACGGTCCCGAAGATTGAGACGCGGTCTACTTGAATCTCCACTTTGACTCACGACATTGAAATGCCAAGGAGATTCGGCGACATTCCGAAAAAACTCCAATATGGGTCGATGAGGTCGATGGACTATTGAAATACAAGCAAGACACATTGTGCCGTGTCCCTGCATGTGGACGTGGTCCGATGATTCAAAAAACGTCGCACTTGACCTAACGTTTGTGAAAGAAAAGAGCGAGACGGGGAACTCTAGTCTAGGCTATTCCTATGGACGGAGATCGATTAGATTAGATAAGATCGAATCAGATTCGATGAGGAGGAGAAATTTTCTGGGGTGGCTTCAGAGTACCACAAAAGATTGAGACTGACTTCAAGTTAGATGCCCCGTTTATGCCAATAATTGCCTGACCGGAGAGTTCTTTGGAAAGAAGCCAAATACGTAGTGGACGGGAAAATTCTTGATCCAAGTGAAATGATTCCTGTTGGTCCGAAGAACAAATCAAAAATGTTAGCTTGACGCCAATACCATTTTGCGCTGCCATAACATCAGATTTTCATCTGATAAGTTTGCACAAATTTATTGGCTGATATCTACTCCACCCTCTCCATTTTCCAGTACCTCATAGTTACATCTGATTAGATGGAAATTTCGGATCAGATAAGATGTAAAATTTCGCGAAAAAGTGGGACGTGCATGAATATTTTACCAAATCACATATCAGAGTGGAGAAGAAGACCAGCCTACTCTGCCATGTGAACCTTGCTGCCACATTCCAATAGCTTCTTTTACTTGTAGAGCTTATTTTCCAAGTCTGATATGGCCTGTCAAAACTTGTGAATATACCCGACTCCGACTGGTCTCACTTGGCAGCGTTGTATGCTTGTGACTCTGTTTTGTGCTATGGTTCAAACGCACACTTTCACAGGCGTACTTTCGCATGGAATTGAGGCCAAGAGCTTTCATGATTGGTACCTTGTTACGTTTCGTAATGGATAGAAATCATTACTCAGAGCAAGGCGATTGAATGTTTTCATTCTTGATTTTCAAGCTCTATGACTTTCGGGTTCGGACCCGAAATAGTTTTTGGTTTGGATGCGTGCATATATGACCTAGTTCTCTCTTGTCTTCATGATTGTCGACCACTATCCTTCAACTGAAAGAATCTAAGACACTTTGTTTCAAAATGCTCTTCAAATATCTTCCTGTTTTGGCTTCATTTCTCATTCTCAACCTCGATCGCGTATCCGGGGAAGCAGAAACGGCGAACGGTCCAGTTGAGTTCGTGTGGCCAGAGCAACGTACTTGGTATGCTGCGTGGCAAAATAACAGTCCCTGTGGAAGAAATGATGGAACGGTTGGGAACCGCACAGATTTTCCTTTGGGTACGATCCTCTTGAAAGTTGTAACATAGTCACGGCTAATATACTTCAAACATACAGACTCAGGGAAAGTTGCACTTGTGGCATCTGGAGAAACCTGGGATGTCGTTGTTCGCATAGCATATATGGACAGTAAGACATAGCTGACGCATCTTTTCTTACCAAGACTAAATGTATCTCAGAGCCAACCACTCAATCGGATTTTACTACCCAGATTTTACATACAGTCTCCGAACTTGATGCCGGACATCAGTGTTACACTATACCAGACTCTCCATCCGATATTGAAGCTGGTACAAACGCGACAATCCAGCTTGAATATACCTCAACATACGATGGGAGTGGGAACGAAACATTTTATGCTTGTGCAGATATTGTAAGAACCCCGATTGCAAAAAACTGAACACATCGCTACAGGAGACTGATCAGGTTATACATTTAGACTTTCATAAAAGAGAGTGATTTTACTACAAGCGTCTCCTGTTTCAACGCTACTGTCACTGGTCCCTCTACCGAGGGCATTGCGAGCTCTGTCGCAACATCAGCTGCAACTTCTACAGCGACAGCTTCATCGTCTACCACCTCAGACTCGTTGTCGTCGGGTTCTAGTGGGCTGTCTAAATCAGCTGTTGCTGGTGTTGCAGTCGGTTGTATTGCGGGTGGTCTAGCTTTGGTTGGACTTGCAGTATTCTTGTTGATAAAGAAATACTCGTATAAGCCTCGATTTAGAGGAATAGAACGTGTCGAAAGCGTTAGATTGAGTACGATTGATGATAAGATCACACTGCAGAAGAGCTCGGTATAGAAGCTGGGCGGGGGATATAAAATTCCATCTAGGGAGCATGGATATTGTATTGGTTGGAGATGATTACCGTGCTTTTGATTGGGGAAGCATTCATAACGATAAATGGGCAGGAATGGTGGATGTCATAATGAAAGTTAGAAAGAATATGTGATCATGAGGAATAAATGATGATAATACAAATATTAAGATACCAGATGGATAAGTGCAATACGTCGATGTATTATGTATCGCTCTATGACTTAGATAGAAAACGAAAGTAATAGGGTGTTACGCTTTCTCTCCTTTTTCTAGCTAATTGCTGTGCGATATTGATGGGGCAATGCATAAACGTTATGTTAAGCTAGTTCCCTGTGGTGGCAAAGTTAATATCTATATACGAAAAAAATGTCAGTATAAATCCCTATACTAATATTTAATATATATATTACAGAATTCAAACTTTTTTCGTTTTTGACAAAATATATATTTCATCAGCTACAAATCTTTTCTATTTAAAATGAGAACTGTTTATTATTGAATTTTAATTAATATAAAGAAAATAGAGGCCCTTCAGCTGAAGGACCTTTAAGATTTTAAAAAAGGTGGACGGAAGGGGAGCGAGTATAGAAGCTAGGAGGAGGAGGGGAATGAGTGTAGGAGCTAAAGGAAGAGGGGAGCGAGCGGGGGAGCTAAAGGGTAGGTCGGGGGAGCTAAAGGGTGGAAACCGGTATTAGCCGAAAGTCTAAAGGGAGGTCTGTTCACAGATCACTTTTACTTCACTTTCGAATTATTCTTTAATCAAAAGCTTTACCACTATATTATATAGTATAGAATGTATTGTTTAAATAGGAATATTATTTAACTTTAATATATATAGTTTTATATTGAATTCGATTAATAATCGAATTTGATACAAATAAACTTTTTTACTTGCAAATAGTCTTAGGCTAAAACTTTCGAAAATTAAAAAATTTCGAAAATTTCTTTAAGTCCCCTTAAAGTAAAATTTTCTAATTATATATATATATATATATAAAATCAATCATATTAATACTATATAACCGATTTTGTCAATATAATATTAATTATTGAAATTTTTAATACAATTGACGAAATGATTTATTCGTTAACTACGGATTCTGCTACTACAGGAGTTGGCGCTTACTCGCTATTACTCTAGAGCTTCAAAACCACTATATTTATTTATTTTGAATATTAGAAAGCTTCAAAATGACCAAAGTTTATTCTAGTGGCGTTGCAAGGGTAACAGGGGGGGTGTGATGAGTGGCACACAATGATTGAATAAACCCCTTATAGAATGAGCGTATTCTGAATAGCTTCAATTCCGTATGTTAGTGTTACGGAGCGGACACAATAATAGTTGTAAGCTTTACCACTACGCCACGCACGCAATCTGTCCAAAAGGCACAGTATCAGGGATCGAAGTCCTGACAGCTTACTACTATATATATACCCTGTAACAATTAGTCAGCATTTAGAGTTTCAAGAAAAGCATTCGTTCCACATCCATTGAATCGCTTGCATTCATAGGTTTTTTGCATTCGTTACAGTATTTAATCGACTGCTTGATAGCTTTTTTTTAAATCAAATAAAAGCATTTAATTGTATTAGAACACGTGAATAAATCATATACTAACCCCTTATCGCCGCACGAAGTACGTATGTGGGGCAGAACATATATATAGTATAGTAATACAAAGGTTGAAGGCGTAAGTCGTATAAGCCTCATTTTTAATAAAAGTTGCTGTTTTACAAAATTCCAATACTGCTTTTACTAATTTTACTAGATATTCAACCATCCCCCCCAAAATTTCGAATTTTGACCCCTTTTATTCAAATTTTTAACTCTTTTAATTTTGAAACTTTTAAAGCTTTCAAAACTTTCTATAAATTTTAAATAAACTTAAAATAGTATTTCTAAAAAGAAAAATATAAATTTCAATAAATTTAAATGATTTTACTAGGAATAGAATAAATTTATAATACTTTCACTGTTTGAAGTTCACTATATAAATTTTCAACCAATATAATAATATAATTAATCCAAATAATAAAAATAGGGAAAAGCTTGATTGCTTTTTAGTGTATTTTATAATACTTACGCCGTTAACCTCCGTACCCTCCTCGTATAAAGAGGGCAGACAATATAATACTATATCATTCTAATCCTATTTATACCTTTCTAAGTCTATTCAATAAATTAGCTATATAGCGGTTCTACATTTATTATACTATGAATATAAAAAGCCCCTATTTCCTCCTAGGTACTCAAACCACCTAAAAGGAAATAAGGGGTTTTGTTGAAAGGTGTGGTTCACGTGATCATGGAGTAGGGGGAGCTAGCCCCAATTAGTATTAATAAAAGCTCTGTCCTATATAGAGCTCTTCCTTTTGGAAGTTGTAAAAGAGATTTAATATATTAATCCTTCTAATGTTATCATTTTTTATTTTATACTTTTCATTTTATTTTTTATAAAAAATTATATTTAAAACAGGTTATAAGTTTGAATTTGCATCTGGGTTAAAAACTATTGGTAGAAAGAAATATATAGAGATATAAAAGAAAAGGTAGAGATTTATATAATCAAGAGAAAGGTAGAAGTTTATATAATAAAAAGAATAAGTTATAGAGGTGTAAAAGAAAGGCAAAGGTTTAAATCAAATCGAAAAGAGTTGTAGTAAAAGCTTTTTATCAATAAAGAATTGTAATAAAGGTTTTTTATTAATACGAAATCGAAAACCCTTAAAAAGATATATTTATTTTGTATGAAAATTTAAATTATATTAAAGGAGAAAGCAAATTAATATCCTTATCTTATAATATATCAAAACCAAAATTGATAATAATATCTATAATTATGGGAAATGATTTTAATAATAAAAAGTTAAAGATTTTAATATTGAATAAAAAGAATTGATGTTATTGATTTAAGATAATAAAATTATATTTTGTTAAAAAAGGATAGGGTTATATTATTACAAATAATATAGCTGTGTATAAAGCATTTTATATAGATTTTATTGAATTAATAAATATAATATATAGAATAGAAAAAGTTTAAACTAATATAAAGCTTTTCGTTATTTAGTATATTAATAATATAGATAACGAATTTATTAAAGATATTAGTGAATTTAGTAATAAATAGATCAAATTAAAGGCAAAATATAAATATATTATTTTTTAAGAATTATGAAATAAGTTTATATAATTAATAATATAAAAGCTAAAGGAGGGTATTATAATTGAAAAAGATTGAAATAAAATATATTTAATTCAAAAAGAAATAATTAAAGTAAAGATAATATAAAAGGATTTGTTAATAAAGAATATTATTTTAGGATTTTTTATTTAAAGATTATTAAAATATTTCAATATTATTATTGAAATAATTAATATTCAAAATCTTGATTTTATAATTAAATTTAAAAAAATCCAAGTTATAAATAAAACAATTATTTTTAGAAATACTTTTATAATGGATAAGGACGGAGATACAAGTATAATAATAATCATACAAAACCACCAAGATTGTGGATAATATAATAAAGATTATCACCAAAGTTTTGAGAAAAGACTCTACAGCTCAAATAAAAGAAAAGAATACTTTTATTATAACAATCCGAACCATATTATACAAGACTATTCATACAAGGAAGATATTCAGGCTTATATCAAGAATAATTTGATCAAAAAATCATTATTTTTATTGAGATATTAAATAAGCTTAAATTGAAAAAGTTATAAATCTTCCTTTAACAATTTAATTTTTCGCTTTATACGCAATTACGGTTACATTACAGCTAAAACCTCAAATAAGGAAGAACCTTATCACCATTTAAGTAAATCTGTATACATATCCTTTCACAACAATATTAAAAAATAGATTATAAATATTGACTATTTATTATATATAACTAATTAATTTTATCTTCTATCTAATTTAAAACTGCTTTTTAGATCAAAATAGATAAAGATTGAAAAAAAAGAATTGGTTATAAGAAAGTATGGAATAATAAAAATAAAGTAAAATAGAAGGATATATAAATTAAAAATGTTATATATTCCAGAATTAAAAGCAAGCTTATTATTTATAAAATTATTTTATAGAAAATTCAATGCTAAGGGAGTTTTTAATAACAAGAAGATATATTTTTATAAAAATGGGAAAGTTCTATTATCTATAAATAATTTTTATAAAATTTATATAATTATGAACACTATTACTAATGATTTTAATATTGTACTTTTAGTTGTAGAGAAGAATAAGGAAGTTTTATTAAAAATTGAGAATATTGTTTATAATAAAGATAAGATAAATAAGATAGATATCCAATAACAAAATCATTTGAATCGATATTAGCTATATTTATTTATTTATTTATTTATTTTAATTTACATCCAGGGGGCAAGCTGCAGGGGCTCGCCACGACCTCCCAGGGGGTACTAGGGATGGACTATACTAGCAGGAGTGCCGGCATAGCCACGCATTCCGTTCTTCTACAGCTGTAATACAGACTGGGGGAGAAGTGGCCAGGAGCGCTGTACGCACTCCTGCCACTTGTCTCCCACTTGCAATGTCAGTATTGTTCAACCCACTTTATACTGAGTAGCTCAGATTTGCAACTAACCAAAAGGTTCTATATTGTTAGTTTTTGTTTGGTGCAGTTTGTACGCAGCAATGGAGGGAGGGGAAAGCGGCTTTAGAGGGAGGTACAGCCCCGATTGGTAATATAAAAATAGAAGATCAGAGAATTTCCAAAAAAACTAAATATAGTTATTCAAAATGATTAATAATCACTAAGAAGATTGTAAAATCTATTGGAATCTTTAGAAAAAAGAAGAGATAATCGATTATACTCTTTATGTTTTACAGAATTAAATTGGATTTGTTTAGCTAATAGTCAAATTGGATATAAAAGTATTGATAGAGTATCAAATACTCAAGCTTTTTATTGTATCCACAAAAGCATTCTGAAATAGTGTTATCGTACTGAAAGTGTCGATGGTAGGACACAAAATCCCTGTATCCGATTCTGAGCACTACCAATCGCTAAAAGATAAAACAGGAAAGAGCAAGTTCCTCAGGTTCCTTGACTTGATAACTGAAATGCCAGTAACGATATCAGCTAGTGAGAATAACCTCATTTCGTTTCCACCATCTCTATTCTACTTCTCGTTTGAGGGTTCTAACTATTAAGCTTATTCTACTAATAATGAGAAGCGATAAATTGTCGTTTTCGATATAACCACTATAAGCGCCCAGATCGGCAAACTGATCAGCCTTCTCGTTTTCAAAGATTCCAATATATTCAGATAATTATCGAATTGCTATTTATCTATTTCTTATAATTTTATAACAATATAGAAACACCTATTAAAATAAATCGAAAGTATTGTTTCTGATATATTAGATAATTAAGATACTATTGATATACATTGTAATCTGCTCAGCCAATTCTAGTCGGATAGTATATTCTAAACCTTTTAGAATATTTACTACTTTAGTATCGAAAATATATAAGAGCGGGTTGATTGTTTTATAATCGAATACTATTGGAAATTGTTCCTAATAGATTACATAGCCGTAGCCGATTATCTTTTGCTCTCAATAGTATTATTCAGTGCTGTTCGAGAAGATTATAATATAGTTGTTAGATAGATAGTTCTATTATTATATAAATTCAATTGTAATTGCTTCTTTCTTTATACTTTCTATAAAATCGTTACAACTTTTTGTAAAAAAATGTAGCAAAAAAAGTATTAATTTTGATATTTTCAGAATCAATCTAATTAATCTACAAAAATTAGTATTATTTATCTTGTATTAAAACGCTTACACTAAATAAATCGCTAGTAAATAGTTTTTATTTATTTTATAAAATCGGAATACAAATCTTATTCATATTTATTCGAATACTAGCTTATTAAGTAATAGTCCAAAATCTCTTAGAATTACAATAATCAAAATTGTGTACCAAACAAGTAAAACTCCTCTTACTACTAGAATAATTACTCGATTGATCTTAGTAATATAACTATCTAGCCTTGTATTTACCATTATACTACAAGCAGCCCCCCCCATCCAGTTTGGCTTTGTTCGGCCTATATATTATACCTCGAATCCATAGAGGGCAATAAGAAGAATACAGATAATTACCGCTTTATACAACACTATAGCTAGCAGATTATAATATATCTATACAAGCCCTTTGATATATCTTATAATCTTATAGGCTTTTAATTCTCATTCTACTATATATCTTTTGAAAAAAAGCTTTTAATTAAATTAAATTTTTAATCAATATAAAACTAATTAAACAGTTTCGTTGCTTATCTTATTAATTAAGTAAATCATTATCTCATCATTTACCTCCAAATACAGAATATATATCTCTCTCCTTTAAAAGAGATATATCATCTCTAACTTTTTCAATACAAATACTATACAGTTTTATTTATTTCATTAGAAAATCTAGTAAAAATTGTATTTAAGGAAACTAACATTCTTATAAACATTTTTAAATATACAATAAATATAGACATTATTAATATACCCAAAATACAACTTAGTGTTTTAATTTAAAAACTCAGTAAAATATAGAATATATAATATAAATAAAAATAAAAAACCCTGCAAAGTACTACACTTAATACAATTGTATTCTGTAATTACATTTTCCAGCCGAATTTTCATTAAATAGTCACTCAAAAAAACTTAGACTAGTTATAGAAAAAAGCAAGGCCATCTTTACTGGTATATACATTCCAGTAACCTATTCGGCAAAAGTATATCAAACACGCCTTGTACATCCAGTATAATTATTATAACTTCTTGTTTACAGGCAAAAGCTTTTTCGATATTATATACAAACGAAGTGATTAGGTCCATTACTACTCACTTGAGAAACGCTCCACCATACTAGGGGCTAAATATGCCTGCTATCATTGCAATTTATAAGATACATCGAACGATTATACATTCCAGTCCCTTCGAGATGCATAAGAGTAGGGCTATCGGTTGCCAGGATCGTACTGACGATTTGTCTTTCTTTCCGATCTTAGGGATTATTACCACCTCTGCCCATCTCCATTTGTTTAGAAAATAGCTAAATTACAAGTATCTATTAAAGATTCCAATAATCATTAATTTAATAGAATCCTAGTAAGTCTTCAGAAAGTAAATAATAATCTAATCAAGCCCCAATAAGATACTCAAAATTTCTATAACACTCTTTTCTACTTTTTCAAAAAACATTTTTATACTCTATAAAAGTTTATTAGATATATGGTTTAGCCAGAATAAATTCGTTATAAGATCATTATTATTATTGAAGCGCTCGAAAATCTTTTTTTGTAAAACCCAGACTTTTTTTATAATATCTTCGATTATCACATTATCGATAATTAAGAATAGTATTTTGAGATTGATAGTAAGCTTATACCAACTAATCATTTTATATAGATCTCTATCGCAACTGATCTTATCAATAATTTTATATCAATATTAGCATTTCGCTTTTCTAATCGTAATTATCAATCCCCATCACTATTGTTCCGCTTAATCAGTACTCTTAGCTTTAGTTGTTTTATATTTTTGATATGCTATTCTATATTCGTTTATCCATCAGAAAGCAGAGTGTTTGGAGGCACTTTTCTTCTTTCCTGTTAAGCGAATTGCCGATTCAAATAAAGAATCCAGCATTCCTACTAGTTCATTGATCTGCCCGACAGGCATATTCGTCGAGTTTGAAAAGTGGGGAACTCTATTTTTTATAATCTTTTGAAAGACTAAAAGGCCTTTCTCGCTGATTACGCGACCAAAGGGCTTGGCAATGGGTAGAAATGAATTATATTATAACTACTTTCTAGAATATCTTATAATATAAAATAGATTCACTATACCTACAAACGCTTTTCCAGTTTACTTGTAATAAAGCCATTAGTATTAGGCTTCTGTAGAATCTTCTGACTATATTAAACCATTTATTGTATGATTACTTTTGGAAATTCCGGCCAGAACCAAAATCATTCCTCCACGCCTCCATTTCTGTTTGCTTTTTAAGCCTATCTGATACCTCCATCATGCCCTCTGCCCTATAATATCCGATTATAGACCGACACACGCATCCGTCCTCTCGAGCCATATAGACAGTGTCGCTGTCGCTGTCATTATATACTATACCTTGCGGCTAGTAGCTGTTTTACATTACCTTACCAAATCTCTCCTACACAACAAGACCGATTATATCTCGCAGACTTGTTATTTCAGACCCCTAGCCAAATAGCCTTTCCATAGTATTTCTAATCTATTAACCAAAGCTTTGCTTATAGAATTTATTCCCCCAATATATAATTTGTAATTAAAAGTAAAGCACTAAAAGCATATTGCATATATATATCATAAGATTAGTCTCTATCTGAGATCCTTTACCACTATAATATCGATCAAGCATTGTCGAGTGTGGCTTGCTAAAAGCGTCCTTCCTGTATCGGAGCTCCTCCGCCGCCATACCGCTCCCGTACACTCGAAAGTAAGGTACTAAAAACGTTTCTTTTCCTACTCCATATATGCTCTTGCTAATTCTAGTAGATATTGTCCTAGCCTTTGTATACTTCCTACTACTCCCCTCACCATTTGTAAATATCCGATCCAGTATACCCGCAGATCGTACGTATTGTTGGGTTGTGAAAACTCTGCACGCTAGTGTTCTAGAGATGTTTTATCGATTTATGTTTGTCAAGTTAAGAATATCAGTCCTGTTCTCAATATAGGCTTTAATCAGACTCAGCTATATTATAAAAGCTTCATTATTTGCTATTTCAAAAATTAATTCCATTTTGTAAATGCTTTGCTATAATATACTTTAGTTTTATTTTCTATATAGATTTATAAAGATATAATTCTATATTAATCCTATTTTCATTTTCTTTTTATTATTAAATAGTTTTTATCTCCATTTTATTAATAATTCTTTGTTTCAAATATCTTTGTAATCACCCTCTAGTGATTAGCTACACGTACCTTCGCTCTCAATACAGTCTTCGATTAGTGTACAACCACCACCCGGCTCCAGCTAACTCTACTTAGCTCTCCGATCGTACGACCGAAGGTTCGTAGGATACACCACGTACAGGTGAGAGTCATCGTATCCCCGATATTAGCTATAGTATTATTGCTTTGGATATATGGAATATAGAGTCTTGAATAAACTATATCTAATTATAACCTTAAAGAAAGATATTAAGTTATTTGTAGATCTAAAATCTTGTAAAATATATATAGCAATAAAGATAAAAAAGTATTATAGTATAATTCTTATAGAATATAAGAAACAACTACTAGCTCTTATATCACTGGATATATTAAAACTATTTCCAGTATTATTCTGAAAAAAGTAATATTTTATAGAAATAATCTATAGCTGGACAAGAAAGATTTGGATAATATATTTGGAAAAGAAAAATAATATTATTAAAGAATTAAAGAAATAAAGAGTTAGTATAGAGCAAGAAAGTAGATTCCTGATTGGAGTAATATATATTAATAATATTCCAAAAATCGAAAAAGTATTATAAAAGTAATAAGACAAGCTAGATCCCTAACATACAGGATTTAAAACACGGTTCATAACTGGAAGCTGATTGGTCTAGAAAGTATGTAAGGTCTATGTGCGAATATCAAAATAATATCAAAATGTTAGAATTCAAATTAATCAATAAATAAAGAGTAGAGAATTTATAAAATGAAATCGAGAGAGATTTTAGGATTCTATAAATTGAGAACTTTCTAATAATATAATTTTTTTATTAATAAATTATAATACATAGAAGAAATAATTAATTAAAAAATAAATTAAAAAGATTGAAGATTTGAAGAGATTGAAGATTTTGAAAAATTGAATAAACATTTCTGATTGATTCGGATATCGGAACTTGTGATAAGAGAGATAAGGAATTAGAAAGAGAATGGGATTAGAAAGGGGAGGGGGATTAGAAAGAGAAGGGGGATTAGAAAGAGAAAGGAAAAAAAGAAAAAAGAAAGGGGAGGGAGAGAGGGAAAGGGATTAGAAAAAGAAGAAAAAGAGGGAAAAGAAGAAAAGAAAGAAAGAAAGGAAAAGGAGAGAGAGAGAAAGAAAGGGAAAAAGAAAAGGAAGAAGAAAGAGAGGAAGAAAGGGAAGGGAAAGAGGGAGAAGGATTAGAAAGAGGAGGAAGAAAAGGAAAAGGAGAAAGGGGAGGGAGAAAGAGGAAGGAGAGAGGGAGGGAGAAAGGGAGGGAGAAAGGGAGGGGGATTAGAAAGAGGAGGGAGAGAGGGGGGGAGAAAGGGAGGGGGAGAGGGAGGAGGATTAGATTTATTAGATTTATTAGATTTATTAGATTTATTAGATTTATTAGATTTATTAGATTTATTAGATTTATTAGATTTATTAGATTTATTAGATTTATTAGATTTATTAGATTTATTAGATTTATTAGATTTATTAGATTTATTAGATTTATTAGATTTATTAGATTTATTAGATTTATTAGATTTATTAGATTTATTAGATTTATTAGATTTATTAGATTTATTAGATTTAGGCTTAAAGGCGCCTTCGGCGCCCTTATGCGAGCTAGAAGCGAGAGGCTAGCGAAATCTATTTATTATTATTATTATTATTATTATTATTATTATTATTATTATTATTATTATTATTATTATTATTATTATTATTATTATTATTATTATTATTATTATTATTATTATTATTATTATTATTATTATTATTATTATTATTATTATTATTATTATTATTATTATTATTATTATTATTATTATTATTATTATTATTATTATTATTATTATTATTATTATTATTATTATTATTATTATTATTATTATTATTATTATTATTATTAAAAAGCTGCGCAGCACGAGCGTAGGCGTAGGTCCTGAGTAGCGTTAAAAATAACTACGGAGAGCGCTAGCGAGGCCGTTGTTATTTTTAGCCACGAAGGGCCGAGAAAAAGCTCGTATATAACAATAATCGATGTGTATATACACCTTAAATCAAAATGGTACAATTGAACAGGTAATTCAAATTATTTAATCGAATGTTTATACAATACTTAAAGACTCAGTAATATTAGTTGAATTCTGGGATTATGTAATGGAGATAGATATATATATTAGAAATAAAATATATATAGAATTATAGGTAAATAAATTTGAGGTTAAATAAAGATATAAAGAAATACCTACCAATTAATAATAGGATATAATTGTATAAGTAAAAAAAAAGCAAGTGTCATTATACAAGATATGGATTAGAATAGTACCATTAATAGTATATATCAAAATGTGGAAATTAAAGTACTACTCTTATATTAATTTAATATCTCATCTTAATAATACTTATCGAGATAAGCTAGTGAATAAAGCAAGAATAGATATGTTTATTGGATATAATGATTATACTACAAAGTAGTTATGGATATATGCTCTAGATAGATATATAGTAATAAAGATAAGCAATTGTACATTCTTCAAAGATTTATTAGGAGGTAAGATAGATCTGAAATTGTATTCTATTACTTTAAGAAGAGAATTCTTAGAAGAATAGGGAATACAGAATATTTTACTGGAATAACAATTAATAGGAAGATCTTATAAGATTATAATTGAAACTGTAGATATAATATTTATAGAATCTGTAATTATCAAGCTAGTTAAGTATAATTCAAAGGATGAAATCCCAAATCTCATTGAGATATCCACGCCAAGATCAGTAATTATTCTATAAATTATTATTCCATATATAATATAATCATTAGATATCAATCTAATAAATGTAACTATAGAAATTGAAGAGGATATTAGATTAATAATAAGAAAGAAATCAAAAGAATAAGATAATAAAATTGATTTTTAAAATATCAAATACTTATATGTATTTTTTACCATTATCACAAATCTAAAACTAGATTAAAAGTTCTTTACAGAATAATAAAGTAAAGATTATATATTTATTTTAAAAATAATTATTATAAATATAATAATAAGGGATATACCAATTCCGAAAATATATAAAAAGACAATAAGCAACCCAATCTATAGCGAACAATAGCAAGTGATTATTAACTAGAAGATTAAGGAATTGGAAAAGAATAAAATATAACAACAAATCTACAACAATAAAATAAACAATTTAATCAGCACAAAATAGATATTCATAATGAAATTAAATGTGAATAGATTATTGAAACGATTCAAGACTAGATTAATAGTAAAAGGTTTTACACAAAAATACAAAATAGATTTTTTCGATATATTTGCATCTATAGTACAATTAGCAATAGTTTATTTATTTCTATTAATTATAATATTACAAAACCTTAAGGTATATTATTTCGATATAAAGAATATATTTATTGAAGTAAAACTAAAAGAAAAGATATTCCTATCTATACTACAAAAAGTTAATATTAAACAAAAACATATTTTTGAAGTCCTTTGTAGTCTGTACGGACTAAAGCAGGCAGCTTGTAATTGGAATGATTTTATAAAAAAGCGACTTATCGAATGGAATTTTGTACAAAGTTTAACTAATCTATATTTATTTATTTACTCTAATAAAGGGATTATGGTATTATTATATATCGATAATTTTCCTATTGCAGTACAGAATTTAGATAATATATTATAATTCAACAAACAATTTACTTCTATCTTTAATGTTAAGAATTTAAAGGAGATTGAGAATTCAAAACTTTTAAATATAAAAATTATTAAAAACAAAAAGAATAGAACTTTATATATTGATTAAAAACAATATCTCGAGAAAGTATTAAGCAAGTATAAATTTATAAAGGGAATATTTAGATTTATTTCAATATTAATGAATAATTACGAAGTACTTTGACCGGCTCGAGAGGATGATAAACAAGTAGATTCTATCAAATATAGTTATATAATTGGGGAGTTGATGTATACAATGGTATACTCAAGATTCGATATAGCCTTTGGTTTAGGAAAGCTCAGTTAGTATATAAAAGATCTAATAGAGTTTTATATAAATTAATTGTAAAGAGTGATATATTATCTATAAATAATGATTAGTTATAAATTGTGTTTCGGATTAGGGAGAGTTCAAAACCTAGTGATCTATTTCGATGCAGATTACACTAACAATGTGGTTGATAGAAAAAGTATATCAAAAGTAATTATACTTTTGGGAGGAGGATTAATATTCTGGATGAATCGAAAGCAGAACTTTATATCAATGTTAATAATTGAATTAGAATATATAACTCAATTAATTGCAGCAAAGCAAGGTTAGTGGTTAGTCCAAATATTTCGAGATATAGGATACAGGAAATTTGTTGTAGAAAATAGATCTATTGTTAATATAAAGGAAGATAATCAAGGGGCTATAGCCCTAGTCAAAAACACACAACTAACTGATAGATCAAAGTATATCGATATTATATATCACTATATATAGGATCTCAAGTAAAAAGGAAAGATTAATATTAGTTACATTTCTATAAATAAAATGATAGTAAATAGATTAATAAAACTATTAATTAAGGATATATTCAAGAAGTTTGTAGAAATATTAGGAATAATAGATTACCATAAATAACTTAAAAAGGAATATTAAAAGGTGTAGTTTACATAATTATGGAGTAGAAGGAGCTAGCCCCAATTAGTACTAATGAGAGCTTTGTTCTATACAGAGCTCTTTCTTTTGGAAGTTATAGAAGAAACTTAGTACACTAGTCCTCCTAATGCCATCACTTTCTACCCTATGCTTCCCATCTTATTTCCTGTAGAGAGTCATACTTAAAACAGGTTTTTATATTGATAATATAATAAATATAAAATCAGTATATAGCTAATTAAATACTCTTATCTAATTTAAAAAAAAAGCTATTAAGTAATAGATTAAATATTATAATAAATATAAAAAATCTATAGATATAATGAATTTTATAAATATAGAATAGATATAATTCTTGAAATTCTAAATAATAACTAACATCTAAGTTTAAAGCTATTTAGAATAAAGTATAGGGAGTTTAATCGGTTATTTATTGCGTATCAATCATTATACCCCCTAGAAAAGAGGCTAAATACGTATTGAAGGGGGTGAAAAGCTTGATTGTATTTCTATAAAAAATTGAAGCTATTTAAGGTGCTAGTAAGCTAGTAAAACTATACTAGAAGGGGCTGTAGTATTCATTTTGGTATTTAATTTATTCCAAAAAAGATTATACACTCTCATATAGAAAATCAAGTTATCCCCTAAAATTTAAAGTCAATTACCCTCGAAAATGGAACTAGCTTTCAAGCTAAGAACTATAATACACCATCCACTCTTTAACTTCCTAGTATATAATAATCTGAATTGTCTTTCCTATTTATTATATTATATACGATATCCCTGTCGAAACTAAACTATATATAATATATAATTAAAGAACTTAAAGAATAGACATATAAAAAATAACTTATTCGAATTTGAAAGGAAATATTAAAATGATCTAGATATTCTATATTATAATAGAGTCCTCAGCTAATATTAAGCTATTATACAGTACTACTCTAGAGCTTATTAATAGCTTTAATAATATCCTCAAAATCGTAAACTTAATGATATTATAAAAAGTAATTGTAGGTTGACTTATAGTATAAATTTAAAAGATCAAATATTATATTATTAAAAGAAAAAAGGAGAATTCGAAAAGGGTTCGAAAAGGATTTAAATAAGACTTTTAAAAAGAGTAATTCAAAAGAGATTTGAGAGATTTCGAAAAGTGATGTTATTTAGAGATTGTTAGAGTAGATAATAGCAATAAATCAACTAGGTGTAATGTAATATAAAGACTTTTCATTAATTCTTCTAAACTATAAAAATTCTACAATTTATAATTATGCGTGGGTTGGCGTCGGCCCGAAGTAGCCCCGCAGGGGCTACTCACGTGCCCTCGCCAGCCCTTATACGAATTGATCGTAATAGAGATTGAAATAAAGAAATCGAAAGAAAAAGGGATTTCAAAAGGTATTGTAACCTATAAACCATCAATAAAGATATTACAAAAAACTATAATATATTATATTGAAAAGAATAAAGTAATTTATAGTATTTAAAAGGATTTTTTATAATTAATAGCTTATAACTTGAAAGGAATCAAAAAGAGATTAAAAACTATATTCATTGTTACAGGGTATATATATAGTAGTAAGCTATTAGAACTTCGATCCCTGATACTGTGCTTTTTGTAGATAGATTGTATATATAGTGTAGTAGTAAAGCTTACAACTCCTATTGTGTCCGCTTACGTAATATTCATTTTGTTTTTATATAGGTTATCAAAAAAGAGGCTAAATATATATTAAAGAGAATAAAAAGCTTGATTATATTTCTATAAAAGATTGAAGCTATTTAAAATGCTAGTAAGCTAGTAAAACCATACTAGAGGGGGCTGTAGTATTTACTCTGATATCTCCCTCCTATAGTCCTTACAGCACCACCTACTAAAGTGAACTTTAGTTAATTCGAATTATTCTATATTCAAATTAAATAAATATATTAATTCTAAAGCTCTAAAACAATAACAAATAAGCGTTAGCTAGTTTAATATAATTTTTATATATTACCCTATTAATATCGTGTAGTAATTAGCTAGAAGGAGAAGAAGAAAGTATATAAGAAACTTAAATATAACTTTAAAAATTTTAAATTCAAGGTATATTAAATTAATTCTTATAAACTATTATATTCTTTAATTATTTTTTATTTATTTTAGTATTTTTATTTAATTTAAATTCTTTTATACTAATTGAATCAACTTAAACTAAATTGGATTTATATTTATTGTATATTTAATTTAAAAGTTATATCTATTATAGGCTAGATTTTATATTATAGATAGTATTATAATTATTATATATATCCCTCATTTTCTATACAGTAGGTACCTATCCTTATTATCTTAATATATATTATATATTATATATTACTCACTATATATTACTTACTACTTACTACTTACTACTTACTACTTACTACTTACTACTTACTACTTACTACTTACTACTTACTACTTACTACTTACTACTTACTACTTACTACTTACTACTTACTACTTACTACTTACTACTCATTATTTATTATTCAAACCCAAACCTAAATATAAAACAAAGGAACTCACTCCCTCATTTACACTTTATTCAAACCATCTCTAAACCATTAAGAAAACTAGAAAAAGATATAAAATAATATAATATAATACAATATCTCTAGATACCTATTACCCTAAATACAAAGTAAGAAATGCCATTCATTCCTCGCCTAAATCCGCCATCCCAAAATACCAACGCAACGCATATTGATAAGATAGATAGATGATCCCCCAAATTGCAAAACCCCAGCATGCATGCATGTATCCCCCACGCAAGCGAATCCCCAGGAAAATAAAAAAACTCCTTGTCCAGCTTCAAAAGAACCCAGTGAACCCAAATTCAAAATCAAGTTGGTATCAAATCAAAAAGGACATTCCCCACCCCACCGGACTGTTTGGTCCAAATAGCTTATTTCTCTTCAATCCTCAAGAGTAAAATTCCTCCATAAGCCTCTGATAACTTTGAGAATCCTCTCCAGATTCATCTTTATGATAGCCGCCAAAGTATCTATGAGCTCATTCGCGCTGTATCCACCATATTTGGTATATGATGATCGAACCGCGTTGTGAATAGCTCTCGTTTCAACCATCAGGTAATCCATTGCTTCCCCTCAGATTCCCTCATCACCCCATTCAAAATGTTCATGCCAAACTGAGAAAGACACCATTCATAGCAGCTTTGTCCCACTTGACATACTTCCCCTTCCCTTTGTCAATTTCATAATACTTATCATAAAATCGATCATATAATGGTTTTATCAAGCTTGAAATCTGTCGTGCCAAGAGTTCTCTGACTTCTTTCTCCATCATCAATGACTTATGTTTCTGTATTAAATCATCAAAAGATTGATTAAACATCTTGAATTTCTCCTTGATTTGATCTTTCTCTTTGGAACCCAGAGCCTTAACAACTGCTGCGCTATCGATACCAGTATTACCGGAGCCAGATTGTGGGCGTACATTACCACGGTTTGTGTATTGAACGTCCAGTAGATAACCAGATGGCTCACGCCATGCAGCTGAGTAAAGACTTGTGCCCGATTTGATCCATCTTTCCACCTCTCCCATTTTTGGTGCTAGTAATCCATTCAATTCACTCGTTTCAATCATGCGCTTCACAACTGTCGCATTATTTGCAATGAAAATTCCTAAAGCAGGCTTGCCGCCCTTGAGTAATGCTTTCGCTTTTTGATCCAAACTCGAAAGAAGAGCTTCGATTGTGTCAATGCAGTAATGTGCGAAAATTTGTTTTCCATCTGCATTAACATCGAAAGATTTAAGACTGGGGATTTGGTCGGTTGAACCTTGAGGAGTGGCACTAGATTTCCAACCACCGTCACCGATGGAGATCATAATACTTGAAACTGGCCGAAGAAATTCAACCATAGTCTGTAATCGCATCATGGTTTCGGTAGTCATTGGAACCGTGGCGGCATCAGGAGGTAGCGTCTGCAGGAGGTTAATTTTTCGTCGAGTATCATCCAAGAGTTCGGCTAATGAGCTTTTGGCGGTTTCTCTTATTGGCTTGAGCGCTGATGCGAAGGAAGGTTTCAACTCTCCTGTCCTACTTTCCAGATTTGAAGAGAGATTTGAAATAATTTCAACAATCTCATAAGCAAGGTAACAGTCCGTTGTTATATTTGACTTGATGTGGTTGTTTAATTCTCGAAGGGTTCGTGATAATTCCGCAATGACTCCTTGACAAGTCAAATTGAAAACTTTTCCCCATTCGTCGCGAGTAAAAAGAGCGCATATATTATCGTATTCGGCCAAGAATGCGCCTTCCATACCCATCGCATATGTTCCAATTCCATTAGTTCCTTGTCGATACATAGCATCCGGTGTCTTCTTCTTTGCGGTATTCATCGATGCTGACGCGAGATTTTGTAACGTGGTTTTCAAAAAAGGTCCCCGAACACTTGCATATGATTGCATAACCGGCGATTCCGTAACAAACCCAGATTGTCTAACAACTGAACCAATATAATTTGTAATAAGACCCAATCTTGTAGTTTTATCTTGCGACAATAGAGGAAATGGTTGATTCTTGGTGATATAGTGTAAAGGCTCGAGTGGCTGAGAATCTTCTTGGAGAAGCCCTTGAAAGTATGATTCTAATTGTGTATTTCCCGACTTTGATAACTTGCTAAGCTCAACCATAGCTTGTTGATTTGATCGTAGATTCGTTCGTTTCATATCGGCGAGAGCTTTATTGACGCGCTTAACAGAGCTGAGGAAAACCGCCAATCCGACCGCTTCGGGGCTATGATTTGTTAGTGACGTCTGCAGTTGGCTAATAGTTATGCGACATACCCTTTCCTAATGATATCCTCTTCATTGCTTTTGATATCTGATGGTTGTCGTATTCTGTCGATTGCCGCGATAACTCCATCGATATCTGCGCATATGTATGAGAATGAGTTGAGAGGTTTGCGCGATCAAAAACTTACTCTGGCCTAGAATTTGAAGCTTTTGAGTGTTACCATAAATTGGCCCAATAGCTTCTTGCACCCCCTTTCCGGTCGCATCTAATCTCCCTAAACTTGCTTGAATTTTCTTTGTCAATTGACTCGTCTTTTCCAATCGACTTTTCAATACATCGACTTCAGCTCTTGCTTCCTCGTCGGCAGCTTGTCGTCCTCCTAAGCCCACAGCCATATTTGAAGATGTGAGTGACCAAGCTCTTCTACCAACGGGTACGGAGTACATATTGTCATTTGTGGGGATTAGACGCTAGACTTAATGCGATCAAGTAAGGCGGTGGAATGTGGCAGAATTGTGTGTGGAGATTGTGAGCGAGCTTGAAGAACATTAATATGTACCTGGTACCTGCAGGTTGGGTTGGATCAAGTTTGAATGAGAGGTAGGAGGTACTTGTTATTATGATAATGTATGTGGATGATATTGTAGATTGATGAAGGAGTCAAAGGAAGAGGAGGAGAAGAAGGAGGAGGAGAATGACAAGAACAAGAAGAAAGAGGAGGAGGAGGAGCAGAAGGACACGAAGGAAAGAAGTAGTAAAAGGGAGAACCAAGAAAGTATATCTTCATTTCCGAGACCAGTGAATCTTCCGATCTATTAATGGCAGTAGCACACATATCAAGATTGGAAGGAACCATGACTACCTATCTGGGCATCTATCTACAAAGCTATTGAAAAATGGCAATCTCTTCATCTCATGATCCCCATCCCATCCCATCCCATCCCATCCCCATGATACCTTTTCTTTTCTCAGTAGGACCCACGCAATATTACCTGGGTATTGGATGTACCAGTATTTGTTTGGCTTGATGGATCTGGTATTACTTTTTATTCATTGTGTAGGTAGGTAGGTAGGTATACCTGGTACAAGATATGAAAGGACTTTGAATTATTTTTGAATTATCATCTCTCTCCCTCTCACCAAGAACATGTCGTCGTGGATATGATATTATATCTTCATTCTCCGTCCCGAGTACATACATGGATGGATGTATCAATTCCCATCCTTTTCACCCTTTGGAGCAATACCTACCCGTGACCTATTTAGGTATCCATCACAAGCGAATTTCCATGTGTGGCGTACGTCATTGATAACAACCGCCACAGCCACACATCCCACATATCCATCCCACCCATCTCCAAATATTTCCAAGGCAGATGAGATTTCTTATATCAACTTTTGGATTCTAGAATCTAGAATAACCCATACTCGCATATCATATCACATCACATCATATCATTTCATCCCATTTCATTCATTCTTTCTTTCTTTCTCCTTTCACTCCCCGCCCGGACTTTTCGCTCCACTACAAGAACATAGAACATGGTTCTTATACCGAAACCCTTGCTATTCGTTCGAATCGCGAGTCGCATTCGTTTCATTTCTTGTCGTCATGTTGACTGCAAATGTTTCTCGTCGTCTGTTGCGTCTTGAACAATCATATTCACACAATCCCTTTTCATCATGTCGCTCTTTGAGTTCGACAACATTAATTCATAGAAATTGTACATTCCACCACAAAAGATTACAAACGAGAAATCTATTCGCTTCATCCAAGAAGAAATCACAACCCAAGATGTCTTCGTACGCTCAATATTCAAAGCCCTTGGTGGGGGTCACATCCACGATAATGGTTCTCGGTCTATTTTATATCCTATACCAAAATGATTATCTTGACGTACAACCTTTACCAGCTACACAACCACGCGCAAGGAGACCGCCAACAAAAGAAGAACAAGCTGAAGCACGCGCACACAAGGAAGCTTTGAAAAATGCCAAAGAACTTTCGGCGCTACCTTTTCAAGAAGATGCAGCAGCAGGAGATGGTTCGGCATGGGGAAGTTTTATTGGTACATTCAACAATTTCTCCATAATATCCGACGAACAATGGAGAACTGTTTCGGAGACTTTTGCAGGATATTCCGATTATATCATGCCGGATTGGGCCAAAGTTCTACCGGGATCCATTGACAAATTGAGAAGGGAATTGAATATGGCACCAGGCTCGTTGGCAGATGATATATGGAAAGAAGCTCAAGATCCGGACATCAATCCTGAAATCAACTATTCTGCATCCGTACGAGTATCCAACGATCTTTGTGATGAGGAAAAGGCATTTTTAGACAAAAGAAAGTTCATGACGAAAACCGCCCTGGCAAAATACTTGGGTCTGCCGGAAGAATCTATTCATCCGGATGATGTTCCACGTATTGCTATGGTGGGATCTGGAGGTGGTTTACGAGCTTTGGTAGCTGGCACAGGTTCAATGTTAGCAGCTGACGAGGATGGTTTGTTTGATTGTATCACTTATACAGCAGGCGTCAGTGGTAGTTGTTGGCTGCAGTCTCTTTTCAACTCATCTCTTGGTGAAAGACGTCTTGATAGATTGGTTGAGCATTTAAAAGCACGAATTGGAATTCATATCGCTTCTCCTGTCGATGCATTAACCGCTCTTAACTCTGCGCCCACCAACAAGTTCCTTTTGGGTGGATTTGTCGAAAAGCTGAAAGGAGATCGTAATGCAGAATTTGGTTTAGTCGATATATATGGCTTACTACTAGCGGCGAGATTACTCGTACCAAAAGGTGAACTTGGTGTGGACAATCGAGATTTAAAGATATCGAACCAACGAGATTATATCGATAATGGTGAAAATCCGATGCCCATATATACAGCAGTACGTCACGAGATACCTATAATAGAGGATCTCAGCGAACAAGAAAAGCAAACAGAAATTCCTTCTGAAGCTACAAAGGAGAAAGCTGTGAGAGAAGCTTGGTTTGAATGGTTTGAAATAACTCCGTATGAAATGTTTTGTGAAGAGTTTGGAGCAGGAATTCCAACTTGGGCACTAGGTCGGAAATTCGAGGGCGGACAAGACATTCCTCATGAAGAGACTGGATTGCGAATACCCGAGCTACGACTGCCACTTCTTCTTGGGATTTTTGGAAGTGCTTTTTGCGCTACTTTAAGTCACTATTATAGAGAAGTCCGACCTTTGGTTAAGGGATTGATGGGATTTGGTAGTATCGATGATATGATCGCAGGACGAAATGAGGATTTAAGTAAGGTTCATCCGATCGATCCAGCTAGTATCCCCAACTTTGCCTACGGAATGAAGGGACAGCTTCCGGAGACGGCTCCAGAAAGTATCTATCAAAGTACACATTTGAAACTCATGGATGCTGGAATGTCCAATAATTTACCTATCTACCCGCTACTTCGACCAGGAAGAGAAGTCGACGTGCTCATTGCTTTTGACGCAAGTGCAGATGTTAAAACAGATAATTGGCTATCAGTGGTTGATGGATATGCAAGACAGCGTGGCATTAAAGGCTGGCCGATTGGCGTTGGCTGGCCAAAATCAAGCGATTCAGCCGAGAAAACAGAACAACAATTAGATCAAGCTCAAGTCAGTACCGCAGCCGAAGCAGAAACCAAGTTGGAAAAAGCACAAGAGGAACAAGCGACGCATTTGGAAAGGGTCGTGTCAAGCGAAGAGAACCCAAGGAGTTTGGATGCGGAAGATAGTGGTGATTTAGGATATTGTACCGTGTGGGTGGGGACAACCGAAGAACGGGTCGAGGAGGAACCACCGTTATCTAAAGCGGTGAAGGAAGATTGGCAATTGATGACACCGGATGCTGGGATCGCCGTGGTTTATCTACCGTTTCTCGCGAATCCCAAGGTCGAGGGCGTGGATCCGGCAATTAGTGATTACATGAGTACGTGGAATTTTGTTTATACTCCGGATGCCATCGATCGTGTGGTGGAGTTGGCGAAGGCGAATTTCGCAGAGGGGAAGGAACAGATTCGACGGACGGTACGGGCGGTTTATGAGAGGAAGAAGAGAATTCGAGAGGAGAGGGAAAGGGAGGAGAGGGAAGAGAGGTTTAGGAGGAAAGTGCGATTGGGGATTGTGGGGAAAAAGGGGGAGGGGGATCATTTTCATTTGACGTGATTGAGTACCGGTAGTGTATTATTTAGTTTGGTGTATTATTTATTGTATTATCATTTTTTCACGTGTGGGAATGAAAAGTTGATTCTGATTTTGTATATCGGATTGATTAGATTTCAATTGGTTTGTGTATATATATATATATATGTATATGTATAGCTTATATTTGTTTACCTATCTTGTAAATGATTACTTGTCTACCTTCCTATCCATCTATCCACCTACCTACCTACCACCAACCTACTTATTTATATACCTACTTATCGCTTTTTCTTCTTGGGATTTTGGGGGTTTGGGGGTTTTGGGGATTGGGGATTGGGGTTGGAGAGGATAGATGGATAGGGAGGTAGGGAGGTAGGGAGGTAGATGAGGTAGGGAGATGGATGAGGTAGGGAGATGGAGAGGTAGGGAGATGGATAGGGAGATGGATAGGGAGGTAGGGAGATAGGAGTAGAAGAAAGAAGTTTTTGGAGCGGGGAGAGCCGACGATGGAGAAAGTCGATGAGCGGTTGGGATGGGATGGGATAATACGATATTAAAGATGTGATGTTAGTTGTGGTTTATGATTGAATTGATCTGAATTGATCTAATCTGATAGGATGCGGTAAGAGGTAATGGCTAAGAGGTGATATGAAGTATGATTGATATATGAATATGTGGATACAGAAAAACTTCGCTATACCGGACTGGTATATACCGGAATCTTGGATATACCGGAATTTTTTATTGATTTTTTCGAAATTTATATGTAGATACCGGAATTTTGATCAAAACCGGTATACCGGACACTTTTTTCTCGAATCCGGTATAAATTTTGGTGGCAGATTTGGCTGAATAAGCTGAATTTTGGATGAGTAAGCTTGATTGGCTATTATCACATGATATTTTCTCGAAAATATCGGGGTTTGGAGCTGAAATCGGATATAAATTTTGGTTAGAAAGCTTGGACCACCATTTTTTATACCGGAATCGTGGATATACCGGATTTGATTGGTCGAAAATTTCAGTCCGGTATAACCAAGTTCTTCTGTATATGAATAGTAAGAGGTGAAGCGATATATATATATAAAGCGATGTATATATTATTATTATTTGAAATATTGTATATACTCTATATGTATTCTATGACGGATTGTTATATAATATAATATGATATATATAATATATATATATGTATGGAAATATATGTGTGGAAATATAAAATATATATCTAATAGGTATAAAATAAGAAATAAAGCAGCAAAAAACAAAAAACTAAAATATAAGAAGTTTCCACCCTCTAGCTAGGTGCTCACTCACACAAATACCTAGGTACTACGAGTACAGTATGCCCGAGATAAAAATTGATATCGGGAGTAGGGACTCGAAAGTGAAAATTGGAAATTGGAAATTGAAGGTTGGAAATTAGAGGTTGGCTTACTTGCTTACTTGCTTACTTGCTTGGTTTCCTGCTCGCTTGGAGACTTGGAGACGAGACTTGGAGCGGGATGGGAAGGAAGGACTGAGATGAAAGAAGAGAAGAGGAGAGAAAAGAAGGATAATGGGTAATGGGGATGGGATAGGATGGGATAGGATGGGATAGGATAGGATGATAGGATAGGATGGGATAGGATATGATAGGATAGGTAGTAGGGTGGATATCTAGGTAGATAGTGGGGTGATGATGTGGTGGCGCGGCTTTATTTTGTTTTACGGAGGTATTTGGTATTTGTGAGGGGACGTGTGGTTGTATGATTGTATGATTGTTTAGACGGATATGAGTGATGAATAGTAGTTTGTTTTTTATATTTGTATTTCAATGAAGAGAAAACGAGAGAGGGAAGAGGAGAGTAATAGTAATAGGGATAGGGATATGTATAAAGTCTGAATTAATTGATTAATTACTATATTTCTATATTTTCTCTATGAAAAATCTAGAAGGAAATGAAATCTTAAATTTAGATTTATTTATATATAAATTTAGTTGTTTTATAGATAATAGTTAGTTATATTAAAACTTATTATCTTATTATAATATTAGTAAGTATCTCCCTATCTAGATATATATCAAGAAAGACTTGAATCGATTAATTTATAATTCGCAATACTTATATATAAGAATTCCGATACATTTCGTATGAATCTGAAAATCAAAGTGGGAGATCGATTAAGAAACCTTCATCTGTATATCTTGAAGTCTGTGAGTCCCGAGGTCGAGGTCTCCAGCTGTATTCATTTTCAGACCACAAATGAGAGAGAGTGTGGCTGAGCAGAAGAACTCGTATTGTTTGTTCCTTGATTTACCTATCAATCCATACATAAAATACTTACTTAGATACCTACCTATGATGCATGCATAAATGAAATCTCTACCTACCTATCATAGCAATGCCACATCACCTCCTGTACATTTGTAGATATTCAGGGTTCCAGAATTCCCAGCAAACAAACAATAAAATCATCAGGGTTCTCCTCATCTATCATGCTGATCACAGAAGGGAAGGTCGAAGGATCGGATTTGAGGTGATGGGAAAGGTTCTGCTTGGTTGGTTGGTTTCTGGCTAATACTTAGGTGAGTTTGATGATGGATGGATGGGTGGACGCGGGTCGGGTTAGAGTTTTTAGGGTCGCTGGTGATGTATGTAGGTAGGGTTTTGGGTTTGGTTCTTTTTTTTTTTTTTCTTTTCTTCTTGGGTGTGCGTGCTTTGGCTTGCTGATCGTGCCGTGTTTGAAATGAGGTGATGGAGAGGGGAATCTGAGCACGCGAGCTTTGGTTTGAGGTTTGGGTGGTTTGGATGGTTTGGATGGAGGATTTATTAGTAGGTAATTGTTGTTTGTACGAAGTACGAGTACTTGGGTAGGTAAATAGATATATCTGATTTGACGATTTTAAGAAATCGAAATACCGGATTGGTAAGAAACGGAAAATTTACAGAGTAAAAAATTCTTCACATGTGTTCTTTACATACCATCCATCATCCATCTACTAGATGTACATACCGAATACGATATTCCCACGTACAATGCATGCATGTCGATTGAATTTTACATACGAACGGGACATCTGTACCAAGACCCTAGTTACTTCTTGCATGAAACGTGAGGATGGGAAGACGGTGAAGGATCGGATTCGTGGTCACTGGTTAGTCATTACGAGAAGAGGGCCAGCGAAGCTTGGGATGCTGGGAACGCCATCGGGACCTTTTGGATTAGCGGCCGTTCGGTGGATAGATTTTGGGAGGGCTCGGAGGCTTGGTAACTTGGTAGGGCATGGTGGAATGGGATGATGGTGGTACGAGGTTTTTGGGGTGGGGAGGGGAGGGGGGAAGAGGAGCTGAGGATATGCAGATGTGCAGATGTGCAGATTGATGTGTGGTTAGCTTGAGGTTAGTTGTATCGTATATTGAATTGAGTTTTATGGAATAGATGGGTAGGTAGATGGGATGGATGGGTAGATGGGATGGATGGGTAGATGGGTTGGATGGGTAGATGGGTTGGATGGGTAGATGGGTTGGATGGGTAGATGGGTTGGATGGGTAGATGGGTTGGATGGGTAGATGGGTTGGATGGAATAGATGGGTTGGTTAAAATGGATGAATTGAATGTCAGATTGTCAGATTATAATTGGATGCCATTCGAACAACATGTAGGCAAGTTGACGAGATGTACGAAGAGATCGCGTGATAAGGCTTATGGAAAGACCGAAGAAGTATTCTATGTCGTGTAAGATTGGCGAGAATGAAGGGGGAAAAGGGAGAGAAGGGGGTGGTGGTGGTATATGCTCTTTGATCTTCTACTCAATACTTAGGGAGTTATAAGAGTCAAGAGAGTCAAGAGAGGAGAGTCAAAATACTTTCTTCTTCCAATACCTGACTCAAATAATATTCAATGGATTATCGTATGGATCAGATGAAATACCTACTCCGTCAATATCTAATCGTCAAAGAAGAAAAATCAAATCAATGGCTTGTGCTTGGATTTGTCTCAGATTGAACCAAGAAAGCTCTAAGCCAGGTCAATCCACCCGAGCCACCTTGCGTTTTCCGTCTCCTTCCACCTCGCATTTCTTTCCCATTTACTATTTACCATAATCATTATGATATCCATCTGTATCCGTCTATATCCATTCGTTTCCATGTATTATTTCCATAAATATGTCCATATATGTCCATATATAACCCATAATATTCATTTATATCCATATATCCATATATCCATTCATACCCATTTATATAATTCCCCATAAAAATAAACTCATCCACCCACCCCATTTCCTCACACCGAACTTCATCTTGAACTTCTTGCATTACTTCGTACAATGAATTAAGTATATAGAGCTCTGATAATCCCGCTCCTTGGATTTCTTTTTAATTTGATTCATGTAAGTTTGCTTCAGACAGTCTTTCAATCGTTCAATCGTTCAATCATTCATCTTTCAATCATTCAATCTTTCAAGTATAAAGTATTGATTCCAACTCCTCGTTCGTTGCTCATTACTTTCCCTCACTTTGTTTCGTGTTTCGAGTGTCTGGTGTTACGATACGAGGATATACAAAGGAAGAAGATCCATAGTGAAGTCAAAGTTCATTCTCGAATTCACTCATTTCTACCTCGAAAGAAAACGCATCCGCGACTTGGCAAGACTCCATCAAGAATCATAATACAACATAATCGACTCTTTTCAGCAAGCCAAAGAAAGTCCATTCAAACGTGCATTAAATTACATTGCATTGCATGAAGAAGGGAAAGGCAAGGCAAGGCAAGGCAAGGCAAAGGATTCTTCTATAATCGAACAACCACCTGGGCATTCATTCTCATTCAGACCAAGAAAGGGTGATTGGAAAATCGAACATTGGAAGCACCTCATCAGAAGGATTTATATCTACATAAAAACCTTGATGCGACTTCCTACATTACTTTATACATTCCTCAAACCTACATTTTCCAATACATGCCAACAACTTCCTTCGATCTCTCGCTCTCACTTCAGAACTACATAACCAACCTCCCTCTCGTTTACAATACAAATATAATACATCAGTCTTTATTATAATTCTTCAATTATGAATCCAACAATGTCTCCACCACTTTCCATGTCTTCGCGCAAAAGATCCTCATCCATATCATCATTCGATTCTTTTGATTCGGATTTCTTCGAACAAACTTATGTCCCACTCTCAAATCTACCAACCCCACCTCTCTCATCTCATTCCTATGATACCACGGCAGCTCAATCACCAATATCTCTTTTCAGCTCCGATGAAATCCTTGATCCAGACTATTTGGGTATGTACTCGTAACCTTCCCAACTCATTCCGTCATCACATTATGCACACCATCAACCTTTTTCCTGCAGAACATTTAGGCTAATCTCTTTGGCAAAATCTAGGTCCTGCAATCCATCTCACAAATCTAATCCCCTCCTCCACTTCTCTAACCGATCCCTCCACTCAACTAGTCCACGCCATATTAACCCGCGCCGATCTACCAATCGAAATCCTCGCCCTCGCAGTCTGCATTCTCGATTCCCTCAATTCTAGATTTGCTCGCTCGTGGCGAATTTCATATCCCCTCGAATCATCCGAAGATCAATTACTCGAACAATACGATTTCCCCAGTCCACAATGTGCAGAAGAACAACACATCGATTCTACACATCCCGAAGTGATCGTTCTCGCAGCCCTCATATTGGCGATGAAATTTATAGATGATCAACAAGGAACCACCCTTTACTATGCGCAGAAATGGGCAAGAGGATTGTGGAGTTGTGATCAGATTAATTTCACGCAGAGAGCGATTATGGAAAATTTGAATTATAGATTACTACCACTTTGGGAAGAGGAAATTATTGAAGAAGCGAAGATGAGTATGGCGAGAGCGGCAAAGAGACAATCGTCACAATCATATTGTATGCAAGACTGGACACAATCAATGAAGAATTGTGGAATGGGGAGACCGATGAGTAGTGGGAAAGCTTGTAAGGGAACTGAAGGAGAAAATACACCACAACCGACACCAGTTGAATTACCATTTTGTGAAGATTTGGTCATGGGAATCGGAAGTGAACGACCGCTGGGAGGTACATCGATGTTAAGTCGAGAAACAAAAATAGCGTTTGGGGGAGTATTGGGTGGAGAGTATCAGGATGTGGATATGGATATTGATTTGGAGAGATTTCCGACATACGTGGATTCTTTCATGGTTCATGATGAACATATGAATTTTGTATGAGGATGCGCGCAGGATCAAGGCAAGAAGCTGGATCATGTCATGATATGATGACTTTACGATCGCATCTTTACAACCTCTTTCGACCCATACCTGGGGATCAACAGGGTATTCAAGGATTGTCTTTAACGGTAATACGTTACATGAAAGCCTTTCTTTCTCTCCTGGACAAACCGGAAACGAAAATTAGGAGTAATGTTTATGGCAATGGAATGGAGTGAAAGGGAATTTTGGATCGAATTGTTCTTGGTTGGAAATTGGTTGGCATGGAAAATGGAATGGCGCTTTATACCTCGAGAGAAGAGATTTTGGAACAAAGGTTCGAATCTGGTGTTTCTTGTTTTGCTGAGTTGTGGTTGTGGATGTGATGAGGATGGATGAGGAGGAGGGTGGTGAGTGAGTGAGTGGCATTACATAGATTGTATATGCCTACCTGCCTGCCTGCCTACCTCAACTTCCTCCACTACCTGAAATTACGTAGTAATAATACCTACCTAGTAATAATATACATTACCTAATTTTATATTTCATATGGTTTTGCTGTTATGGTTGTTTTTGTTTTTGTGGGTGTTTTTATTCTTCTTTCCTTTTCTTTCCTTTCCTTTTCTTAGAGGGGGGGAGGTCATTCTGTCTTTCTTGTATGTATAGAGAGTGAGAGTGAGAGTTTGTTCTTGTTCTTATTCTTTATATCTAGGTATCTACAAGTATCTAAGTATCTAAGTAAGTAATAAGTATATATAAACAATTCAATTAACCTCAACTCAATTCATCTCACTTTAATTCACCTTAACTCATCTCAACTCGATTCGATTCAGCCTGGCCTGGCCTGACTAGATGAGAGGGAATAGAGAATAGGAATGGGGATGGGGATGAGATGGGATAGGGATAGGAATAGAAATGGGGATGAGAATGAGGATAGTGAGTAAGTAGGTGGTTAGAGTAGGTGGTTAGGGTAAGGAGGTGGTCAGGGTAGGTGGTTAGAGTAGTTAGAGTAGTTAGAGTAGTTAGAGTAGTTGGAGTAGTTAGAGTAGTTAGAGTAATCAGGTGGTCACAATGGAAAAATCTAGAGTCTAGAGTCTAGAATTTAGATTGTTTGATTGTTTGATTGTTTGATTGTTCGATTGTTTGATTGTTCGATTGTTCGATTGTTCGATTGTTCGATTGTTCGATTGTTTGATTGGTGTATGGATTGGTGTATGTGGATGTGGGTGGGTGGGTTTGGGGGATGGGTTTGGGTGGACGGATGTATGGATGTATGGATGGTGTGGATCTAAAAGGGTCCAGAGAGATTGAGAGAGATCTAGAGTTACCGATTTACATTTATATTTTGTTCGTTTGGGTTGTTGATTGGTTGGTGGTGTGTGGATGGGTTTGGGTGGATGTGAATGTGGATTGATATATAAATCTAATTGGTTCATTTGGAATTGATGATGATTGGAATTGGAACTGGAATTTGAATTGGAATTGGAATTGGAATTAGTACGGCAGTTTGGAGGAGTGGGTAGGTTAGAGGGATCGAGAGGAGAGATGGAGAGGAGAGAGATTGGAAAGGGTCCAGAGAGATTGGAAAAAGCTTAGCGGGATCGAGAGGAAGGAGATCGGAAAGGGTCCAGAGAGATCGAGAGGGATCGAGAGAGGTCTAGAGTTATACCTACTTACTCATGCTTATGTTGTACTTATGTTTGATTGGTTGGGTTTGATTTTGGTTTGTTTGACTGGTTTGCTGGTGTGGGTGCTGCTGGTGCTGGTGCTGGTTAGTGGGTGTGACGGTTGGTGGGATTGGTTGGGGAAAGGATTGGTATGCGAGGTGAAGATGTGGATGTGGATGCAGGTGTAGGTATGGAAGGGGAAGGGGAAGGGGTGTGTCATTGCATCTGTACGGTGCATATACGGATGAATGGTTGGGTGGGCGGATGGAGGGGTGCAGAATGGTATGGTATGGTATGGTATGGTATGGCGAGCTAGAGGGAAATTTATTTGCATTGGATTGCATTGGGTTGGGTGGTGTGGTGGACCAGTTGAGTTGAGGTAAGCTGATGGCTGAGGAGACTGGGGGAAAGAAGGAAAGAAAGAAAATTTGAATAGATGAATGGATGGATGGATGGATGGATGAGTGAATAGATTGGGGGAGAGGAATTGACGAATGAGAAGGTGGTAACTTTATGGATGGGTGGATCAGAGGTTGGTATTAGGTTATAGGGTGGTATTGAGATTCTTGGTATTGGGGGTGGAGGTGGGGTTGAATGCTAGGTGGTGGGGTATTTGGTGGGATTTTCGGTTAGGGAGGGGAGGGACGGGGGTTGGAAGGTGGTGGTAGGATGGGAGGGAGTGGTAGAATGGGAGATGGATGGGAGGGGAGTGGTGAGTATAGGGGAGGTGGAGTGGGTTCGTTTTATTCGGTAGAGGAATATCATATGGTGGCATAGGAGGGATAGATCTCGCGGATATGTATATGTGGTTTTGCGGATGGGCGGGCGGACGGGAGTTGCGTGAGGGGAGGGAAGTGGATTATGATGATGTGTAGTATGTGATATGCGGTATACATAGTGAGGGAAATGAATGGATTGTAAGGTAGGCAGATAGTGGGAGGTAGATAGCGAGCAGTAGAGTAGTGTGGGATCGGAGATTGAGAGGGATTGTGAATGTGGGTATGGGTGTTTATGTGTTTGTGTGTAGATATACATCTAGATACATATATGTGTACACATGTATACGCAGAGCTAACCGGTTATTTCCTGGTCCGAGATCTTAGACCCGAGACTTTGAATCTTAGAGGTGGAAACGAGAAAATGGGAATTGGAAATTGAAAGAGATGGGAGGAGGAAGAGTGGAGCGGAGTGAGGCTGTGTATCTGTGTGTTTATTTGGTAAGGAATGGAAAGATGAAAGTGATAGTAAGGGAACTTGTGAGAAAAGAAAAATCTGGATGTATGGAGAAAGCGGGAAAGGGGCACGGAAAAAGTGATGAGAAGAGAAGAGCGAGATTGGAATTGTAATCGTGATCGAAATTGATTAATGTCAACTTTATAATGAGGGAACGATGTGATTTCTATTTCTGTTGTTTTCATTCATGTGAAGATGAGGAGGGGGAATCCTACAGCAAGAGGGAATGATTATTTGACGAATTTGTACAGTTCGCTTTTACTTCTTGTTCTTTTCATTGATGATTGTAGTTTTTGGAAGTTTGAGTCGGATTCGTTTGTTTGTTTGTTTGTTTGAGTGTACACTCGATTTCATAACGTGTGTCCACAAAAAAAGCCTCTTTTCGAATATCACCTAATCGAATTTTTGAAATCCAAAAATCCAAATCAATTAATATAGCTTCAAATTGAAAAAGACTTGTATTATAATATAGATCTCAATTAATAGAATCAAGAAACAAAATTTGAATTGTTTTAATAAAAGATTTATCGAATTGGAGGTGGTTGAATGAAATTGTGATTTTTGAAGTAGTTGTTAGACTTTTGATTTTTCGAAAATCGAATTTTCATTTAATTATTTTCAATTCAATAAATTTTTAATTAAAACGATTTAAATTTTGTTTTTTGATTCTATTAATTGAATTCTATATTATAATATAAGTCTTTTTTAATTTGAAGTTATATTGATTGAATTGAAAGCAATTGAATTATTCCTATATAGGATTTAGCAAAAAGTTGATTAGATCAAAAAAAAGTCATGTTTTGGACATACGTTATGAAATCGGGTATAATATTTGTGTGTAGATACCTAGATAGATATAGAATCCCTCTCAGAATTCTCTCCCTCAATCTTGTATTTTTTCGTGGTTTGGGATTGTAGGTTATGTTTTGTACGTCACATATTATACTGAACTTATTACTTGAGGAGATTAAGGTGGTGAGATAGTCTACAGAGATATCTTTCATGTACATCTCATCTAGCTTTAACATTCTCTGATGTGTATGTATGAATTTTGACGTGTGGAGATAGAGTCTAGACAGACGTCTTCTTTAAGATGAATGGAGAGAGTAAGATTGGAATTTACATAGACATGCTTCTTGTGTTTGTACCTCTTTTCTGATGAATTAGCTATATAAATGAGTATGTTGTAATAATTATATTGTAAAGTGTTTCGATGCTTTTGTGTTCTTTGTTTACTGGGGAGTTGGTATTGGTAGTTGGTATAATATAGTGAGAATAGATGGGATATATTGTTTGTACATTAAAATGTAATTTCGATTGTATATAGTGTAGTGTGATGGATGTGTGTAGTGTTGTTTGATGATTTTTTTTGATATAGTTGTGATTTTTGCGAGTTTGGGAGAGGGAGAGAGAGGCTCCGCTGTGAAAAGATGGTGATGATTTGTTTGGCTGGAAAAGGGGAGGGGAAGGCAGAGGAACATAAAAAGGATAGGAAAAGGGGGGGGGGATAAAGGTTTGAGTGATAGAGGGGAAAGACTAAAGTGAAGCTTTCGATGGGCTTGATAGGTTTAGTGATAATGAGGAGCAGGAGAGGGGAGTGAAATAGGAGAGAAAGCTTCTGTCAATGAAAAAAATCTCTATTGCTAGGAACTTCTGTTGTTGATTTTCCATGGGATAAATTGTTATTGCATAGCGATCCCTGTAGTGGCAGAATCCATGGTTAACGAATAAATTATTTCGTCAATTGTATCAAAAATTTCAATAGTTAATATTATATTAAAAAAATCGGTTATACAATATTAATATAATTGACTTTTTATATATATATGATTAGAAAATTTTATTTTAAAAAGACTTAGAAAAATTTTCGAAATTTTTTGGATTTCGAAAGTTTTAGTCTAAAACTATTTACAAGTAAAAAAGTCTATTTGTATTGAATTCGATTATTAATCGAATTCAATATAAAACTATATATATATAAAAATTAAATGATTTTCCTGTTTAAACAGTATATTCTGTATTGTATAGTATAGTGGTAAAGCTTTTGATTAAAGAATAAATCGAAAGTGAAGTGAGTGATCTATAAACAGGCCCACCCCCCTTTTAGACTTTCGGCTAATATCTTTTCCCACCCTTTAGTTTCTACGCTTGCTCCCCTACTTGCTCCTCTTTTCTTCCTAACTTCTCCGCTCATTCCTTTCCTCTTTCTAACTTCTACACTTGCTTCCCTTCCGTTTACTTTTCCTAAGGGTCTTTATTTTTTTTCAATTTTTTGAAAATATCAATAATAAACGGTTCTCATTTTGAACAGGAAAGATTTGTAGCTAATGAAATATATATTTCGTCAAGAACGAAAAAAGTTTGAATTCTATAATATATATATTAAATATTAGTATAGGGATTTATACTAACACATTTTTCGTATATAGATATTAACTTTGCCACCACAGGGGATGGCCACTCTTCTTGGATATCAGAAACGTATTTCGCAGAAGAGCATAATTTTATATTTTCTTAAGAGGTTTCTTGACATGATGAAAGAGCGAGAAGAGCTTGATACAGAACAGAACTTGTATAGATCCTTAGACTTAAGAAAGAAGACGAACAGTTGATAAGTAGTTTCAGTTGAAGAGCCTCCTTGGGTTAAACGAGAAGTATTGCTTGGAAATTTACACTAGAATGCTCGTCGCCCCGCTTCTTCAACATTAGAAATTCGTCCTCCTTCTCACCCCTCTAAATACCCGCAGGTTCGACGAGGGAGCATGGCAGACGCAGCTTGCGCCAAATCAATTGCGACAGAAGGAAAGGAATCGCAATCGATCCAACTCGTCATCGAGAGCAGCGACGGGCTAGAGTTCTGTAGTCTTTGCAGTTTCAACAGGAAAGATTGTCTGATTTAACGAAAAGTAGCGATGGTATGGTAGGTCATTGGATGGATTTTCCGGAGAGGTTGCGTTGTTTTGTGTTTTGTTTTGGCAGTGGTCATAAGAAAAAGTCTTTAGATCATGGATGGAGTATGGATTGTATTGCGTAGGCTTCTTTTCTGTCTTGATAGGTATGTACCAATGATAACGAAGCGAAGATGACATCAACGATGATAAGATCAACGATGATAAGATCTAACGAACTAATTCACATTCTTGACGACTGATGTCCACATCTAACAAAGAAGCTTCTGTTGCTATTTTACTGTACGGATTTCGAAGCTCTACGAATTCAAAGAGTACTTTGGACTTCATATCTCTAGAAAAATTGTGTTTACTTAGTACTTCTACAACTCTATACGTTATTTTGTCAGTGTTGTAATTAGTATTTTTCGTATTTCAGTTACGCCCCACTTTAGTAGTACGTATTGATATTTATGATAATATTTCAGTAATTATTATTGAATTATATATTACTGAAAGTATTCCATATTTTAATAATATTGAATATCACTAATAATATACCGAAATACGGGAATCTATATATTTCTATTCGAATATTGTATATTTCGATTGACTTTAAGCTTAATAAGGAAAGAGATTATTCAAAATATATAATATTCGAATAAAAATATATCAATTCCTGTATTTTAGTATATCTTCAGTATAGCTCTGTTTGTGTGATATATATGGATGTGGATATGATTGGCTATTATATGTACTAGCGTATGTATTATACTCTCTATATCAGCTACAGTAATACTACCGTATACTAATTACAACACTGTATTTTGTTAATATCCTTGTGGTATTTTTAACGCGTAATCTTGGCTTCTGGTGATGTGCTTTGATCGAATTTGCCGGCCTTTTAAGTTATTGATTGATCTACTTATCCGACGAATCAGCGGTAAAGGAGAATTTCCCCGTACCCATTGAAGCGACAAAGTGGGGAGGAGAGGGGGGGTACATGTTTGAGGACGAGTTAGGATTTCAGACTTTCTCAAAACAAGCCAAGCCAAGATTTCGAATTCAATCAAGGAGTCATCTTGTTAGAATCAAGCCTATTACATAGTCTTCAGTACCTATCCGTATAGCTTCAATAGGGTTCAGCCCTAGATTTCGATAGTTGAATGTTCAAATGATAAATTCAGTACCTAGCACGTGCCTAGGTAGGTAGGTTTGTTCAATCTCAACAAGAGAAATTCGCATCCATTTAATGCCGGTTTTATATTCGCCATTCCAGGGATCACTGATTCATTATACCGGTAATCTGTTCGGGAATCTATCGACACATTGTTTTCTCTTTTCCGGACAAATTATCCTCATCTCAATATTGTATTCGTAATGAGATCCGCTTTGATGAGCACGCCATGAAGGCAATTTCACTACAATTTTGTGGGGTTTTGACATGTAAAGCTGTCCCCCGTATCAAAGAGTATGATATGCTCCCATCTTTAAGATACGAATTGAGATGTCTCGGAGGGCCGGGCTATATAAATTTCGTCTTATCGATGTCCATCACTTTGGTCTTCAGAAGGTTGATAGATGAATTGGGATAATACTGCATGAAGCTCTTATCTTACCCCATAAGTATGGGGCATCTACACCAAGTGCGTGTGAATGCTTTCCAGCATTGTCCCATTGCTTATATCTAGTGAATATCACGCAACTTGGTATGGCCAGCGACGAATTCAGAAAATAGAGAAGTGCAGAAAAAGTATGTTTCAGTTTACTCGTGGTTTATATACCGGGATCAAACCCGTATTTCTTTCTCATGATTCTTCGTAGCACATCCTGTCCTCATCATTTAGGCCTGTTCTCCTCGAGCTTTGGGGTAGTCTATCAACTATTTCGCTACAATGTCTGCCCAAATATCGCACATCCCATCTGATAGTCTGAATGATGAGAATGCCTTTCGGAACCCAGAAAAGCATGAAGCTGGAACAAAAGATACAATCGATCCCTTTGTAGCTGATCTTGAGGGAGAAGGATTAGAATTCGAAAAACAAAAACTCCGTGAGAAAGTTGAAGCTGTTGAGCTTATACCTACAGAGGCTTTTCAATGGAATGTTGATGGTGATCAGTCACCTTGTGAGTTCCCTAAACCCTCTAACTCGCGACTTTCAAAAACTTACATGAATACCTCCAGTTCCCGAGGTCGCTGCTTGTGTCTTGAATACGGATGATCCCAGTATTCCTTGCAACAGTAAGTAAATTTGTCCTGATTTATGATGACTGGTTGTTTTTCATCCTGACTATATATAGCATTCCGCGCCTGGTTGCTCATGACTGTCTTCGTCATCGTTTTCGCTGGTGCTAATCAATTCTTTGCTTTGCGCTATGTATGTCATTATAGTATACGCAGCTTTAATTGGCTCAACACAATTGCTAATTGAGTACAGCCTTCCTTGAGTATCGGATATGTTGTGGCACAGTTATTAGTATTCCCAATTGGGCGAGCCTGGGAGAAACTACCTCGATGGAGAGTACCACTTGGGGCATTATCATTCGACATCAATCCGGGAAAATTTTCTGTGAAAGAACATGCCTTAATCGTCATTGTGAGTCTAAGTTGGCACCCTAATTCTCTCATCCCGAGAAAGAACTAATAATCCTGAAGTGTGTGAATATCAGTGCCAGCGCTGCCTATGCTACAGGCGCTCTTGTGGCAATCGTTAGTCCCGTTTACTGGAACCATGACAACGGTGCCGGATTCACGTTTGCTTTCCTTTTAACAACCCAAATGCTTGGATTCGGCCTTGCAGGTCTTGCCCGCCGGTGGATCGTTTATCCAGCAGCTCTCATCTGGCCTGCCGCATTACCCTCCACAGTTCTTTTCCGCTCGCTACATGAACCTCAAGAACACTTCTCAGCCAACGGTTGGACTTTATCCCGTTATAGATTCTTCTCCTACTTCACAATTCTCGCATTTGTTATTTTTTGGTTCCCAGACTATCTTTGGACGAGTCTAAGTACATTTGCTTTTATCACTTGGATCGTCCCGAAAAATCAAGTCGTCAATACGATCTTTGGCATGAATTCTGGTTTAGGTCTGCTACCAATTAGCTTCGATTGGACTCAAATCACATATGCCGGTACTCCTCTCACAACACCTTTCTACATTACCTGCAATGCATTTGCGGTCGTGGTGATTTTTTATCTATTTTTATCGCCTATTTTATACTACAGTAATGTCTGGAATAGTGCATAGTAAGTACCAAACTACCTGCTCCCGAACTATACCGCCCATTGACAATAAAAATAGTCTCCCGCTACTATCCTCGAGCACATTCGATAACACAGGGTCAAGCTACAACATCTCCCGTGTCGTCGACTCCAACCTGGACTTTGTCCTAAGCAAGTATGAAGAATATTCTCCAATTTATATTTCTATGTCGTATTCATTATCCTACGCTCTCTCATTTGCGGCCGTCACCGCAATAGTGGTTCACACCTACCTCTACAACGGAGCGGAAATCTGGGCCAAGTTCAGAAATTCTCGGGCTGGAGGTGAAGATATCCATAAACGACTTATGAACAATTACAAAGAAGTGCCTAGTTGGTGGTACGGCATTCTGAGCGTTGTTATCATTGGTCTCGGCATTTTCACAGTTCGATACTGGGATTCAGGTCTTCCAGTCTGGGGATTCATCGTCGTATGTTGCGGCATGGCAGTCACACTCATTATCCCCGAAGGAATCCTCGAAGGCACAACAAACCAGCGTATCTTCCTCAATATCATCACCGAGTTGATAGCCGGCTATGCCTGGCCTGGTAAACCTATCGCAAACATGATGGTTAAATGCTACGGATACAATTCCGTAAAACACGGTCTGGATTTCGCTCAAGATCTCAAGTTGGGTCAGTACATGAAGATTCCTCCACGTGTACTTTTCGCAGGACAAGTATATGCATCTGTCCTAGCAACTGCTACTCAAACAGGAGTATTGAGATGGATGTTGGGACATATTCCAAACCTATGCAGTTCGAAAAATACACAGCGCTTTACGTGTGCAGGGTCAAAAGTCGTGTATAATGCTTCGCTTATCTGGGGAACAATTGGTCCGCAAAGAATGTTCCAAGCGGGCCAGACTTACAATAGTATCATGTACTTCTTCCTTATTGGACCGGTGGTTACGATTGCAGTCTATTTCATTTATAGGAGGTATCCTAATAGTTGGGTACGATATATCAATGTACCTGTTTTCTTCAACGCGGCTGGAAACATCCCACCGGCAAATACGACACAGTATTCGCTTTGGTTTATATTTGGATTTTTATTCAATTTTTTGATCAGAAAGAGAGCTTTCGCATGGTGGAAGAGATACAACTGTAAGTACACTCCTTGCCCCTCATTCACATTATCCCTCGCTCCTCATCAATCCTCCCATTCCTTATTTTGCACTTTGCATCTAACAATCCGTCTAGATCTTCTCCAGGCCGCAATGGATACAGGAACAGCACTTGCAACTATCATTATTTTCTTCGCATTAACATACAATAACATAACGCTTAGCTGGTGGGGAAATAACGTTGGTTCTGATACCGATGATTCGAATTCGGTACCGTATCTGAAAGTATCTCCCGGTGGATATTTTGGAAAGGCTCCGGGACATTTCTAATGAATAGAGGATGGTGATGTGAGTGATATCATAGAAAGATTGTAAATTTTAATTTTAAGCGGACAACGAAGCGGTTGTGGTCATAGGATACCAAATAATGCAACTGTTAATTTATATTGTCACATGGGTCGGAGTTATTGCCATGTTCATCACGTATAGAAAACTTGTTCTTGATTAATATATACTATCAAGTTGGCTTGAGGCATATGCGTATCTTGCATTATATAATTCACGATATTATACCCCATAACCCTATAATTTGTCATACCTCTCATCTAGCCCTCGACCTCAAACAGGGATGCGATATATCAAAGAGTCACGCAGCATACCCCACGGTATTGTGTAACTCGAGGATATGCATGATAGAGGCACGACCTACTGACCTGTGAGCGTTAAGGCTACCTACCTACACACGCTTACTTTTATCTAGAAATCTCCATGGATCAGGAAACTAGAAATTTGTTGAATTGATACCGAGCGCTATTGTTCCAAGTATGAGTGCAGCATTGCATCTACATATGCAATGTAATCCTTCATTTCCTACTTTCCTGGGACTGAGAAAAACTAGGGGCAAAAAGTAGGGGAATTGGGATGGGGATGGGAAATGTGAGATAGAGGCACGGTTTATCGGTCGGTGAGCATCAAAGAGCTATCTTTCCTCAGCAACAGAATAATGTGATATTCTATACTTTTCCCTAAAAATCAAATATTGCATATGCAATGCGATCCTTCATTATGTTCCTGGAATCATATCATTAAAGCGAACAGTAACATAGAAAGAGGCACAGATTCATATCCATACCCATTCATCCCCGCTCCGCTCGGTGAGAGTCACAGATAAACCGTCCAACTTACCGCTTTGCTTTGTGCAGTATCTGTGCAGGATCCACGAGATAGCAATAGCCAGCGAGATAGTGATTATAGATTGCTGATTCTGACTGACACAATCTTATCTATACCTGCCTCCATACACAGCACAATATACACACACCATGGAAAGATGGGACAAGGTGCCACAAATCCGCGCCTCCCTCATGCATCTTTCTTGGGTCTTGATGTGATATGATAGCGGATATGTAAGATTGCAATACCGTGTGATATGGTACGATCAAAGTGTGGAGAACATGCCTGTCTATCTAATTATTACCCATCCGTAGATATGAACACCTAAGAACTCCAGCGCTTACGTATACATACCTAGCTAGGTCTGGCGAGTCTATACCGCCGTCTCTGCCTCTGTATTGCATTACGATTCAAATCTGATGATTTGCCTCCGGATCCTCTGTCCTCGCACATACCATTAATCATTGCCGTCTCCGACCCTCGTTTCCGCGGGCGCGGTGCAGCATTGTGCAGCATCGACGATTGATTCGTACAGACAGGCTCGGATCGTATTTTCGGAAAGTCGCTCGCGAATGTTTCAGAGGAAGGTGCAGGATGCGGCCCGAGAGTCGTGGGATAGGGTTAGTGGAAGGCTGGGAACTTCTGTTTTGTCGGGGCTGGAGCGATGGGATGGAATGGGCTGGACCCCCACGATAACATAGCATAGCATAGCCTTACTTGATGCATGCAGTTCGTTGGTCACAATAGAGCACGTGCTAGCGTGCCAGATTGGTGTATTTTGTTTCTGAATATTGCGTGAAGAGTGGTGTTTGGGGATATATTTGGTGAGAGGGTCGGTGGTCATGGCTCACTAGGTAGGTACTAGTACTTGCGAATTGCTCAGACAGAGCTGAAAATTGGTGGAGGTCAAAATATTCTGCAAAGCCGTCCCGAGATGATCATCGCTATCAATGACCGGATGGATCGTGTATTGCTGACGATACTTTCTACAAAAACGGATGAACTGGCTGAGTGAGGATGCGGAGTGCATTGAAGATGGAAATGAAACTGTATTATGCCTGTCTACACGACAAGCTTCCCCATTCCAGCCCCGCGGAAAGTGGATAGAGCAAAATGTGATGAAATGTTGTAAATAGTAAGCGTGATGTGATAGAGAATCCAGCCCTGGTCTGAACGGTGATTACTTGACGCGGAGCTAAGTCGGCACATACGGGTTGTTTTGATTGAAGAAACGTTATGGTGGGAACGGTTAAACAAGATGATGTTCGGCCCGTCCGTTTCAGCTTTCGTTTGCATTTCTTATCGGAGTATGAATGCCAATCCAGAAGCTAATACTAGTACGTACCAGGCAAGCGATATCAGTGTGTCTCAATGTGGATATGTGTTCATTTAAGCGATTCTAGTGCTTGAAGATCGTGGGGAAACCTATGTGGCACTCTTTGAGGGGTGTTAGTGGAGAGTGTTGTGAATTATGGATCAGAGTGGGATAGGCAATGTTTAGAAGCAATTAAGAGACAATTCAGAGGCGATATTGGGCCATAAATGGAAGGTGTCTGTATTGTGGGGGTGGAGTGATAGGTGATATAGATTGAACAACCCATAAAGAAAGTTAGTGAGTTTGGCAATCCATACCTCATCCAGGGTTGGGACACCAAAACGGCAGTTTACTCAATGGGCGAGACTCTCTCGGGAGCGCGGCGCTTTGTTTTGCAGTCAATTTCAGGAAGGGGAAAGGAGGGATATCAATTTCAAGGAGCTGCGGCTGTTGTAATAGGAAGTTCCCGGCAAATACTCGGCTAGATTCAACTGAAATATAGGGTAGCAGTGTGAAACCTGCGTCGGCTCCGTATAACGGTTGTCAATCTTCAGGTGATAGATTATTGAAGTTTCAGGGATATATGTTTCGAGGTTATTTAGTCAAGCCATTCAAGCATAGTGGTATGCTGTATACATTGGAGCCGGTGGCCCGGTGGTTTGATCCTTTTACAGTGCTCATATCTGACATAGAATGTCAAGTAAATCGTCCCATATCCAGACCCACATACTACATCCTATATCTGACCCCCAATGATTGCTATCTGAACTTGTGAACATTATACCTGGTGATGTATAGCCCAGGGACAAGCCAGCAGCTCAATGGCATCCTAAATCTCGTACTTCGGCTGAAGTATTGAATCGTAAGCGTTCAAAATGATCGAGATGATAGGACGAATAATTTGGCTTTTCATCGGGATTCACCTAACACAGAAGTTGTACGAATGATCCATTGTAATCACACAACAAATGCAGTTTTGTTACGCAATCAAGCCTTGAAAGTTTCTTTTGCATGCGCTGAGGAATGCATATGTATGTATATACTAATCTAGAAGTAAGAAACGCAATTCCCATAAGACATAAGTGGAGAAAGCAAAATCCTCATTTTAGACGCAAGAAACTGAACAGTTTGTACAAAAGACTCTCATGTTGTGATAGTGTCTAGCTTCTAGCTGTGAAGATAAATCATACTTGATTGGTAATGATGATCGCTCCTTGGGCTGGCTGAGAAGTTCTCGTACTTACAGAGAGTTCAGGGGAAATGCTGAAATGAATGTAAGACATTTTTCGTCAAACCCTGGCCAACGTGGAGGCTCAACCCCTACCCGCACCCGATTCGGTTTGTGGCATGAAGTTCAAGAGTTTTCAACAGGGAAGTCGAAGCATCCCGACGGAAAGGGCCAGGCCGAAGCCTGGTCCGGCGTCCCCCCGTTGACGTTGATGAAGCTTATGTAAATGTTGGTTGGGGGTTAAATCCGCGCCGATGATGATTAAGATGCAAATTAACAGGGAGGAAACACAGGAGTCAGGGATTGTGTGACTTAGAACATGGATTTACATGAGAACATGGTAGGGTTGGAGGCTAGCTGTGCCAGCGATCATCGGTCACTAGATGCTTTTCATTATTGTGACTGAGGTTAATACAGATTTACTCCGTATCGCCCTACAGACATGTCTGTACAGATGGACTTAGGGCGGCAATGCATGTGCTTCCGGCATCGTAAATTAAGTGTGATATTTAAGTTTCGCGAAATTCAAGATTGTAGTGGGGAAGATGTAGGGCAGGAGCTTAATATCAGTCGGTGCGTACCCTAGTAGATCGAAACTGTATATTGAGTGGCGTGAAAGGAGGGGTTAGCCAATATACTCTGGGCTGAAAATAGAAGCGGAGAAACTTGAGTATGAGAAAGAATTGTTTGCGAAAGACCGAAAAGTAGACTTCGACATGCCTTGGATCTTGTACCGTTTCAATGTCTACCAATAGTAGCATCATCGACTCTACGAGAACTGACGCGTCTTTGAAATTCTTGCTAAGAGATCCAAGGAAGTAGATAAAACTTCAGCACCAGTAGGCGCACATTATAGGTGTACACGCAAGGTATGAAGGCGCCCCGCATAGCTGTAAAAGGGGTTGTTTCGACCAGCCCATTGACTAACCATATGAGGAGTATATTTAGTAGAAAATGCTCGTCGATTGATCTTTATCAAAGCCCATGCGTTATCTTCCCTCACATCTGATTTGTGGCGTACATTGAATACGCTTGTTTGCTTTCAAAATAGAATTGCTGGTGTTGATAGTGGGCGTAGATGGGAGGTAGACAAAGCAAATTCGACAGTGGATCTCGATGGCAGGATTTACATTGTGATCCAATTGAAATATTCGAAGAGGGGGAGCATATAAAAGGAGAGGGGTTGATGACGATGGAAGCCTCACTCTTCTCACCGCTTAACGAATGCAGGGCAGGACATGGGTGCCGAGGCTGTGACATGCATCCCTAGTCTGTTGCTTCTCTCGTGCATGCGTTATAATAATGAATAAATGAAACAGGCAACTTTGATATCTGGCGAGCAGGTGTCGATAACCAAATAATCGTAAGAATCTGGGCAAAGACTGTCGGAGGGATCTACTGTTGCCTGACTTTGGATGTAAGTATATAAACATCAAGCAGATCCTCATCTAAGAATGAGCTTCAATCATCCGCTTTGAAAAGTTTCTCCCTGATCCTCTCCTGTATCGATCAATCCAACCTTCAGCCTTATATCACCAGCAAATAATAATCGATCCCAGCATACCGAGCAACTCCCTCTTCATCTCATTCACACCACCGAGACGCCTATTCACACCTCTCTTTCTCTTTCCATATCTACCGCTTTCATCACACCAAAATGGCAGCCATCGAGATTACTCCCATTGTCAACAACTGCTGCGTGCAATGCTGCAAAGAAGAGCAGTATGGCGATCACGACTATTGCGGTTGGTGTGAGGTTACAGATTGTCTTTAGCAGAGAACTATCATCTTGTCTCAGTGTAAGCTGATAAAGTTACACACAATGACATGGGGACGATTATTTTTATGCTTTGGAAATCCTCTCGACAGAACCAAGTGGGGGTTACCTCTTTTGGGAAATAATGGAATTATGGCATCGGAGCATAGGCGCATGAGATACAACCCGATTCTCTGGGTTGAGACGGACGGTATGGGTCATTTGGCATGGGTTGAACTCGGGAATAGGATTGGCTGATGATGATGTGCGAATTGCACATTTGTGGGATCATTTTTGGCACCGAAATTTCTGTTAAGATAATTTATATGTGCTTAATAATGGAAGATGCCAAGTGTCGTTGGAATTAATTTCCTTGTTCCTGCGTGTCTGTAATCTGGTTTCTTTTCTGAAAGATTGATTCATGTGGCTTTTGTGAAACCCTGTAAGATAAATGTAAAACAAACGAGGCTGTGATGCAAATCTTTATGCAAATTGGCAAAAGTCTTTCCATGGAAGAAACCTGGCCAGTCGTGATGCACAAAATGTGACGACAGTTACATCGCATCCAAGACTTCTGGAAAGCTGATGAAGGCTGTCGTGAAACCCTTGAGAGTAGTCAGACCACAGCTCATACAAGAGGCGCTTGTCACACAATCCAAAAGGTTCTAATTTTTTCTGCCCGAGTACAGAACTTTCAGCCTACTCGGAAACAGCATCCTAAGCAATAGGTATTGCACTTTACGGGAATCTCATGGCTTTTCTCTATGCTTGCATGTGAGGTGCGACGTGGCAGCTTGAGACTTCCCTCCATCATCTTGTGATTGATCCCAGCGAACTGAAAAGATTTGAATGCCCAGGGGAAGATTATCAACCACGTAAAATACGAGCTATACGTGATTCTAATGACACAATGAAGGGTTTTGCGGTGGCTGCAGCAATGAAGAGCTTGGCGTAAGAAAGTAGGAGGGTATGACAGGTAAAACTCGGTATGCTGACTGCCGACACCCGATGCAAGAAGAAAAAGATGAAGAAAGAATGTTTCGGGACGAATACCGTTGAAATACAACGTTGGATCATACCAGTTTGGAGAGTGGCGTGATAAGAGAGGACAGAGCGCATCCAAAAACGGATCGAGCGTGATGGAAATGGAAGTGACCAACGATTTAATGGCAGAGAAGTCGAAAGTGGCGACAAGACAGTTCAAGTAGGTAAAAAGACTTCAAAATGGTATGAAGTCGTTGATTGCAAGATGTTGAGGGGGAGAAGAAAAAGAAAATAAAAAAATCGACAGCAAAAGTGTTACTCATTTCATCATGTCATTAGCGTTACTTACTATATTGACCCATTTCTTTTCACCAAAACAAGCAATCATCTGATCAATCGAAATTGTTATTAAGTGCTATCATTCATTATTTCCATCTCAGTACCTATACCTATATGATTGACTACCTATTATCCGACCAACGCCAAAGTGGGGGTTTTCATTTCCTAGCCACATTATATCCACCTTCTGAGGACCTACGCAATCGTACGAAGCAAATGTGGTACTCTTCACAGTTCGGCTCGAGGAACCATCTTGAGCAACTCTGACAATTACCGTCCCAGTGGAAGCTACCTTTATCGTACCCGTTGAATACAGGATATACGCTCCGGCGGGACCAAACGAAGTCAACGCTACGTTTTGCTGTACAATCTTTGGACTTATAGTCCCTTCTTGCTCGGTGGGAACATAAAAAACAGCTGTCATATCCCCATTATCACTAGTAGATGTTAAAGCAGCGCTTTTGACAATGATATATCCATTGCTTGAGTCGAAGGAAGATTGTGCTGGCAAGAACAAAATATTGTCATTGACTGGATAAGACACATTGTTGAAGGACAAAGATATCGTCCCGGAAGCAATCGTACTATTGAACGGCCAATGGGTAGTCGATCCGATAGAAGCCCCAGTACCAGATAAATCACTGCTAGTGCCAGTTGAGGAGTTTCCGGTGGAAGACGTTGTGTTATAAGGGACTGCTTTTGGAGGCTGGGTGGTCGTGTAGGGATTTCAGATAAGTCCTGAGATGGAAACATCTCCAGAAAAGGAGATATCCATCATTACGTCCACTGCTTTCCATTCCATAGATGTGATCGCGTCAGAGAGAGTTACTGTACTGAGAAAACTTCTATCCTTTCTCAAACAACGATTTGCATTTCATTTGAAATGCTGTCTCCTGACATACTTTGAATGGTGTATAGTTGTCATCATATCCCTCACGTCTATACCGGTGGATGGGCCATGACATACACTCAGAAAACAGAGGGGAATAATAGAAGCTATGGCAAAATTTTGATACATAATGCTTGGAAATAAAAAAGAGACTTGTTGCAATAACATTATATCAGAGGTGATGTGCATTTTTCAATCTCAATCTGGGTCTGTAATAGTGTAATCACTTATACAAATTTGTCAAAGTCTCGGTCCCGATGAACTGTGAAAACTTGCACGTAAGTTGCAACTACATCTATGGCATCCAAATATTAACGGTTTCATAGTCATTGCACTTGTTCATCCTATTTCTGATCAATTCAAAGCTAGCTATTCGTCAGATGAGATGGTTCGATGTCATCTCTATGGCCACCTCGTCCAGAAACCGCTGCCAATTTTAGCATTTGAAACGTAGTTTACGCATCGCTACAAATCGCTTCAAACTGTCAAAAAAGATGATCTTCATGTGCTTTTCGGGGATTTGAGTGGACAACCCGATAGGTCAAATTCACACTCGTGCATGACGGGGAACACACAACTGCCCAGCTCAGACTGGCGTATAAAACTTTGTGAGAACCCTTGGTTAACAACTTAACATCGCGTTTCTAAGCACCTCGCACTCGTCATTACCACTATAGAGCAGCTCAAGGAAGAAGAATATAGGGGTTTTCATAGTGTTCGTCAAAAGGAAATCTCTGTCCGTGGATCATTTCACCGGAAGAAGGGACGTGAAGGTTTGTCTCTCTTCTGAGACCCATTATCGAAATTGACTGACGGCAGAGTATTCGAGTCGGAGTTATGAAGACCCGCTATTCTCAACGCATCTTTAGCTTTGCAGATGATGGCCAAGATGAAGCCGTTGGTAAAATATACATAGCATGACTCATGAACTTCTCGACCAGCACTACGGCGCGTATGGATACCGACACTGAAATCAGAGGTTTCTATGTACCAGCGACCAAGATTATTCCATCTTTGACTGAATTTCATATGTAAGCAAAGTAAGATAATATTTTGAGGCTCATCCCATATTTTAGTTTAGTCTAGCCTCAAGGTCAGTAGATATAAACCTTACCGCTGGTTCATCCGACATGACTTCGGAAAGGGTCTTCCAGAGCTTCCTGCCAAAATTTGCAAGCTAAGTCAAACATATCAGGGTGTTTGCAAAGTCAAAATGTCTTGACGAGCATATTCCAGAGGGGACAAATTCATGCTAAACATATCGTTGCCTCAATTACTTGCAAATATATCTTGAAAACGGGAATTATCGAGCAATCCTTGGGGATAATATATCGCATTAAGAACGCGGCGTTCTACAACCGACACGCCTCCCGCACAGAACAATCGTCGCGTTTATGTTAAGATTAATGAGTCCTTACGACGCGCCTCCACGCCGAGTAGGTCCTGCAATATCAAAGCTATTGATGCTTTGCGGATATCCGATGATATCTGCCGTTGCTCTGCCGGCACTAAGATACCAATAGGACAGTGGGAATTCTTAATTATGTGCCTCTTTTTTGAAAGTAGTCAACTCATGAGGTACTTTCCCTTCGAGAAGGAAGACTAACTTATCACTGCCTTCACAGTACCCGACGTATTACTTTCTTGTATACAGTTGTGAAGTTTCTAGTCATATTCCCAGCTTCCAATCATCTCATCACATGACCGTTCGGTGTAAGAGAGGGGGCGGGGTAATCGGCTGATGGTGTATATACTGACGTTCTTGATTCATATATATGTTGATATTTTTTAAATGTGCATTTTCTATACATCTTGCTGTCGATAGGTACCTAATGTCAATATCGATGCATGTATGGTATAATCTCTTGTCTTTCAGAGATGTTGAAGGATGGAATGGTTTGTTTTCCGTATCAGAACACAGACTCAGCTCGGCATGGTATCATTATTGTCGGGGTGAGAAATAAGGAGTTGGTAGATGGTAGTTTTTCGAACTATAATCTCAACCCGTATCGAGGATTCTATGCTTGTAAAGTTCGGCCGTTATGATCTTTTGTATAATTCTGTATTGATACAGTTGGAATGCAACACTGAACTAGAGCAGAGTGTAATAAAATCTGTATTACATGTGGTTGAATCATTGAAGAAGGTCACTTGTTTCAATAGTGGTCATTACACAAAGTCTGCGAAAATGCTTTTCTTATTCTATTGTACACCGAGAAACAAACAAACAATAATCAGCTTAGAGGCCCCTCGCTCAGTTAGGACCACCTATTGTAGCGGATTAAGTACAAAATAATTCAAATGCTAACCCGAAAAAGGTAAACCCACCCATCTGCAACGCAATATAATCAATCAGCTAAGAGGGTCCTCGCTCATTCAGGACCATCTATCGTAGCGGCTTGAGTACACGATAATACAAATTCTATAACTCAAGAAAAGATATCCATCCATCTGCAACGCTGAGTCATTCAGATGCTACAACCGAGACCAAAAGAAAATCCTTCATCTCTCTTAACAATCTAAGGAGTAAGTTGGATAACACTACTCATAGTAGAACTAAAAGCTATCGGAGAACAATAGGATGGACCACGTTCAAAACGATAGAAAAATCTAGGACCAATGCCACTCTTCGACGAACGATACGATATTTCTCGGCTTTCAAACCAGGGTGATTGGGAGCGATTTCGAGACCTAATTCTACCTTCTCCAAAGCCTTATCAATGCTCCATCGGTCTCCCTTGCGTACTTCTTCCCATAACCTGAATGAAACGGCTTCCATGAATATGTGATCTGCAATTCGCTCTGGATTTGGTATGAAACGAAGGAATGCTAAAGGAGCTCGACCTTGTGATGCCATCTTGTGAATAATGTCACACGCATCGCGTGAATGTTGACCCAAGCCATTATCTATAAGATGACGCATATCCGCAAGAGCATTTTGTGCACGATGGTAGCATATTGTGGAGTATATCTCGGCTAGTTGATCCTCAAATATTTCTCCTTCGATTACTTGATCCGCAGGCTCCAGTCCTACCCTTTCAAAAAGTCTGGTGACTGTCGTGTTGCGAAAGAAGCTCATCAGAACTGAAATTTTGTAGTCGGCAACCTTGTAGAATGCTTCGGCATACAAGTATATACCTCGAAGGTGATGGTCTCGTCCCTTTCTTATTATTTCTTCTAAGTCTTCCAACACGCTTTCATTGGTGATGGAGGACACAGCGAGACGTCTCGTATTGTTGTAGTTTAACCTTAAATAAGATCCAGACCAGTCCTTGGATATATATGTTGGGCCTTCCTTGATAGTGGAGAATGGAGATAGAAGTGCTTCTTCTTTGTTCTGTAAGGCCTCAATAGAAAATTGACTGCGACTGTTACTGAAGTGTGCGGACCTGGAGACAAAAGGGTTTTGAAGTGTGATGACATGATACGAACGTATCTTTGTGCATGTTGAGATAAACCATTGAGTCTGGTGGACAGCTTCGAGAAATTGATTCATGTGACGATGCAATATGACCAAAGAATCAGTCGAGTCTCGTTCCCATACACTGCTTCGTTCATCACAAGATATGCGATATCTTACGACACAGCCATCGAAAGGAGGTCTCTCAGGATCTATATCTCTCTTGATATAGACAACTGGAACTCTGTATAAACGAAGCATAGACTCGAAATCGTTATTCATTCTTCTTCCTACCCCCGATATTTGGACTTCGACAAAAAGATTCTTGGTCACCATAATGTATTTTGCTTCGTCGTGGATTTGACGACAAGTTAGCAATAGATTAGGGTTTAAATTCTTCTTAAACACAGGGAGAGATATTGTGTCTAAATCATTAAGTGGCTCGGGATCTCCGATGTCACAAGTTACCATCTCGTAAATTTTATTGCGGATTTCGCCAGGAAGATCGCGGAAGCGAAAAACTCCACGGGGGGAAGTCAATCGGCTCGATTGTCTAGGCGATAGAATTGAAGCGGCCATTGCGAAATGAGATGTGGGGTTTGAAGTAAGTGACTTTTTGCTTTCTATTGAAGGATTTCGTGTCGAAACGACGTCGATGTTTGTGATGACTTAATGTGTAGTTTCGTTGAATTTATTTGAAGTTGTGGTGGTAAAGGCGTAGATTCGAGATAGTTGTAAAATCTCGTTAAGTGTAAGGCGATATTTGATATTGGCAATGGCAATTGTGATAGATTAGATGTAACACAATCGTATGTGATTGTGAAATGATTGCTGATAACGATAGTAATAGGGTGGATATAGCGTAAGTGTCGTGATATTAAAAGAGATGTTTGAATTGGTAATGATGATTGTGAATATCACAACTACGTTGAGTTGAGAAAAGAACTTAGTTCTGACTGGTGGCGTTATTGTGGTGTGTATGATGATGGAATATGATTGTGTATGATTTATACTTGAAGGGATAATTGATTGAGAAATCTGACAAGTATAAGGCAATTATCTGAGTAATGGTGTACAATGTAGGATGTATATGTGGTCGTGTTTCAATATAGAAGTTGGCTGAAGGATTTCTTAAGTAGACTCCAGATTTCCAACAGACTGACTAGTCCAGGTAGTCTACGAAATTTTCTCCACCCCCGCAAACTCTTTCGAGCTCTTAGTTCATATTAGAACATGCCAGATTCCTCTTACACAACCTACAATAGATATGAGTGCTCATGATGAGCGAATGGTTGTCAGAATCGGGTTTAGGAAATCTGAAAGTGGTAACGCGGCTTCAAACGGTTTGATCTAGTTTTGGATAAGTCCCAAATTAAGTCACGAATATTGAAATCTCTGCTCTTACTTTCGATACTAAGAAGCCAAGAGATACTAAGAGCTCTCACGATTCGAGAAGTCAATAAATATTTGAGGCATTATACGTCATTTAGATGGAAATCCGTCACTTGTGTGTGAATTGTGACCAATTTTGCAATAAAACTTAACACTCGACGATTATCGAGGCATCATAACCATTTTTGTAGATAGATTCTATTTTGAACCACATGTCGTCTGCGCTTTAGCTTCTCCTTAGTCTCGCTTAGTTTGGGCCTAGTAAACACTAATAAATGGTAGGACCAATATGACAGGAGTGCATTCAGTGGGACTCATATTCTTTCGTTTGTATTGCGATATTCAGAGTATATCTATGCTTACAATTAAAATAACTCCATAGTGACTTGATAGGGAATGGGCCCCTCGTTTCCCAAATTTTGATCAATCGTGTGAATTTGAGCGGGTTTGAGTTTCAATTTGAATGTAATCTCGCCAACTAAAAAGGCGCTAATTTTAGAAGTTGCAGTGAACCATTCATATTTCACACTAGTAATAAATGATCATTTCCCACCAACCATGTTGAAGAATCTTGTCGATCACCTTTGTCTTTTGGACTTTGCTGGCGATTCATCTCTAAAATTAGGATCTTTTGCAAAGTTTTCTTAACTATTTTCGATGACATGTACATTTCTGATTTTTGAATGTGAGCATACCAGCACCCTAACCCAGCCTAAGTGGCCTATGAAATCTTTCTATGACTGAAGCGACGACTACGTGGTTTAATCACGTTGACGGTAAAAGGCTATACAATTTGCCGTGACGATTTTTTCAGGTCAAAATGATATCTTTTACAGGCTTTGAAAGAATGCGATATGCTTTTGGCGTACCCATATTGGAAATAAGAACAGGGATTGAAAGATTTGCGCGGACTTATGAGAGAATATTGACTGGAGAGGAAGGGTCCATGGCTGAAGAGGGCAAACAAGGCTCTTTGATAATGATGGAAAAGCTGCTAGAATTCTAAAAGTGTTGGTATGTGAGATTGGACATCGACAGCAGCCAAGCAAGCTCATGAGATCCAACACACATCCGCATACGGGCCATGATGGGGTTCATTGGTACTGTGGAACAATCCCAAAGCGCAACCCAGATACCTCTATGCCCCCAGTTTAGGGCCAATTAGATGACTTCACATAACAAAAATGTATTAGATTTCAAGGATGATTCCTGTGATTTATGACTGGCTTCTGGCGATGAATTCCTGAGCGGTATACGAATTTATGATACAGGCCTATCGAGATCTTTGTGTACATCAACATGAACTGACGATGTTGAATCCAATTCCAGAGGTAAAGCAAGATGTCAAGGAGTCACAAATCTAATTCCATAGACAATCGTTAGCTATTTTATGCACTGTAACCAGTTATTACCCCGTCATCTTGATGGTTTTTCTCTCGCAAAAGATTCCCTCTATTTCGTGATATTACGGGCTGTGTTCATACTGGACTCGGAATTGGACCCTCGTCACCCCAGTTCAATCTTCAAAAGTCTTGACATATACAGAATTTTCTTCCCATTTCATTCAATAACGAAATCTTACTCGAATTCTTGTCTAAACAGCAATTGGTTAGCACTCATACGTTCTGATCTAGATTGAATGTTATAAACTTTCTCTCTTCTCCGTAGAACGAGAAATATATCGGTGGCTGTACATCGCTAATGCACAACCCCCTGTCCATGTTGTCTGGGCTTTCTGGGGGCGCAATTGCTCTCACCAGGCACAACCTTTAACCGCAAGAATCAATAAAAAGTGAAGAAGCCCACATAATGAGCATCGTAAGTAAATAGATAAATGCCACATTCAAAATGGCTCGCATTGCCGTCGAGATTGAAGGCGATAGCCCCCCAGATCCCAAATTTCTTCCTAACCCCCCACGCTTCAACGTCGAATTACCACCCACATCGTGCTTCACCGAAGATAAAAATGGTAGCCTCACGAGAAAGTTCTTTACGAGCCCAGATGAGCTCGCAAATCACTTGAAGCGCGCCATAATGCGTCGCAAGGAGAGGAAATTGTATGTTTTGGAAGGGCTACCGATTGAATATGTACAGGTGTTTGGGTTGCACTTCAACATAGATGTGGATATTTTTGATTCACATGCGATGAGAAAGAGTGTGCAATTGAATAAGCTGAAATTTTCAACGAAACCAGGGAATGAGAAGAAAGTTCGAACTTTTGCTCTGGACCATCCTGAAATTACGGTAAACATTACTCCGCCACCAGAAGCCAATGATGGAGTTGTTGGTGATTTCATGCTGCCGTGTCAAACGATAGACATCTCCGATGAAGGGTGGAATGGAATAAGTGTGAGATTATGTCACGTGACTTTAGTGTGCTTTCCTGAAGAAGATGGAACTGAAACCTGTAAGATTGAGCTTTCCTTCTATTCGAAGATATACTAATAGTGGCTATGTAAAGTATTATTGCTCCTAGAAAATCAGTCGTGGGCGAGAAGAGGCGCACAGTTTCAGACTGCGGGTTACCATAGTATTCTTGCAAATGCCCTCAAGAGTCTTCCAGAAGGAACGCAAAAATGGAAACCATCTCGAAAACATGATCCAGCTTTGACTCTAGCAGACGAGATTTTCAATTCTATAGAATCTCCAGGTAGTATCCTGATTTGGGATAACCTCACAGAAATACTTGCTGATACCGTACTCGGACAATGGAAATTTGCCTTGGGCGAAGTAATTGAACATGCATGTGCATCTAGATCGATTCCCTATCACGGAATACATCAAGTATGTGATTTAATAGAGTCTAATATTTGGACTTTGGATCGTACTGAGGCTTCCCGGAGCCCTCGTTATGTCGTTAGGATGGAAGGATTCAAAAGACTTTTGGAGAAAGCAAAGCGTTATGCAGAATTACTTGTATGGGGACAAATTTTGGAGGAGGGTCTTGAGACGAAGGGCAAAACTGAAAGTGGGAGCAACAATGAGGATGACGACGATACCACTTCCACGGCTTCTTCTAAGTCGAGAGTGCATATTCGTGGAGGAGAAGCCTTAGATCTGGAAACCCGCCAAAGCATCAACAGAGTGACCTATCTTGGCGGTGTGTTGCTCCCGTTCTCCATAATCGCGGCAATATTTTCGATGGGTGGGAATTTTCAGCCGGGTGGAGATCAGTTCTTCATATTTTGGGTCATTGCTATTCCAGTATGTATGCTTACAACAGTTTTAATATATGCGGATAGTATTCGGCGAATGACCTTGGAGCAATTCGCTCAACAGTATGGGTCTGCTGCAGTGACGGTAGAAGCTGATGATATGGTTACCTCATCAATTTCCGGCAGTGAGATCATTTCATACAAAGCAGGCATCAAAGAACGTCTTAGATCGCGTATTCCTGATATTTGGAATCCACGCAGAGCTGGTTCTTCCTCCAGTGTTGGCTATACAGATAGCGACAGCGATAGCGATGATGGTTCATCCTCTACAAGCAGTGCTCGGCTGCCTCCAGGTCTGTCCATAGATGGAGATTTATTAGTTCGCAAGAAAAAGAAAAGGGTGCCAAGATTGAGGAGTTGGCGATTTTGGAGACGGAGACCTCTGGATCGAAATTCAGATCCGGAGAACGTCCTGTCTTCTCCTACACATTCGGATCACAGTGTATCTTCACCTTCTGCGCCCCTTTCACCTTCTCCGCCATCTAAATTTCTTCCTATTCCATCTTCACCAAAAATTACACCGGTGAGACCCATTCCTGTTGGAAATAATCCTCCAGGATCTCTTGCTTCCGATCACTCTCCAACCGCCGGACCAGCACCGCCAGAAACACCCCCAATTAGCCTTCCGTCGCCCGATCTTGACCAAATTATCCCTGAACCAATAGTCTCTGAGCCAAGCTGGGGATCTTGGGGAACTCCTTCAAAGAAAGCCAAAAAAGGCAAGAAGGGCAAGCGCAAGACGACAAGTCTGAATGATGACTTCAATATCCCAGACCATTCGCATCCAGCCGATCCTCCATCTACACCAGACCCTGCAGAGATACCACTACCTCCATTGGATTCAGATTCGGATGACTGGCGGGAGCAAGACAGTTCTGAGGGGATGCGCCCTGAACGATCTGCATCTCCAGGTCATGCAGACTCGGATTATGCCACGGATCGTGAACGTCTTTCTTTAGAAAGACGCATGAGAGAAAATAACGACTGGCAACTGACCAGAAGGAGAAGCAGAGAATATCCAGGCAGTGGAGATGAATACGAGCGCATTATTGAGGGAGAGATCATTTTACGTCGCCGGCGCCGGTCCGAGCATTCTGTAACGTCTGAGGAGAGAAAACATGGAATCGACAGAACGACTGAAAAGCTTGTCGAAGAGCAGGAAAGAAAACGTGCGACAGATGATATCGTAAAGACTGATGATGATGTTTCGGAAGACCGAGGAAGACCACGAAGACGATCTAGAATACGACGGTCCCATCATGGGGCTTATTATGATTACCCAAGGCGGCTAACTCCAAACACTGATCCTACTAAGATACCATTGCCACCGTCACCAGAAGAACTATCAGAGGAGGAACACATTAGAACGAAACTAGAGAGAGAGAAACTCGAATACCTTGAGAAGTTGAGGCAAAAAGAACGTCATAAGAGGATGGCGGAGATGGAAGAGAAACATGCAAAGAGGCGAGCAGAGGAAGAATATGCAAAGAGGCGAGCGGAAGAGGAGTATGCGAGAAAAATAGCCGAAGAGGAATACAAGAAAAAAGCTGCAGAAAGTAAAGCTGCCAAGGGAAAAGATCGAGCTTACTCCCCCGTGGCATCCGATGACAAGGGAGTAAAACCAGCGATAAAGTTCAAGGATGCTGTGGGAAGGAAATTCACGTTTCCGTTTCATTTAGTGTCCACATGGGCTGTATGCCTTTTTTTCTTCTTTTTTTTTTCCAATTAATCCTCATTGTTTCTTACACTTGCATGATTCCTCGCTGACTACTACCATCTTAGGGAATGGAAGACTTAGTGAAACAAGCCTTCCTTCATGTCGATATCATTGGTCCTCACGTCAATGATGGTCACTACGATCTCCTTGGCCCCACCGGCGAAATTATCCTCCCTCAAGTATGGGAATCAGTTATTGAGCCTGGCTGGTTGATAACCATGCACATGTGGCCAATGCCGGAGCCGCGAAGGCAAGCACCCGCGTCTATGCCTCCTAGGCCAGGACATCCCGGTAACTTTCCACCACCTCCACCGCCACCTGGATTTACAGCAACCCAGCCTGGTGGCTTGATGAGTGGACCTACACCGAGAATGAAGAAATCTACGCAGACTGAAACTATGGGCTGGATGGCAGCACGTCACTCGAAATCCCGCAATAAACAGAAGTCGGTACCGATACGACTTGGGCCTCCTCCACCGCCACCGGCATCTGGAAGACGAGGATCTGATACTGTCGTCATAATAGAAGAACGGCCACCAAAAGTTCATAGAAGACAAACGGGTATGAGCGACAGACATGGACACGGAACAAGCGGCGGTGGCAGAATTGGGGGAGCAGCAAAGCCTAATGAGGAGTTGGGGTGGGTGAGAGCCTTGGGAACCATTGTTGGTGTGAAGCCGGGGATACAGGTGAAGAAACGGAGTGGTGGAAGTAGTTCATCGTCGAGTGTTTGAAGGGGCATCGATGAGATGACTGAATGCTCGTAAATTTGAGAATGTAGTGATGCATGCTATGTCCATGTAAATTTGAGAAGCTAGGACATCAATGGTTGAATACGTGCCTGCACTTGCAGATGTGGTTATGGTTTCGTCATTACAAAAGGGTAAAGTTCTATTGGACGATCTTCATTGCATGTATTTATTCTATGTACAGACTCTACTATACATTCTTTGGTTCCGAACCTTTAGGTAGAGCATTACTTTTGAGGTGGTTGTTGGGTAGTTGGGGTACCACTATCGCGCATGAAATATGTCCATTGCCCCTCGACAGGCTTCTCCTCGAGATCCTCCCATCTACAATTTTCAATTAGTCACGAAGAATCGAAAGACGCTGTGATGTTTCACTTACACTTTGGCCTTCAATAAGACATTAGTGAGGGTTAATTCGCCCTCGGCGACCTGAATGACCTCCTCGATCAATCCAGCGCCAATCTTATTCTCGATTTCCTCGATTCTAACAGCGCATGTCAGTACGTCCACATCTCATTTTAAGCAGAAAAATCAAACTCACTGATCGACATTCAACGCAGGCTCATTCTCCCAGATGACCTGTTTTTCATCCTCACCAGGTCTCTCTTTAGCCAAAACACTTTGTCCCTTTCTTTCCTGTGTCGTCCTCACACCCTCCAACTCTGCACTCCCTTCCTCTCCGTCCCACTCCTCCTTACTCCAATCAACCTCCTTTTCAATTTCCGACTGTACGAAGACCTTGCCTCCGGCATTCAGTTTCTTATTTTTCCCTTGATCAAAGTGTATGCCACCCTCTGGGGTAGTGAAAACTTCTGGATGCGCAGCAAGAGTTTCTTTCGCCTTCGCTGCCCATTCATCGTATCCAGCTGGCACAACAGATTGTACGATTTTTAGACGGTGGTTTGTAAGGGCCTCGGTGGATTGGCGGTACAGAGATGTGGAGGGGAATTCTTTCAATTTGTCGAGGGTAGAGGCGTAGAGGTAGAGTAGAGCGGAGCGGGGCGAGGGATGAGTATGGAGGCCAGTGAGACCAGTAGGTGTGTTGGCCTCGAGATATCTGGCAGGCTTGACAGCTGCAAATTGCCGTAATGTGCGACGCATATTGGGCAACTTCAATGGGTGTATTAAACTGTCAATAGTCGTTATCTTGAGATAAATCGTGACGTTTAGGAATCTTGAGCTTTGGAGCTTCGGCAAGTCTTGGCGGCGAATTCATGCCGGGGTTTTAAGGTTTTTAGAAATTGGTGAAGTTCTATTGGTGACCTCGGGAGTCGGGTGGCTTTCGAAGGTGGCTCAACATTTGGCAGACAAAAACCAATGAAATTTGTGGCTGTGTAATAGATCTAGTTGTGATCGTGATACGGGGTTTTGAGAATTTGATAAACCTATAGAAACGGCTCATATATGCTTCGCCTCGTACTCACATCTCCTTTAAACCGAGCAGAAGCTCTCTCGAGGCTTTTTAAGATGTTTCCGCTTTTTGTTCTACAGTACAAAACCAGCCACTTTTAACAGGGTACCTAGTAGGTACTTCTTCATACCAGTCATGTTTCTGGTAAAAGTGCTACTAAAACATCCAGTTCGATCTCTATCTCATGCTATGAAGCCATACGCCATATGATACAAGAACCACTATGTACAGATATAAGCAACCACCAAAAGAACGCCTCGCTCCTCATAATCATGTCTTAGTACAATACAGATATACACAATTACGCATACATTATCTCTTCCTTTTGCTTTTCCTATTGGAGGACTGTGCCCTAGATCTCTTCGTATCCGCTCCTCTAGGTCTCGTCGGTGTTCCCTCGAGGCCTTCATCGATTTCTTCGTCGTCCTCGGCTCCATCTTCCACGGTTGTAACGGTTGCAACACTTTGCTGCCTCGAACTCGATTCTGCTTTTGCCTTTCCCGCAGCTCTATTGGCACTCCTTCCCGCTCTGGTAGATTTTGGTGGCGAACTTTGTGCAGGTGGTGACGTTCTCGTCTCCGTTGTATCGACAGTACTTGCTCTCTCTTTTCCCCTCTTCCTTTTTCTGGTGGTTCCATGAACCTCGGGCTCTGGTGACTCCTTTGGCTCCGAAGTTTCCATCAATCTTGAAGGTGATGAAGGTGCTTCACTTAATTCTTCATTCGTCCGTTTCCCTCGCATGAAACACATCTCTCCATATTCCTCGTCGGGCAATGTAAACTCGGGAAACCGATCTTCGGTATCCTCTTCGTAATCGAATGAATTTTCGCGATCATCGATTACATCCAAATTGTAACAGGTTCGTAACTTCTCCCATATGCCAGGGATCCGAGTATGCCGTTCAACACGAGGATCATAACCGTGATTCCGTAGATGTTCTGAAAGTGCAATCATGCGAAAGTGTTTGTGCATACCTGGGTTCAATGATTAGTCCATCCGTTCTGCTAAACCATACATTGAAGAATGATTATCGACCTACCCGCTGGTTTCCACTTGACAATACCTTTGAACAATGAGGTTTCTTGTTCATCCGTCCATGGGTCTTTCAAGATATTGTAGCTTGGTTTTAGTGGTTCGGCCTTTTTGGGAGTATCAATTGCCATGGCATCTTGATCTTCAACGGGCGTCGAAGCAGCTCGTGTGCTTCCTTTCTTCTTTTTCGGTGGCATTTTGGCGGTATTATCTTTATTGCCAAATGATGAATTGAAGGATGACATCAAATTGCAACTAAGTTCAGCCTCACCATCAGCCTTTTGCAATAAATACGCTAGCGGGTTTTAACGTCCGCAAAACCCGCAGACGCGTTGGAGCGCGTCAAACATCCACAACCCCCGCCTGCGAGCACAGTACATTCATATCTCAGTTGAGATGATGAAAATGGATGACGAAAAGGATCCGGGGGATGTGTTTGCAATTCCAGACCTTTGGGGTCTATCTAGATGTGTTGATGATGTAGTACAACCAAATAGTCTTTTCTCAGATCTTAGACTCCCTGGTTCGTTCCAATTATTTGCGTGAAGTAAACAAATATACTGTGCTAATTATTTACAGTCATTGACTTTAAACTACCAGACGTTGCAGAGCAATGTCAACATGATGAATTGTTCTTTGGTATACCGGAACTACCCATAGGCCCAGCAGAGCCAATTGTTCCTCCATCTCAATCTGATGAACCTCTTGGCGACACATCTTGCAACGAACGGGTAGGGCCCGAGGAAGTTGAAGACTTCGATATTTGGATGGTACAGGATCGAGAGCCTTTACAGGAACCTGTGAACTATCAAACCTGGGATTCCTTTACTAACGACCAATTTAATGAACCTCAAACGGCGTATTTGACCGAAGCTGGAGCTCGAGTACTTGATACCGCATTAGCTGCCGAAGACGATTTTTTGAACGCTGAAAATACTGTTCATCATGTAGTGGATTCGAAGATCTTTGCCACCTCGGTCCTCGCACTGGGACTAGGTAGAAATTCGACCTTCTTCGCGTGGGACGTAGAGAAGCGATCATTTTATGCGACCCTTCAGAATTTCCGAGTCTCTGGTCACACTGCACAATCTCTGACCGGTTTTTTGGCTCCTTTTTATGAGTGCGGAAATATTACCAGATTTCTTCGAGACTTTGTCGAAAAGACCTATTCATCAAACAAGTCACCAGGTCGAATTGCTATGGCGGAGTCCATTTCAACTGTTCTTGCAACAATCCAGTCACAGCTGAATGTAAGCGCTTCTGATTATGAGAGCATCTTACAACTGCAAGCATTGTTTCAGCCCATTCACTCAGTTCTTACATGTTTCAAACGATTGGTGACGAATACATTGCCAAAGAAAAGTGATGAAGCAATACTGTCAACGCTTTTTGAAGAGATCCAACTTCTAGAACATAGGACAGACTCTCTCCGAGACATTCTTCTTGAAATGCTCTCGAGGGTATCAATACCTTGGCTTAAATTTACAGGTGAATGGCTTGGGTTACAAAGAGAAGATGGCGTACCGCTGACCAAGGATGGTTCTGGGAAGAGCTTTGTGAGGGTCGACAACAAAGAATGGGTGGATGAAGCTGGTCTCGAATTGAATGAACCTGACTTTATATTGGACCTTGAAAATGTTCCTTCGTTCATGCCACTTGAAGATGCCAGAATAATGTTTGAAGTGGGCAGGAGCCTTCGAATTTTACGTACTCACCATATAGACCATCCTTTGTCGAAAATGGAGGTTGTGGAGTCAGTTGCACCACCAGTTCTTGAATGGAGGTATTCTTGGCAGGATATACTGGATGTAGAGACTAAAGCCTTGAGATACGAACAGGATTTGACAGCCGCGCTCCAAAAGTTCTCGGGAGATCATTCAACGACGGAGGAACCCACAGCAACCGAGTCCAGGTTTGAGCTTTACAATTTTGATATGGATTTCTTCGGCCGACCCGAAGAAGAGATTCAAACTCGTGTTGTAGCTTCCATCAATCGATTGGACTCAAAATTAAAGGAGCCACTAACTCCTGTTAAGTTTAAACGTCTTTTGCAGGATTGTCTTTCATCGGCTCCGGAGTCTTCGCGAGTGGATAAATCAATATTTTCCCCGCCCATTTCGCTGGCCCCTATACTCTCATTCAATCCAATCATTTCTGCGCAAGCTAGAGTGGTCAATAGTGTTTGCATGCAACTATTCTTCAAGTCTCATAAGTTACGAGATCATCTATCACTTCAAAGAGACTTTCATCTGTTGGGAAACGGTGTTTTCTCAAGTCGACTCTCTCATGCACTATTTGACCCGGAATTAGAAAGTGCCGAGAGACAAAAGGGAGTGGCTTTATCTGGTGGAACCATGGGCTTACGACTCGGCGGCAGAGATACATGGCCACCAGCGAGCTCTGAATTACGACTTGCCTTGATGGGCGTGCTCACCGAAAGTTATGCATCATATCAACCTGCGAATCTCTCTTCCATTGATAGCTATCTTCAAAGACAAAAATCTCTGCCAGGAGATCTGAGTTTTGCTGTTCGAGATATGTCCGAAGAAGAAATCAAGCGGTGTATGGACCCCAATTCAATCGAAGCCCTAGATTTCCTACGGCTTTCATACAAACCTCCTGCGCCGTTGGAATCAATTCTAACTCCCATTATCCTCTACAAGTATGATCAGCTTTTCAAACAACTCCTTCGTACTCTCAGAATGCTATATGTTGTGTCAGCACTTTTCCGTGATGCCACGGATAGGACATCCTCGTGGCAAAATATACATCCCTCTGCTCAGAAGTTTCGTATCGAGGCTCATCATTTTGTTTCTGCGGTCTGTGGATATTTTTTCGACACTGGAATCGCAACAACATGGGGTGTTTTCCAGAGGAAATTAGATGAGATTGAAGAACGCATGGACTCTGAGAATTTTTCGCTCGGTCAAAACGAGGGGCTGGAGAGTCTCAGAGAGTATCATGAACGTGTGCTCGATAAGATGCTATTTGCATTATTCTTAAGGAAGAGACAGAAACCAGTCATGCAACTACTAGAAGAAATATTCGGCCTGATCCTACGGTTCTCGAAGCACTCAAGAGAGAAGGCTTCGGGAGCAAAGGCAAATTCGGATGATGTAGGCGAAGATGAGAATATCCAAATGATGTATGGAAAATTCAAAAAGAGAGTAGGAGTATTTGTCACTGTTTGTAGGGGATTGACCGAAAAGAAGGGGTACGGCGAGAAGACTTTCAATGCCCAAGCAGGAAGCGGAGGCTTGTTTGACGCTGCGGATCTGGCAGAAGAAAACACAGTTGGACAACTGGTATTAAGATTAGAGATGTCAGGTTATTATATGAAAGGGTTATGAAGTTCTTGGGTGCGCTTCACAAATGACGATCATGGCAATGGTTATGTATACTATCCGTGATAGGAGACATAACATCAGAATACTTTCAAACACACTCTTTGGATGAATTATGTAATTCAAATTCTGCTCTACTGTTTCAAGCTCCATCTTGAATATTAGACGAACCCATTCCAGTGGTGCACGTTTCGTTTTGCCCTTCATGCGTGTTTTTGATACTCCACCTTTACGTAGAGATGGGATGGACATTGCTCTTCCTGTCAGAGAGCAATCTTGATTCGATCTTCTGATTGTGGCATCTCCCGTTAAGTTATCAGACTAAGTAGCCAGTATCCGACTCCCATGTGCTGGATATGCAAATTTCCTAGAAACAACATACTCATCGCGTTCGAAAGGTTATTCGACATCTCTACAAGATGGAAAACCCCTGCAAAACAGATGCTACATGTTTTTCCAATTCAACTCGGTACAAACGCTAGAAGCTGGCCAAATGTCACTATTGTACCGGATGAAGTCTACTTCTGCAGATGCCAAATTCTTAAGCTGCCGCATTGCATTTCAGCGGTCACGAGAAACCTCATGATCAAGCCAAGATTTCGAATTATGCTTTGGAATAAACTAGATACCAAATTCGTGGGTGGGTAATACGTGTAACCGATCGTGATTTAAATTTTGTAATGTTCGTTGGACGGCAGTGTTTTCGTCCCATCTGGCGTACTTGTCCTCTCTATGCAGAATCGTATTGTGGATTCTTTCCACATTCTTCTTAAGTCCAAAATCGGAGAGCACAAGCGACATTACTGAAGAGCGCCTAGGATGCATCTTCATTTGCCAGGCGTGAGTTCACTACTTTCAATGAAGGATCGTCGACAGGAATACCCAATATACATCTACTGGCAATATCACGTTCACTTGCAATTTTGGTTGCAATAATCAAGTGGATCGATCAAAGATGCATGTCTAAATCTTATCGATTGATTCAAAGGCAACCTTAAAACTGAGGCATATCAGTTTAATCCCTGCAATCGCTCTTATTCTTCAACCACTTCGAATTTAAGCCTATTATTAGCTTCAACCAAATCATATTATTCTAGATTAGAAGATCACGATAGCTTCGAATTCACATCCATTGCGCATTCATTTCAATAATTACATCCGTTGTACAATAGATTCTATATTACAGGGGTAATACAACCACCATATATGACCCCCATTGCCTACACGGTAGTTAGAAGAAAGAATATGTAGATAGAGAGAATGAAGAGAAAGGAAGAGGAAAGAAAAGGAGAAGAGAAGAAAAGAGATAAATGATAAATAATAAATGATAAGTGAACAAGGGGGACGAATAGTATTGTAGATATATATATATAGATAGATAGATACTAGGTAGATAGATAGGTACTAGGTAATTATGTATCCCCCAGCTTCTAATAATTCAGATTCTAATATCAAAAAATGTCCAAGGCAATTATACATTGGGCATTTATGCCTCTACTTACAAATACACCTTCAAATGCGCCTTCAAATGTACTTTTATCAATACTTTCAATTCAATCAATTGATTCCACTACTATTATAGGGCCTACCCTAAAACTAATAACAGCATTCGAAAGCTCTCAATTGCTTTAGTCTAATTACTTCTTTTCCGATTATTTTTTCTTACTTCATTTAAGGTTGTGTACTGGATTGAAATGCCGGTATGCTTTCCCCCAGCCCATCCGGCTGCAAAAACCAAATTCCCCCCTGACTAAGCCCCCTCTACGTAAGCGAAAAAACAGGCGGAAATTGAGTACCTTTCAAAGGACTGTTTTAATAGATTATAAATTCATTTCAAATAAAATATTGAAATTTGAAAAAAGCAAAGGAAAATTTGAGTCTTCTTTATATTGATTCTAAGTGGTTTTATTATTTAATATTATATCCAAAAGAGATCTTAGTTGTTGAAGGTCTTTCGAGTAATAGTCAATTTCCGCCTGTTTTTTGCTTACATAGAGGCCTTAATTAATCAAAAGTTTCGTATATTACTTATAATCAATCAGAAGGGGTTTTATGAATCTGTAAATATGAAAATGGCCTGCTTATAGGAATATATGATTATGTAATAGAGTACAAATTTACTTAGTTAGCTTCTACGAATCTATTATAATAGTAAACTATAGTACTATATTGACTTTATTATCCCTATGATAATATTAACACTTTTCATTTATTTTCATATCTTTTGATATCTTTTGATATCTTTTAATATCTTTTGATATCTTTTGATATCTTTTGATATCTTTTGATATCTTTTGATATCTTTTGATATCTTTTGATATCTTTTGATATCTTTTCATTTCTTTTCATTTCTTTTCATTTTCTCTTCATTTTCTTTTCATTTTATTTAATTTAATTTAATTTAATATTCAAATTTGATTATTTATTATTATTATCAATTATCAATTATTGATTATTCATTGTTTACTATTTATTATTCATTATTTATTAATTTTTGATTATTTATTATTTATTATTTATTATTTATTATTTATTATTTATTATTTATTAATTTTTGATTATTTATTATTTATTATTTATTATTTATTATTTATTATTTATTATTTATTATTTATTATTTATTATTTATTATTTATTATTTATTATTTATTATTTATTATTTATTATTTATTATTTATTATTTATTATTTATTATTTATTATTTATTATTTATTATTTATTATTTATTATTTATTATTTATTATTTATTATTTATTATTTATTATTTATTATTTATTATTTATTATTTATTATTTATTATTTATTATTTATTATTTATTATTTATTATTTATTATTTATTATTTATTATTTATTATTTATTATTTATTATTTATTATTTATTATTTATTATTTATTATTTATTATTTATTATTTATTATTTATTATTTATTATTTATTATTTATTATTTATTATTTATTATTTATTATTTATTATTTATTATTTATTATTTATTATTTATTATTTATTATTTATTATTTATTATTTATTATTTATTATTTATTATTTATTATTTATTATTTATTATTTATTATTTATTATTTATTATTTATTATTTATTATTTATTATTTATTATTTATTATTTATTATTTATTATTTATTATTTATTATTTATTATTTATTATTTATTATTTATTATTTATTATTTATTATTTATTATTCATTATTCATTATTCATTATTTATTATTTATTATTCATGATTTATTATTTATTATTTATTATTCACTATTCACTATTCATTATTAACTATTCATTATTTATTATTTATTATTAACTATTAATAATTAACTATTAATAATTCACTATTAATTATTAACTATTAATTATTAACTATTAATTATTAACTATTAATTATTAACTATTAATTATCAATTATAATATATTCTCTTTATTCCCTACATATACTATATTATCTATAGATATACATAATAAAAAAATTCAGATTCTCTTTACTTAACACCTAGGGGAATTGCTGGAGAACTAGTGGTGGAGGGTGTGTGGATCGGGGCGGGGGGTTTGGGGAGTTAGTGGGTGTGAGTGTGAGTAGGAGTAAGGAAAGGTAGGGGTGAGGAATGATAAAAAAGGGAAAGGAAGCGTAAGGGTATAAATCTATCTCTACTGCTATAGAGTATGCGTTTCTTCTTCAAAGAGATGTATAGTGCTCACATTTGTGCCACAAGGAAAAGTATATGAAGGGAAAGTTTATTCATATAAGGTTAAGGGGAACTTGATGGGAATTGGGTAGCGAGAAGGGATTTTGCTTTTGGAATTTGAGGGTGGAAGGAGGGTTGGAGGTGTAGTAGTGAGTTTATTATTGTTGTTTTTATTATTATTGTTAAAAATTGATAATAAGGATGATATGAATTGGTGATGAGAATGATATGAATTGGTGATGAGGATGATGTGTATTGATAATAAGGATAATATGAATTGATAATGAGGATAATATGAATTGATAATAAGGATAATGTGAATTAGTGATAATGTTGATAATAATAATATCTGAATAGCTAGTATAATATCCATATTTTCTAGATTTTCCTTTGCGGATGTGTAATTTCGGAGCTGGACTCTGGAAGCTGGATGTTAATATCGATGTTGAGTACCTGGGAGATACAAGATTGTTTGATCTGAAATCACGCCCATCTCCCTTTCATCCTGTATATTTAGTATAGTTGCAATGCATATGGTGAGTTGTGTGGTTTTATAGGTAGATGGATGTGTATATGTGTATGTAGGTATGTGGAGATGATGGGAGATGGGAGACAAGGAGCTGGGGAATCAAAGAGTGGGGAGCAGGGGAGTTAAAGAGTAGAGGTGAGGGGTAGTGAATCATATAGGTGAATCAGGCAATAGGAACTGTGATCGAGGAAGGGAAGGAAAGGAAAGGAAAGGAAAGGAAAGGAAAGGAATGAAGGAGTGGGTATAAAAGTCTTTCTGTGACTTTTTGACATTCTGTACATATAGATTTATCGACCGAATTCCAGAATATGCTAACTTGATCGACTAGCGAGTATGGACAGGGGAATTTTTATCTTTCATATCTAATTGATTCTGGAATCTATATTTTACTATGAATACTCAGCGAACGAGTAAGTAGTAAAGAGTTCTCTTTCTGCTGAAGTGACAGCAATAAGAAGTTTTGTACTGAGGGATATTTGTTGGCATTTTTATTTTCAGGATTTTTTGCATGTTTGTAGTGGCTTGAGATTCGAAACATATGGATGCATTAAACGCAAAATTTCAAGAATGAATACTAAGGAAGAAATATGAGTTTCAGCTTCAAGGTGTAGTGTATTCTGGAGTCAGGGCATGAGAAGTTTCAATGCCTTTCACCCTTGGTTGTGCGTTGGAACTTGGAGATTCGGAAACGTGTGGGTTTTATAGAGGGGTGGGAGATGGGAAAGGGAGTGAGTGATGAGTGGAGTGGATGAACATTAGCGCATCAATAGAGTGAGTGGGGTGAGAAGAGGGTATATGCGGATGAACATATGATGAGGTGATGAGATTCACCAACCTCGTATTAGACTACTCTTTTTGTTAATTTTCCTCTCAAACAGTGAATGAGTATTATACTTTACACTAGGATGTGTATAAAAGGCTGTTGATATTTCCAAATCCTCCTCCTACAGATATCTAGATCAAGCAAGCTACAAAACGAAGTTCATGGCCATGCTGTAGAAAGTCGCAGCTTTGACTTGTTTGTAGACAAGATAGTTGATTCGAGATCAAGTAATGAACTTCATTAGAAGTTGGGCTGCATATCTTGGAAGTGAGGGTCTATAAATAATCAAGTTTTGTTGACAACTAAAGGTAATAGGATGATGATGAAAGAGTATTGTTATTCTTGACAACTTTATACCATCGTCTCAAGGAATTTATATTCCGGATCGTCGAATATCTGGATCGATTCTGGTGATTCGTCTATCCATTTTGGATATCTGATAAATTATAGACCAAGATCAACGACGAAACTTACAAATGCCAATCTGTACAATGAAATCTCGGGAAATCAAGTCTTGACAGTGTAACTTTAGTATTTCACTGTCGTTTTCATCTTTTTTACATGTTCACGATAAATACTGAGGGAAGACGATACAGTGTCATCTCTATTGTACGAAGCGAGGTTGGATGATTTAGACTGGAAAGTAATGAAGAAACCGCTGGATCCTTTTGAAGTTTCTCCCAAATTATCGAACTTCCATAACAAGAGAGCTTCAGATATTTTCCCTTTTGATGGGTTTTAACAGAAGACAAGTGAATGGAAGAGGTGTGTCTGTTTGGTAGAAAATCTAAAGTCACTGTGCTCTTGCACTCAAATCGTAGCTTATAGTGACTTATTAGTATCACCCGTTATTTTTTGATCTCATAAATATAAATACACGTCCACATTATATTATCTAACTATTCTGTATAAAAAGCTTCAGATTTTGGAAATTGCAGCCACAGACCAGGAGAAGAAAAATAATCTGCTCGTTCAAACTCTTTCTCGTCTTGAGCTCCAGAAAGCTAGGGAATGTGTCATTAAAGTCTAGACTCTGAGGATAGTTGAGGATGAGAATGAAGATGAAAGTTCGACAATGTTAAACAATCAACGATGATTTGACTTTTTAGCAGTGTATATATCATTCACGAGGTCGTTTGGTGCAAACAACACACCTACTCATATTGAGCTACCATTACACCCCGAAAAATAATCTATATCAAGATGCAAGTTCGAATTGATCACTCTCCCATGTCTCGGGATTATCAAAGATTTTGTCTCGTTGAATTCAAATTTCTCATAGGGATACATGTGTCTTTATAGTCCCTGCTAGGGATCTCACTAGAGAAGTTGAAAGGACATTTCGGACAATTTGGCAAGCGTGACTGATTCTTGTCTGAAAATCGTGGTATGAGAGTTGACTAGAATTTCTAATCATTCATGTCTTATATAAAAGAATCTTCGTCGAGGTTGTTCTTTTCTCTTCATAGATATTATCAGTAAATTTATACTGGAGCACATCATGGTTTTGACTAATCTCGCAGAATTCAATCCTCATATCATGGTGAGTTCACGTCCTCAGGAAAATTTATTCAGGTATTTCTTAGAATGTCATCCAGTGTCCGATTTTACCCCTAGGTAAAGATAGTGGTAGTAGAGAAATTGACAGCGTCGAGTAAGTTGCAATGAACATCGTCGTTTGGTTTTCATTGTCAAACTCCAACCCCAACATATGATCGTAACATGACATGTGCATGGATGATAAAAAAATCTGGTACAAGGAGACCTACCAGATCCAGTCATTTTTTGAAAACCCCCCTTAAATCAAATTAGTCTGCAGCGTGAAGTCAACCGGCCTGTGCACAATTCTCCGTCGGTAAGTGTTGGGATGAAGGATTGTTTCAGTAATCTGGACATGCTTTAATATAATTCATGATGTTCAAGAGAATCTCTGAACAAACCCGAATGAAGAATCTGCTTTGCAACATCGGCAAGAGTAAATTCCCATGATCTCATTACCCCTTCCGAGATTCCATTTCCTGTGTACTGACTATATAACTTGAGATTTCTCAAGTCATTCATTATGCAAGCGTGAGAACTCCTTTTCCCGGTTCATCTGTGGTTATTAGCATCTTCTAAAGCCTTAGGAACTGTCTGTAGATATTCAAATCACTCATTTATCGCTTATGGACTATGTGACAAAGAGGATTCTCGACGATCGGCTCATATCGGAGTATTGCTGTCAGTTGACAACGATCCAATAATAATTGATGAGGATACTCATATTGATAATGAATAACAATTCATTGATAATCGAAAAAGTAATATATTCGTCTGAACATTCGCTAGCGTCCAATGCCTTATTGTGTGATAATATTCTACTTCCCGAAAAGCTGAGCTGCACCTGTCAACTTTCTGGTCTATTCTCGTTTCTGCTGAGAATCTTTCCAGGGGACTTATCAATTTATACTCTCAGCCGGCTTGAAATATTGTTTTCTTGACACTAGCTTTCGGTTGAGGGACTGCACTCTAATTTCAGGACTTAATTCACCAATACGATCCAATCAAAGGTGAGTACTAAGGTATAAATTTTATCTGTCATGATGAATTGATACAGACTATCTATATTCGAAAGAATGAATCAGAAATTATGGGAAAGCGCTTTCGAATAAATCCAGAGGTAGACTAAGCGTGCAAATAGAGATTTCAAAGGAAAGACTAGATCCCGATGCTTTTCCATCCTTCTTCTTATATTAGCTCAGAGAAATTTTTCGCGACAACGAGCATGCAATCAAACGATGAAAATAATGAAAAAAACTGACAGTAATAATTGGGAATATCGGTATGCTCTACTGGTTTCAAAAGATCCAAGAGGAATATTGGGGTTTGCTGGGCGCTTGGGAAACTATCTATACGACCTCTGGTTGGGTTGATTTTACTAGTAATTCATGTTCTGAGCTTCTTTGATTGCCTCCAAATACTTTGAAGGATGACTATCAAATTTCTCAGGATCATTTGTATCACAGATGGCGAGTATTTACTTGAGATATAATCATACGAGCCATAAGATGTGACCTCTAGCGCTTTCAAACTTCTCATGTTCTTCCAAAGAACTATATAAACCTCACCATGCAAGATTATCAACCAATGCAAGTGAGATTAATTCTCCACAATCGAAACCGATCATGGGTCGTGTCGTGTTTAGGAATAGTAGCTTTGTATGTGAATAGTACCTAGGGATTCATCTAGTGACCTTATGACGGTTAGCAAGGAGCGTGGTAAGTCTTTCGCAATTGTGAAGAGACATGAAAACTCCGCGACAGCAAAGCATGTTTCATAACAACAGGGAAAGTGTAGTTTCCACTCTAGTGCTATGCTAAATATCCTTCTGAGAAAGCTTTGAAATTAGACCGTCATTAGTTCGTTACGTTAACGTTCCTACTGCCGGATACTGAATAAGTATTGTAATGTATCCTTGATCCATTTATACACTCAAAAACATTATGCTCTTCGATGATGGAACAAGCGAAGCCACCTAAGAACAAGACGAAGTATCGACTTGCTCCTATGATTCTCTCCCATATTGATTGATTTTCCAAAAATCTCTACATAAACTTGGATTTTATCATCAGAAATCGTACTGTATCCGAATCATATGCGGAAGTTTCAGAGATTCGAGGACTAAAAATTGAGCATCGTTGCTTTAAGACATAGTACCACGAAAGAGGTGCAAGAAAGATGGCGCGCTGAAATGGATATTTAAGAACCTTCAATCAGGAAACATCTTTATAACCAAGGGCTGAAGTGAAATTGATAGAAGTGATTGAGAATGACAGCAACAATGACGTACCTTGAGTGAAATATATGGGAATTTAGGCCTAAAGACTACAAAGTGTATATCTTACGACATGAGGTAAGAGAGTGACAACAAGATTGAGTTTTTACTATTAATAGGTACCTAGGACTAACACTCAGCAGTCCAGTATCTAGGAATTGTGACGCTAGTTGTTCAAGATTCGAGCAAAACGCTTACACTAGTTGCAGTTTTGAGTTTTGAGCTGGCCTAGAAGCTTTTATGGTGTTTGTGTGTGAGGACGAAGAGTTGCGTGAATTTATCTTGCAAATCATCCATTGGAAATATATATCATGTCTGTACTGATCCCAAGGAGAGACAATGGAGACTTTTATACTTCCAGTGTCTGAACTGAGATGTTTGGTGAACTAGACGCGAAATACGTCACATTTCGCAAAATCATCAAGATATCGCATTCATCTCAATCTATGACTATAAAGACAGGGCTTTAGCATTCCATAAGATTGTATACTGTAATCTCTCCCACATATATCCACTATCTGGGACAAGTTAGAGGTTTACCGGCTTCATATAAACGTATCTAGTTTGAAGTATCATAGATGTGGTAGGACTTCTAAACTTTGAATCAAATATTCAAACAAAATAATAAATAGTGTGAAGAATTGACGATACGATGAAACAAGGAAACATAAGTTTGACAGATGATAATGATAATCAATTGTGATAACAAAATTACAATGGCAGCGAAATTTGAAAACAATAGAAGATGAACTTTCAACCATGGCCAGCCAAGCCTAATAAGTGACTGATAGTAGGTGTTAGCAGAGGAAATGTACAGATCAATCTATTTTTAGAGCGAAGCTAAGCACAACGACAGATGGTGAGTCTTTCAATTATGTCAAATTTATGTTTCTATGTATCTTCTTCCTCCTGACATCCCTAGTTTCGCTTCGTGAAAAGAAACTAGCAAACGAGGATAGGGGTAAATATTTGCAAATAAGCGAGAGCCATTGTACTTTGTGTCTTCAGCCCTAAGACATCTCAATTCATTAAGGGTTCCTAATTTCGATTGTATCTACATGTAGAAATTAGAAGTAAATTCTGTATATCTCGCTGGACTTCATTGACACTATGATTTAAGAGTACTTTGATAATGAAACCCTTACAACAATGAGGAAAAACGAGGATATGATGGAACAGGGAAATAAAATTTCATGCCGCAATGGTAAGACAATGAAGTGCTGAACCGTAAATCTCTAGCCATAATCTCATATAAATGGCCATATATTGAATTCTTCAACTTTCAGATTCATGACACGGCATCTCCTTTCGTCTCGGCTCCTGAAAATAGGGTTATTTTTTTCCGGGTTTCCTTAATCTACCTAGCTAAGCCAGTCTTTTTGCTCAATTTATACCTTGCTCTTATTCTCTTCATAATTACCACATAAAGAGAATGATAAAATTCACTACAAGTGACAAAGCGCAATGTTGTCTATCTAGCCGATCGTTCAGCAATTCTGGATTTACTACCTATATAATCTCTCAAATGCGAACTCTCTCAACCGGAAAGATCCAACAAACTCAGAAAGCACGGAGCAGATCAAGGTGAGCGCACTAGTTCTCAATTTGATGCATAATCTTCGGATCGATCTTTGTGTTGGTAGAAGTATATTCATGCAAGCGAAGTTGAGCTGATCGAGAAACGAGTTCAACTTCATTCCTGTTCAAGATAAAAATCGACAGATGTTTTCAGAAGTCTATGACAATGTTGAATCACCCTTTTGACAACAACAATAACGGAATATATCTGAGAACTGCAGATCTCAACGAAGTTAATCCCCAGAGACCACATCAACCTGTAGTATGAAGAAGAGAACATTCAAAGACTGGTCAGAACGATCACCTCTTCGTCGATGAGATCCCTCCGAGACATCGTTGTTTAGATTGCACAAAGTCGGTATGAGAGAGACTTAAATATCCCTCCCAGTCCTCGAAAACGTAAAAGCAAGATGTAGTGTACATCACGTGGTATACATCTATATATAGCCACAAGCAAGGCTTACATGTAAGTATATCCCAATCCTCGCAGTACCAAAGCCATACTCTCTCTTCTTTATCGAATTCCTGCTCTACGACCCAAAACAACCATAGCTATCCTTCACAATAATCCTCCCGTCAATTCTGAAACAATCAAACAGTTACATTTCAAACTCTCATCATAGATACTAGACTGCTAGCCGACACCCCAGAGAAACTTCAACCTGCACTCACTTTAATATTTCCCAGTCCTTGCGGAACTCAATCTTTCATAATCAATAGCAAGACCCCCTCGATCCAAGCGAGATTTTATCAACGGCGACAACCATAAATATTACTATTATCAATAAACTCATCATTCCCACCATCACCGCAAGTTTCTCAACAACAAAAAACTCTCCTCTTATCACCGGCAGCGATATTGATTTCCGGCATCCCAAGCATTTACCCGTGAAAATAGATCCGATGTACATACGAAGCTTGGTACCAGCCAACAAACCACAAACCATAGATGTCCAAATAGTCGTTCACCTCACCAATCCCTATGCATCTGCCATTATGTACTTTCCTTGCACATGTGAAGAAAGAAAATGGCAATGAATCAAATTTATATCCTCCCGTCCCCCGCCTCCCCCCTTTTCCAATTTCTCTCGCAAGCAATTGATCCACTTCCCCAGGCCTTATTTCCATACTTACAATATAAGAACTGCTGGAATTTGTCATGTACAAATACAGAGGTATTTAAATACTCACATCGACCCTCCTTCTCCCATACTCCGAAGGAGGAAAAATAGCAAACAACCTACTCAAAAATATGTTCAAAAACCACGCACCCAACACTCAAAGAACTTCAAAACTCTCACCATCCAAACGAATCCACCATGCAACACATTGATCACAATAATACCTACTCAATTCCTCACACAGGCACAAGAAAACCCCATTTCAAGGATACATGCTCGAGTACATAAGCACTCTTTCCAACACGACATCTACATTCATATCTCTACCTCAAGTCTTCCCTATCCTCTCCACATCTCCTCTCCCCTCTTCCCTCTCCACCCCCATTCCTTCCATCCCGACCCCTACCATCGAAATATTAATACAACCACTAGCAACCACCACCACCACCAGCCCCAACACCCAAACCCAGACCCAACCCCTAAATCCCCCTAAATCCCCCCCTTCTCCCACAACCAAATCCATCAAAAGAACTATCCACGCACAAGCATGCAAGATACATCAACAACCCTCAACCCTCAATCTAATCATCAATCATTAATCATCAATAATCATCAATCATCAATCAACCACTCAGGAATCAAATCAATTAACAACAATCCCAACCCAACATCTCAAGATCGTAAAGTAAAGTCATAATGAAGCAAACCCTACCCATCCATCCATATACTCAATATAGTAGATAATCACATAATGCGTGCAAAATTAGAAGGAAGACAAAAAGACAAAAAGAGAAAAAAAGAAAAAAAGAAAGAAAAAAAAGAGTTGAAATGAAACTACTCCGTTTTTCAATCCTCCTTCTTCTACTACACTCCACTCCACTCCCCACTCCACGAATCAAACACATGACATACGAGTAAAGATGCATCTCTCAAGAACTTGAATCACCGTCTTCTAATCATTGATTTGAATTATCTCTCTCTCTCTCTTCTATCTAACCAGCTATGCGGGAATCTATTCTGTAAAGATAGGTAATCCTCCTATCAAACACATACACACACACACACACACACATACACTTAAATATCCTTCATCTTCTTTTCTAATCGAGATTTTCTTTCCCCTATCCATATCAAGCTAGCTCTACAACTTAGCCTTAGCAGGTTCCAACGTAGGCATCAAGAGATCTCTGATATCTCCCGCCGCCTCATTAAGGTAAAAGCTCATTCTTTCCGAACCTAGACCTTTAGATACGACGTTGAATTGAATACTATTTCGTCAGGTTAGCTTATATTCCTCTAGTATAATATCTTCGAACAAAAAAAAATGAAAAATTCGAGGAAACCCATACCTATTCTCATTAATCATATAAGCAATACCCCAACCATCATCTACCACCTGACTCCATCCATATCCATTAAAGTATTCCGAGCTCAATTGAGAACTCGAAATGAACCATTTGCTACTATATCCATAAGTAGGATCTTGATAGATAGCTGGAAGTTCCTCTCCTGGCTCCAACAATTTCTTTAATCCAAACAAGTGACGATCAACACCCTTTCCATCACTAGCAGCTGTGATATATTCCACATGCGAATTGATCGCAGCACGGAAAGCAGCAACAGCTTTAGAAGGCTCGACAGTGTGATCAGAGATAGCTTTACAGAAAGCAACGGAGTCATCGGAGACAGAACGACATGTTTCAGTGCGACCTTGTTGGAAACGACGAGTTGCTGCACTTTCGTATGTAGGTCTGTTCTTACCGTACATCTTGAAATAAGCGAGTTGGATAATCATTTGTACGTAGGCGTCAGGTGAACATTTGAATTTCTTAATGAGACCTTTGCCATAACCTTGGTAGGCTTGTACGCGGAGTTCGTGGGCGGCAATGACTTCGTTGAAATCCTTGGTCGCACGCTCAATTTCTGATTGAACTTCCTTTGTGATATGGAATTTGAGAGGTGTAGGATCGGGGAGGTTAGAACGGACGGAGGGATTGGAGAAATCGAGTTTGTTGTTGAAAATGACTTCGTTTACATAGTCATTCAAACGATGGGTAGGTGTTCCATCCATCATGGAATGCTCGCCCATGAAACCGGATGTACCGTTATCGTTGATGATGAATTGGAGAGGTTTATCAAACCAACGGTTTGCGCCATCACCGTGCCAGTATTGATGCGCTCTTTCTTCGAGGGTGACTGGAGAAGCATCATCTAAGCAAACAACGAATGAAGCAGACTCAATGTCTTTGAGAATCTTAGCGTTTGAAGGGTTTGCCTTGAGAAGAACTTCACGAGCATCAGTCCAGATATCGCGGTTCTCAGATGTAAGAATTCCGACTGCTGGTGTCTTCTCGGCTTTCTCATAAATGCGCTTGAATTGTTGTTCCAACTCAGAAGTGTTCAATTGATTTCCATCAACTTCGTGCATAACCTTGAAGAATTGATTCTTTCGAATGACCAAAATATGTTTATTCTCTTCCGCAGCATATTTGACCGGGTGATCTGCTGGCTTCGAAGGAACTCTGCTGGCGTTGAACATCCATTGATAACTTTCCATAGAAATTGGGAGTTTCTTCATGTACTCTGGTTCCAAAGTTCCACTGTCCACTTGTTTCTTGAATTCCAAAACTGCAGTACTGATTGCGGCAGCTCTCTTTGATGGATCGCGCCGCCTTCTATCATCTCGGTGCGAATAAAAGTAGCTGACATATGGAACGACTGGATCTCTGTAGCTCAAATATGCTGCATCGTTCCACCATTCATATATCCAATTCTTGTGTTTGGGATCTTCTCGACGGGCAATTAACTTGGCTTGAAGTTTGCTACCAATTCCACCTGGCTTTATGAATTCTTGAACAGCTTTTGTGGTGTTTTGTAATTCGGAGGAGGTAAGCAAGGGGTGAACCGATTTAAGGTATCGAACAGCTGTTTCTTCTAAAGTAGGAACTGGAAGCTTTGGGAGCGATTCCTCAAATCGCAGCATAGGACCTTTAGTCGAGTCTTCCTTATAACCTGTCATCCAAAATCATCAGCCATCAACTCCTTGGTAGCGGGGCGCAAGGGGAATATATTCGTACCTGCTGGAAGAGAGCTATTGCTCCGCGAATTTGCTGGTGCCATACCTAGAGTCTGCAAATTCTCGTTAGCTCTCAATCCCTCACAAAAGGACATGTAAACTTACTCTTGAAACTCTTGCAGACGTAAAACTATTTCTGAGCACCGGAGACTGTGTACGACCTTTTGCCAACAACTTCAACATACCAACGACGTTTCTGTGAAACGGGGGAAGAGCAGAGAGATTTATTGTAGATGGAAATTAAAGAGAGATTCTGCTTGGGAAAAGTAGCAGGGAACTGGTAGATTATGGCTTCTTTTAGATAGAGTTCTGGTTAGTTGCTAATTACATATTCGTACATAAACAAGTACATTTGGCCTTGGGGCTCGGGATCAATGAAACATGAAGCGAGTACCGAGGCAAAAAAAATGAAGCTAAAACCCCCACAATGTTACCACCTCGACCACTTCGACCACTTCGCGCCGTTCCTATACTTCGTATCCAAGAATGCCGCAAACACCCCACAATATATCTGGAAATCCCCTCGGTCGCATTGAACATTTTCATTGTGGGTGGATAAATTTCGGTCAATTTCTCAGCCAAAGTGATGAGGGAGTCCATTGTCGGAATGAATCATGAGAAATTTGCATAATTATCCGTCTTCCACCATCCGGCTATACATCTTTCGAAAGGGGGCGATGTACTTTCTGTATATACGAGTACATCCTCGGTCGTCCGGAAAGGAACGTTGAAAATGTCAAAAGTATCATTTGACCCCCTCAAAGGAAAACAGACGTTTTTGTTCAGAAATGCTGCGCCTATCATCGGATATATCATTATCAGGAACGACGTTTGACATGTGATCTGTCTCAAATCCATCTTGTCAGCACCGTCGTTGCTCGTCTATCCAAAGCTCCGAGGATAATATTACAGACTTTCAGTGACCTCTTTCATCATGAAGACTCAGTCATCTCTCTCTCTCTCTCTATTTTGAAGGGAGATGTCTGTACTGAGCGTGTCGGTTTTATGAATGGGGGCAAGCCCCCAAACCCCCTCAGCTCGCTGCGCTCGGAATTTCCATATTATGATAATCTGGGTATGTGATGTTACGAATCATAGAAAGATCAACATAGATGTCTTTTGTCTTAGATTTCTACCTTCCTCCGATCATCCAGTAATCTTCTAGATTCTTAAAGCTCATGATCCGTTACACACAAGCTTTGAGGTTATGTAAAGATATGTCCTTTCAAAATAGTCTGCCTCCACGGCAGTGGCCCTCGGAGAGCCAGCGGAGCGTCATTCCAATGTTTTTCGTAAAAAGATCAGAGTCGGTTTCCATATCAATATAATGAAGTATAGTGATCAAAGATCTGCTTCGGCTTCCGCTTCCCCTATGCAGCACCCTTGATCCCCCCGGAGACTCAGCGGAGCCTCATTTGAACAGTTATAGTATGAAATTGTATCAGTTTGGAGTATCAGTGACAGTCTGAGATTATGATTTGAGAATTTATTTTTATTGAGTAACCCATTTTCATGCATGTACCGGTCTCATCTCCTCTACGCTTTCGGATGTATAATACAGAATCTTCATACATGTCACATCATTCGTTGACTACTAGGTATTTCCAACCCTCCCTCACCACCTCCTCCTACTTTTACTATTCCTTCTTCCACTATCTCCTCCTCAGATACCAATTATGTGCCAACTGCAACAATTCCATAGAAAATGGACTAGGCACTTCGCTCAACCCTGGTCTCGCTACTGGATGTCTGAGATAAACCGCACTGCAAATCTTCTGGTTGACCTCTAGATACCTAGGAATAAATGCAAAAGCACTCATGTAAGGTCTTGGTTGCCAAGGAGTCATATATGGTTTCGATTCATCAATTGGATTTTCCCTCGCACGTTGGATCGCCAATTTTAATTTTTCTTGGTAATCGGGTGTATCTTCTGCGTTGATTACTGCGGGGGCTTCTGAAGCAATTGTTTCCAAATCTTCGGATTTGGCGAGTTTGGTGGTGTAGGAGTTTAGCATGGAGGTTAAGTCTGCAACGGATTTGCGGTTTAGTTGGGAGAGGATGGCTCTAATTTCGCGCTTGAGTTTGCGGAGAGCGATCTTGCGTTTGCCGGATGGGGCGTTTTTGCTATCGGTTAAAAGAACATCGGCGTGTTCTTGAAGGGTACGGAATTCCATGCGAAGGTTTTCCTTTTGCTCTTTTTCTTTGGATTCAGGAGTTTCTGTGGGAGTTGCGACTTCACCACCTTCGGTCGCGGCTTTTGCAGCTGCATCTTTTTCTCTTTTGGCGGCAGCATTTTTTGCTTTTTGATCATTCATTGCGCGAAGAGATCTTCTGAGTCCTCGACCACTTTTAATTTGGTCTGCGGTTTTGGGGGCGCCGGTTGCGAAGAGAACTCTCTCAACATCCACTTGAAACATATCACCTGGATTTAAAAGATATCCTGGATATGGCATCTAATTTTGTGTAAGTAAATAGTGGATTCTAGCCCCAGATATCATCGAATCCCTACCTTCTTTCCATTGACCTTAACCTTTCCGTGAACGACGAATTGCCTGGCTTGTCTTGTACTGCTTGCGAATAGCGCTCTGAATATAGCTGTGTCCAATCGTCTTTCGATAGGTGCGTAAACCATGGACATGTAAGGTATTTGATTCTTGTTGAACTGTGGACGAGAAGAACTGTCTAGCTGTTCCACCCCGGATCCTCGTCCAGCAGCCAACTCTGAACCATCGTGTTCAGCTAAATATCTATGATCCATAGGGATGACAGCTTTTGCTCTCGGCCTGAACATTCTCGACCATTGCCCCTCTCGAATCTGCTCTCCATGATATGCTCGACTTATCGACTTCGCTTTCCATTTTTGTTGAAAGAATGTGACACCTTCCGGCCTTGGCTTATATCTTGAGAGATTGTATAAATTGATTTTGTTCCATGTTTGGCGGATTTTCTGAGGGAGGTATAAAATGATTAGCCCACTATGTCCCTTGATCATGTAGAGTGCATTGTAGGGCGGGGAAGGACAATTTTCATGAAGCAGAATTCTCACATACCACTTTCTTCAACTGATGAAATCTTTCCCTCATGATTAATTGTATATGAGGTGGTCGTCGCTCAATATATTAAGCTTGAATATAGATTCAATTTCACGACGATGATGTTGAAATTCATTAATCCTCGAAATAAAAAAGTACGCTAATGACACTAGCGTGTGACCTTTTTAGTTTTCCACCGGCAAAAAAAATTGACCATACAAACTAATTTTCTATCATTGTAGCTTCTTCCAAAACCTTTCAAGCTCTTGAATAAAATCCAATCCAACTCTTTCTTTCGCATTGGAAATTTGGAAATCCTACAACAATTTCTATACAACGCATTTTACAAACTTTTACTTAGCATTCATATCTTTGATCGATCTCCAGTGAGCTTTATCAATTCACTTGATAACATCTCTCAAAAGATTGTCTGCCTCTTCAAGGGTCGCGCATCACTTTTTTTTTATCTGACTCTTCACCCCGCCTTGTTCGCCTTATCGAGTCACTAAAGACGGATTTTATCTATCTAGATAATAAAATAACAATCTACCGTATGTCTCAATTGATAAATCATTGTCGCAATTACTCATTCGGTTTTTCTAGCTACCTTCACATACTAAAATACATTAGTTGCACAACTTTTCGCAAACGATCATGTCTGATATCAACATGGAAGGCCAAGAGCCAGTCGCAGCAGCTCCAGCTACTACCAACGAGCAAGTAAAGATCGAAGCAGAAACTGCTGCTGCAGCACCAATTGAGCCAGAAATCAAGGACGAGAAGATGGAAGATGCTGAGGTTACAACTGAAACCAAGGAAGAGAAAGTAGAGACTACCAATGGCGATGTCAAGAAGGAGGAGGAAGATGAGAAGAAGGACAAGAAGTTCAACTATGACGAGCCAAGATTTTACGACAATGGAGTTTTGAAGACAAATGCCAATGAGGTTCACGGTCAGAACAACAGCAAATATGACGCTTCAGTTCTCCCTGCATCTAATGACATGGGATTAATTCGCCGACAAGTAAGATGATTGCTTTGATGTCGGGAGATTTTTACTAATTACTTTTGTGCGAAGGTCGAATTCTACTTCGGTGACTCCAATTTACCAACTGATCAATTCTTAATGAAGACCACTGGAGGTGCAGAGAATAAGCCAGTCTCAATCGCAACTATCCACTCATTCAAGCGCATGCAGCGATTCCAGCCATACTCCTTGGTCGTCGAAGCACTCAAGCAAAGCAATTTCCTTGCAGTTGAAGGAGAAGAAGGAAAGGAGACTGTCAAGCGCGTAAAGGCTTTCGATCCATCTGCCAAATCTCCAAAACGTGAGGCACGATCAGTTTACATCAAGGGTTTCGGTGATGAGGAACCAAGTTCTCAATTCGATATCGAAGCTTTCGTTGCTCCATACGGTGAGGTCAACTCTGTCCGTCTTCGTCGTACCGAAGAAAAGCTTTTCAAGGGATCTGTCTTTGTTGAATTTGCGGATGAAGAGACTGCTCAAAAATTCCTTGCTCTTGACCCAAAGCCACAATGGAAGGGAAAGCATGTTTTGGAAATCAAATCCAAAACTCAATATATGGAAGAAAAGAATGAAGAAATTAGAAATGGTACTTTAGTCCCAGGTCAACACAGAGGTCGTGGAGGACGTGGAAACTTCAGAGGCCGTGGTCGCGGTGGAAATTTCGTCAAGAAAGAGCGCAATGAGAAAGGCGATGGAGACCGTGATCCAAATGACTGGAAGAAGAGACGTGAAAGCGACAGAGAGAACGGATTCCGAGGTGGTCGTGGAGGTGGACGCGGTGATCGTAACCGTGGTGGCCGTGGTGGAAGAGGAAATGGCAATGATAGAAAGGGTGGTCGCAATGATCGTGGGCCACGAAACAATGATCGCAACAAGGAGAAGAACGGGTATGCTTTTCATCTTTCTATTTCATATCATATACTAACGTACAAATAGTGATGACAAGGAAGTCAAGACCGAAGCATCTGCTACAGAAACCGCTGCCGCACCTCCAACAAACGATAAAAAGAGAGCCAGAGAAGATGATGGAGGAGCCGATGAACATCAAAATAAGAAAGAGAAGACTGCAGCTGCAGCTGAGGTCCCAGCCACAGCTTAAATAATATCCGGTCCAGTTTTACATTGATCTCTGCGTTTCCCGTCTCAAAACGATACGGTTATTCAAGGGCGTTTACGAGTTTATTGTTTTTATTCTTTTTCGGTGGGAGGGACATCTATGCAATAGTGCATTTGTACAATGGATTTCACGGCATGGTCATTGCATATTGGTACATGAGTGGTAAAAAATTTGAGCCCTGATTTACAAAACTGGGGATGCCATTTACTTCATTTTGAAGAATGACGCGTGTATGGATGGAATAGTGCGCAAGCAATGAGGGAAGAAACTCAGAATTGATAGGCAAAGGGGTTTAGCGATTACAGCTGAGAGTTTGTAAGCCTTTTCATTTCGCTAAAGGCAAATGATAAAGGAGAACAGAATTTACAATATAAAATTTACATTCGAAAGATTAATCAAGCTGTCATAATTGAACGGAATGCATGGTAGGCTCCCTCTGTTTACTTATGGAAGCGTAACTGGCTGTACTTCAGTTTCACGTGTTCCTTTCTACACTATCCAATGGTACCTGTGAACCTCATCCTTTGATCTAAATCCACGTATCCCCCCAGACCATCTCTCATTTCTAGAGATACTTTAATCCCCTACGATCTTTCCTTGCTCTTCCCTCCCAATCACTATACTATATTATATTACACAAACAAATCTATCATTTCCTAACCTCATAACCTCTCCTTCTTGCCTCTACTTCGCCTAAAGAGCAAAGAGCAAAAAGTAAAAAGTAAAAAGTAAAATGCAAAATGCAAAAAGTCAAGTTCAACAAAATATATATTTTCTAGTTTCCTGTTTTAATCACTTTAAATACCTATATACTGTATTGATTTCTGCAACTTTCTTTTTGAGGAGGGGGAGGGGGGTAGTTGTGGATGGTGGATGTGGATGGTGGATGTGGATGGTGGTTGTGGATGTTGGATGATTGATGTAATTGTGATGATTCCTCTCCAGAGTCGAAATGGATGGGAAGATTAATCATTCTCTTGTAGTTTGTTTCTATGTTTATCTACTAGGTATGTTTATCTATGTAAGATACCCTATGTATTAAGATTTATTTAGGAGATAGAGATAGTGAAATAATGTGGAGAATGAATAGGATAGAGGATGAATAGGATCGGAGGGTATAGTGTATGTGTGGTTTTGTTTTGTTTGATTTGGTTTTGATTTGAGGTGGGATGGGATAGCTGGGTGGGAGGGTGGTGGGTAGATTATGGAGATGGGGTGGTGTTGAGATCTGTGATGAAAAGGGGGGGAAAGATAGAAAGTAAAAGGAGAAGTGTTAAGGTAGACGGTCCATCGTGCCATTTACTTCCTGACGTAGTATTTATAGATCATTATCCGAGCAGAGGGAAAACTTATGATGGAGAAACTTTCAGAGACAGGATCTCTTGTGAATTGGAAGAAGGAAAGTGTATGAGGTATGATGAAAGTTTGAAAGATCATTAATCCTTCTTTCTGTTTGCATTCGTGAAGGAATAACTGATATGTTGCGTGGAGACATTGTTTATTCGTACATCATGAGTATTCATCAAGTGAGCTGAAAATGATTTTTGATGTTTTTTCTGGCTTTTGCTGCTGATTTACTCTATAGGTATCAACACGTCCACTTGGTTTCCTTCTCAAATCTTTTGGCTTTTATTTTGTAGTCCCGCCATCCAAATGCATTTGTAAACCATCACCTACCCCTCTTCCCCCGCCCAGTATGCAACTGCATAGTAATATACAATAGATCATGTCATTGATCATATCCCCTCATTTATATCAATATGAAGATGAGAAATGTAAGAATTTCCTCTCTGCTTTCTTCCGTTCCATGCATGTGCTCATTTCATCGACACACGTCGTATACACATCCACATCATACAATTGAAGCTCTTAAGCAATAATTTCTCCGATATCCACATGCACTGGTTCCCAACTCTTCACTCCCTCTTTCCCTCCACTTGGAATCTCCATTTCACTCGGCAACGACCTACGGCCTGGGCTATAGAGATACCAAGCTTTTAATCCCGCAACACTAGCTCTAATTCTCGCCTCATTTAAACTTGCACCTGGTGCCTCACCCAACTTTTCTCTTCCGCTATAAATTCCTACTACGAAGACTGGACTTCGAGAGTGTCGACCTGTTTCACTCAGAATTCTAGCAACTGGTGCTTCGAAATCCTCGCGTGCGCATAGACGGGTGAGATCGCGGACTGGCTGGGAAAATTGGAATAATTTGTCGAGATCCAGGTGACGGGATAAGATATGTTGTTCGATGAATGTTTTTGCTGCTGCGCGACCTGCATGGAGATAGACTGCACCAATGAGTGCTTTAATGAAAGAGGCATAGGCATTATTCATTGGTTGAGGATTGGTGACTTGATTCGATTTCCTGACCGTGTCTCCAAATTCATCATCGTAGACAACTCTAGATGCCATTCCTCTTCTGAAATAAGGCGCCTCTTTTCTGGTAGTTTTCCCTGTAGAACCGGCCTCTCCATTGGGCGACAAATGTTTGTATTGAAGTAATCCAACATCGACTTCTTGTCCAGGAGCAAAAGCAGGTTGAACACCCCAATCTCTTCCAACCAGATGTAAAGTATCAGGGCCACTATATGCCAAAACACTTGCGTAGAAAACGGCCAATGGTAAACGTGGATATGTACAAATAAGATATTCGGAGACGTGGTAATTTAGGAGGTCGCCTCCAATACGAGAGAGTCCTGCATTATTGAAAGCTGGGTTGTTGTTTGCGGAGGGGGTAATGAGGGTTCGAGCGAGTGTTTGGAGGGGTAGTTTGGAGGGGAGAGAAAGACGGGCGTGGAGAGCTGCTACTTTCGCGGAGGGTTTTTTGGGGGAGGGTTGCTGGATTGGTGGTTCGAGGGATTGTTCGCCATCTTCAAAAACGATCTCTTCTGATTTGGGAGCAAGTGTAGATGTTGAATTCATACGGACATATGCAGGTATCGAAGTCGTCCTTGGGAGAAGATTTTGTGCTAGAGCATGCCGCCTCGGACAAGTAGAAACTGATCTAGTGTTTTGAGAAAGCAATTGGTTGCTCCATCTTTCCAAATGTAACCTCTTCATCATTTCTCCTATATTCCCCTTTCCAACACTTCCAATTCGAGTGTAGGAATTATGATCGAGTAATTGTGGCGGATAGAAATTGGACCGGCGATTTCGATAACAAATTCCAAAATTTCTCGCCCAAGCTCGTGTGTGATGCTACATTACTTGCACTAGTACCTTTGCGGTTAGTGGGGACTGGATATCTGAGGAACGAGGAACGACATCGTCAAAATTGACCAGAATCAAATACCTTAAGAAATCCCTCGCACATTTCGCAATTGATTAAAAATGGTGTGTTCCTTCTTCCCCTCTACACGCAAGCATGTCTGCCAGGAAATACTAACAAATATCCCAGGGCGGCGGCGGCAAAATTCCGTAAGTTCTTCAGTTCCACCAAACTTCAACCGACCTTCAAATTAGCAAGTCCGCCCAAGCACATTATCTGACAACATGACGTTAGATATCCCAAACATGTCTGGTCTCCAGCTGGAGGTTGGTACTCGCAACCTGGTAACTGGAAAGCGAATACTGCGATCATGGCGACTGTCATTGTCGGGATTACTGCCGGAATGTGGAAATTGAGTGCGGAGAGAGAGTATAGGACGAAGTTCCCGGAGGAGGGAAGGTTTTTCCCAAGTCGATAGTGAGTTTGGTTTATGTTTTCTATTACAAACGGGAGTATGGAGAATACTGGGGAACGCCGGAGGAATCAAGGACGGGGCTCAGGGCTGCAAGATATTGGAAGACTGGCAGTGACTGACAAGATTATAGCTGGAGTAAACAAATCAAGGAGCACGAGGCACAGAAGAACAAGAGCATTACCGATCGTGTGGTAGAGAAGGTCACTGGAAACTAAATTCGAGAATGAGGAAAGAATTGTACATATTTGGGTCGTCATACAATGAATAGGCAACTTCGAGAACAATGATTGCACTCCTTATCACATTGGACTTTGATGTGTTCTGTGACATGACATTTTGGGAAGATTCGGAAAGGAAAGAAAAACCTATCTTGTCAGATCGAACGGCGAATAGTCTGTGTTATTGGTTTCATATTGTCTATGATTGTACGAATGCTTCTATTTTGAAGAATGGTTACTGCGGTTAGTACTCGAGGTAGGACATATTTGAGGATAGTATCTTTTCGCACCGAAATGCCCTCTGCAACCGTGTAGCGCAGCTTATTCATAGAATGGTTCAATCAGTTCACACTGCTATTTTACAATTTACACCATGGTTTACTCCTCATTTTCAATGCGTGTTCATTCTTTTTCCACTTCCTGGGTCGAGATTATCCAATCGTTTGTTATGTGTTGATTTTTCACTCAAGCTCCACTTCTATGGAAGTGTATGGTGATCAGTTCAGTCATATCCTAGACTATTATTTGGAAGTGAGTTGTATAGTGAGAGTTCATCGTATCAACACAGTTCACACAATCGCATTTCAATGTTTGAAGACAGATTTTCCATGAAGGATTACAATCAAATTGTCTGTATGCTCTTCAGTATAATGTCTGTTAAAGTGTTTTTCGGTGATATCTATTATCTTAGTTCTTAGCTTGAGATATTCATCACTAATCTCCGGGGTCTCTCAAGTTATTGAGTTATTGAATTTGTGATAAAGAGGATCGCATTATGATGGTTGGTCAATGGAGATGCTCTACTCGTGAAGTCCTAGCTAACGACTGGAGCCGAGTGCTTCTAATCTAAACCTCGCTTCTTCGAGACCTCATTGAAAAATTCCGTTCCTAACTTTTAAGTACCATCGAAATTTATCCACAGACCTGTATATGTGCTCATTGGTACATCTATCACTTTAGATAATCCGAATCTCGCGTGTGCTGATTCTATATCGCCGCCTTAAAGCACAAGTCAGTCATTCTCTGTGACTAACGCGATTACCTCCAAGTCTATTACTCATCCTTATCCTTATAAAGCAGTCACAAAGACTACATTATCATCACTCACAAACAAACAGTCACACCCACACACACACATAAAAACCAGCAATGCAAAATCAAATAAACCACAGGATATTTCTATTATCAGCTGATAAAAGTGCATCTACCGCAGTTTCAAAATCACGCTTCCTCTATTTCCTCTCTTCCCGTTCCCTTGCATTCCAACTTCCATTAATCTCAATAACCCCGAGGAAAGTTCTTCAAAATCCAATAACCCATACCACCATACCACCAAATCATCAAATCGCCAAACCATCTCAAACCCCTCTATCCCCCCTAATCCAAAAATTGCCTAAGATGATACTTTTCCATAGCATCATTAGCGCTACGCGGATCAACAATCCTATGCAAATCCAGCGATTCACTAATTAACGCGCGTCCCCGTTTCTGAAGACGCTCATCTTCTTTTTTGAACCACTCTGCACTTAGGACTATCTCTAACCTTTCATAGATCAGGAGAAATGTTGAGGAGTATTGGGGTTGATATATGCCACGGTTGCGATAGGGTACGATGATGGGGGCAATTATTGAGAGTTTTACTTCGTATGCGCTGATAACATCAGCGACCACTTCGGAGAAAGTTTTGGGGGGAGAGGTGGAGGCGGTGGCAGTAGAGGTGGAGGTAGAGGGGGTGGAGGTGGAGGTGGAGGAGTGGGCTCGTTGGTTGTTATGGGACATGATGCTTGAAGGTGTGAGGTTCGATGTATTTTAGTATGTTGAGTATTGATGCGTTGAGTTTTAATATCTTAAGTATTGTTTTGCTGGCGTGTCGATGTGCAAATCAAAAAGAAAAAAGAAAAAAGAAAAAAAGAGCGAATCCACGAGACTAAGTAAATCCAGGTCGCCTACAAGAAACAAACCATTCATCGAGGAAATCTCGATCTGGAGTCACATCTCCATATGAGTCTTGACGATATCACTAGTCATTCCATTCGCTGGGTGAGTTTCAACGACCAGGTGATATTTGTCATTTGAATAGAATGCGTGCTTTGCATACAGAGTCTGGAACTTATGATTGTAATCTCTATAGAAGGTATTAAATACACACAGCGTCTGAAACTCATAAGCAAAGGAGCGCACTCGGAAGCGAGAGAGCTCAATCCGCGCACCCCTTTCCCCTCTTTATATATTATTTCTTCAATGCTTTCGATGATATAAATTTCAATCATATCATCCGAACTTTAATTAATCAAAATCACTACACAATGTATAGTCAGCTTGCTTAAGCTTGAATCATTTCACCTAATTCAGAAGTCATATTATAAAATGCATTTCGAATACAAGAACTCTCGAACATAAAACAAAATCTCTCGAAAACCCTCCCTAGCACCTTCAACCTCCCCTCCCCTCAAAAAGCATATGTCGCTCCTCTTATCTCCCCTGTCGTATTTACACTCCCACTCCCACTTCCACTCCCATCCCTCCCCCCATCTCTTACTCAACACGTCCAACCACACAGTTACTAGTAAACTACACCTTTAACCCATCGAAACCCATTCAAACAATTTAAACCTTTAACCCATGAAAGGCCGTTCAAACCATCTATACCATCTAACCCACTTCACCCAACACCCTCCCCCAAATTCAAACCTCACTTCACCTAATCCAGGACTCAACATCCTCCACCCAACACCCCCCGCCAACCCCCCCCAACCACATCTCCTATTCTCAATATCCTACAAACCGCGTCCTATATTCTGAGTTTTATTTATTACCTATCTATTTAACTAATATATTATACATTTCACACCCTTTATATTCTTTATATACTTCATACTCTATATCTATATATAGCAACTAATAATATTCCAGATATAATATTTCAGATACATCTACCTATCCATCTACTTAGATTCAACATCTATATGTAGTGCCCTTTACTATGACGAACCCAACAATTGTTTAGAGATCAATCTTAGAATTAAAAGCTATAGAGTTAAAAAGAGTGTATTACGAAATTATATATGCAATCGGCTCGAAGCTTAGTGCTATATTAGCCTGATCGGATGTGATTATGTGTATAATGTAATATTATCTTTCTTTTTTAAAGAGTTTGTTTCGAATTTGTTTTAAACAAATGATTTAAATATAAAATATAATTAATAATCTTTTTTCTTATTATCAATATTATTATTTTCTTTATTATTTTTTAATAAAAATCCTTGATATATTAAATATATTACAATCAAATAAAAAGTATCCCAGGAATTATCTACCTTCTCCAAATAATCTTCAAAATATTAATTATTAATAATCTCTTCTAGATTCTTATCTTTATTATTATTATATTCAAAGTTAACAGGAATAATTATAATAACTAAAATAAATTCTTTTCAATTTTGAGTATCTTGATATAAATCAAATAAATAGGATTATATTTAATAAAAAGCATTTCTATATTAAATATATTTGTTTTATTTATATAAAAGAATTCTTTTAATAAAAGAAAACTCAGATATATAGAAATAGAATAGAATTGGAATAAAATTGATTTGAATATCAAAAGGATTAAAGGTATTAATAATATTAAGATTATTAATATTTATTGAATTGTAGTTACAAGAATGGGATGGATTTTGTAGTATATATAAGGCTTTAGATTTATTAAAATAGGATAATATAAGGAATTCATTTATTATATATATAGCTAATTGTTATATAATCTAAACAAAATCGGAATAAAAGTGGGGTAGAGAAAACTATTGGGAAAGATGATTTTTAAAAATTATATTGAATTTATTACAAAAAATTGAGATTTTATTTGAATCGGATTAATTCTGTTTTTTGGTTTTGTAAAAAGTTCTTTCAAATTTCGTAATATAGATATATAGAGAATCGGTTTCTTGTTTGAAATTGAATAATCTATTTTTGGCTTTTTGAACTTTATTTGGATTATTATAAATGCATATAAGTTGATTGAGGATTGTTGTATAATCTAATGGAATATTTTGATTAAGAAAAAAAAGTTGAGATAAGATTATAGTTTATATATAAGATTCGAGATTGAAATAAATATAATAAAATTGAGCTATAGAATTGCTAATTACAGTACTGTCTATTTATAATTTCGTTTAGATCGAAAATAATCATATATCAAATTTCTGGGAATTATTACTGAACTTTTTAGGATTAGGAAAAAAAGGTTTTGGATAAGAAGGTATATGTAATATAGAAATGCGATTGAAGATTAGAAAGTATAAAAAAGAGATTTTATTATACTATTAGATCACTTTACTACAAAGTTTCTCAATTACACATAAGATTGTATTGATCTTTATAATTTAAAAAATTAAGAATAAGAAAAGAGATAATACCTTCAAATAGTATCAAAAAGATCTATATACAAATAAAAGAATTAGAATAGTATACCTAGATAAAAAATAAGTAGAATATACATAAGAACTTTATTTATAAACATATACTAATATTATTTTATTTCTTATTTAAAAAAGCTTTTAATAATATAACAAATCTAATAATCGTTTAAAGATTAACCTTAAAATTAAAAGCTATAAAGCTAAAAATAGTATACTATAAAACTATATATGCGATTGGCTTGAAGCTTAGTGTCGTACTAGCCTGATCGGACGCGATCACGTGTATAGCGTGACATTTACGAATCTTTAATTCTTTTATTTTATTTTATTATTGTTACAGGATATATATATAGTAGTAAGCTATCAGAACTCGATCCCTGATACTGTGCCTTTTGAACAGATTGCATACATAGCATAATAATAAAGCTTACAACTATTATTGTATCCACTCTATAACAGAATATCAGGGATCTTATTTTGTAAATATCATTCTGAAATCTCTTATTGATTACATTTTGATTAGAACTAAATCAACTAATTAGAAAATGGATTTATAAAAAATAAGGATATATCTATTTAATAATTGAATATTCTGAATTTATTAGTAATAGGATTACTAATAATAAAGGTATTGGATAATAGATTGTGTATTGATTATTATTACAAATCATATAATTAACTATATATTATTAGTAATAATTTACACTAATCTTTTCGGAACGAAAAGATTGAAGAGGAGAGCTCTGTTACAGAGTATATATATAGTAATAAACTATCAAGACTCAATCCCTAATACTATACCTTTTGAACAGATTGCGTGCATAGCGTAGTGGTAAAGCTTACAACTATTATTGTGTCCGCTCCATAACAATTATATTAGAATTTAAAGAGTTGAGATTAAATCTATTAATATTTATTTATTCAAAATCAAATATATATCTATATTTATATTATTTTCGAAAATTTCAATTTTATAAACTATTTTTGCTAATATTTTGATATAATATTGTAATAAGGTATCTACTCTTTTTAGGTATATGAGGCATATTATATTCGGAGAATTAACGAAGATTGATTTGAAACACATTACATAAGCAGAATTATCTCTATAACCAGGCCATTTTCATAATGCGCGACCATAAAACCCCTTCTGATTGGTCATAAGTAACGTGCGAAAGTTTTAATTAGTTGGGGTTTAGTTTTTCCAGCCGGGTGGTGGAAAGGGAAAGCTAGAGGGAAAGCTTACGAAAGCCTACGAAACCACTTCAATTCAGTATATAACCTTAAAAGATAGGAAAATTCGATCGGAAAAGAGGTAATTATATTAAAATAATTGAGAGCTTTCGAATGCGCTGATTAGTTTTAGGATACGCCCTACACTAGTAGTGGAATCAATTAATTAAATTGAAAGGATTAATGAAAGTATATTTGGAGGCGCATTTGTAAGCAGAGGCATAAATGCCTAAGATATAATTGACTTGAACGTTTTTCGATATTAGAATCTGAATTATTAGAATCTGAATTAGAATTTATAAACAGAAATTACTATTCTACTATTCTACTATTCATCAACTAATAAATCTACTAAATCTAACCCCCCTCTCCTTTCTAATCCTCCTCTCCCCCTCTCCCCCCCTCTCCTTTCTAATCCCCCTTCCCCTCTCCCCCTCTCCCCCCCTCTCCTTTCTAATCCCCTCTCCTTTCTAATCCCCCTCTCTCTCCTCTTTCTAATCCCCTCCTCTTTCTAATTCCCTCCTCTTTCTAATTCCCCATCTCTCTTATTGCAAATCTTAAACCTTCGAACCAATTAGAATCGTTTATTCAATTCTTTAAATAAATTCTTTAAAATCTTTAAAATCTTTAAATCTTTATAATCTTTAAAATCTTTAAAATCTTTAAAATCTCTTTACTTTATTCTTTAATTAATTATTTCTTTTATTAATTATTTCTTTAATTAATTATTTCTTTAATTAATTATTTCTTTTATTAATTATTTCTTTAATTAAATATTTCTTTTATCAATTATTTCTTTTATTAATTATTTCTTTTATTAATTATTTCTTTTATTAATTATTTCTTTTATTAATTATTTCTTTTATTTTATTAATTATAATTTATGAATATAAAAAATATCTTATTAAAAAGCTCTTCATTTATAGAATCTTAAAATCCCTTTTGATTTTATTTTATAAATTCTCTACTTTTGATTTATTGATTAATTTATTGATTCTTCAATTTAAATATTTTGATATTTATATACAGAGCATCTATACTTTTTCTCGATCAATTAGCTTTCAGTTATAAATAGTGTTTTAAATCCTATATGTTAGGGATATATCAATAATTAATCACTCAGATCAGATCAAGATCAAGATCAATTACTCAGCTCCTCATTATCTCATTTCCATGTATTCCCTACAGAAATTCCATTCCATTCCATTCCATTCCATCTACATCCCTTATTCCTTTTTTCCCAAACTCTAGATTTTATAAACCAAATCTCCCTCGGTATACATGATATCATTTCGCTCATCCATTGCTCTCAGCGCGGCTACTGCTTCCTCCCTCTCAAAACTACCTCCTGCACCACCTCCAATACGTCGATTGACCGCCTCGATAATAGCATTGACCTCGGCACTATCATCTTCAAACAGAGATGTATTCATCATTTGACCCATCGTCGTGCGGAAGACTTGTAGACGGTTAGGTGTAATACCCGTCGAGACATTCAGAGCTGCAGTTCCAGCTGCAAGTTCCTCTTCTTCATCACCCTCCTCTACATTCTGTGATTGAGACTGCGATTGACTCGAAGTACCTCTCAATGCCTGAGAAGCCGGTAAGGAAGAAGCGAAAGAAGTTTGGGATTGTGTTGGTACGCGACTTGAGGATGCTCTGGCTGGACGACGTGCTGGACTGGCTGAATACAGATCATCCTCCTCCTCATCATTTGGCGCCCCGCTTGGAGTCGCACCATTTCTTCGAGATGAAGAAGTGCCTGAAGCTCTCGTTCTTGCAGTACCTGGTGTGCGAGTTGCTCTCGTCGATGGTGCATGAGAGGTAGGAGCTGGTGAATCATCATCATCCGAGGATGAACTCTCATTTCCGGAAGATTCATCTTCAAGAGGTCTAGTCTTTCTTCTCTTTGATTTCTTTTCATCCTCAAGCACTTCCTTGAACAGTGCAAACCTCAGAATACTCTCAGCAGCCAATGCATCTACCTCCTCAACTCTATTACTTAATCTAGACTTTGCATGCGCAGTACTCAAACGGATGATGGTTTCCAATGTTCTAACTGTCATGGCGTTTGTCTTTCGTTGATTTCCTTGCATGTCGTCATTTCTTAGCGCTACATATATCTCGCTAATTCTATCACCAGCTTCTTGGGTTAAGACTGGCTTTACTCGAGTTTTGGCGTATTGAATGTATTTCTTCATGAAAGGTATGCTGAGAACTTCGACCCTGCGATGTGATCCTCGTCCAGTAGTAACAGTCACACCGGCGTGTAACATCTCGTTATACTTTTCGTAGACAGGTGTGACTTGGTTGGCATCTGCTTCTTGTTCAACACCTACACCGAGTGTTTGATGTGCTTGTTCACGAACGGGGGCTCCTTCTTCGGTCTGTGGATCTCTATATCTGTGCATTCTTAGAACGTGTTCAGATATTTGTCGATCTCTGAAATCATCAATATCATCTGTTACTACGAATAACAAATCGAAACGAGAAAGCAGAGAATCTGGAAGAGCGATATTCTTGTGAGGGTCCTTGTGAGTGTCGTATTGACCGAAGATAGGATTGGCGGCTGCGATGACGGAACAGCGGGCGTTGAGAGAGGTATGAATACCAGCTTTGGCAATAGTGACAGTTTGTTGTTCCATAACTTCGTGAATGGCAACTCTATCTATGTCGGACATTTTATCGAATTCATCAATACATACCACACCGCGATCAGCCAAAACCATAGCACCAGCTTCGAGGCGACGTTCACCGGTTTCCTTATCGGAAGTAACGGCGGCCGTGAGACCAACACCGGAAGAACCTCGACCTGTTGTCGCAATTGCGAGTGGGGCGGTATTGAGCACGAAACGAAGAACTTGAGATTTGGCTGTGGATGGATCACCAACCATAAGGATATTGATATCTCCTCTCAAATGCGTTCCGTTCTCGAGATTCTTTTCCAGACCACCCAATAACATGAGAAGAATAGCTTTCTTGATATGTTCGTGCCCATAGATACTTGGTGCTAATGATTGAGAAAGAAGATTGAAAAGATTCTTCTTCTTTGCAATCTTGTTGATGTTTCGAATGTCGGTATCGGTAATGGTATGTGTCGCAATGCCTCCCCCTGATTTCGAAGATAAAAGAACCACATTATTAGCTAATACCACCGTCTTAAAAAGCGCACTGCTATGTCCCGCATTCCTATTTCCTAAACTCCTGTAAATTCCAACAAGCTGTACTCGATCACCAGGTTTAACTTTATCAACCAAATCATCATCTAAAATAACATCCACACCTCTTGGAAGTTGCCCTGCCGGTGCTCGTTCCGGCATTTCTTGAATAGATATCGTTTGATGATCTCTGTATGTGCTGTATCCATATTCCGTAACCAGCGGATTGCCCTGTTCATCTTCCTGTGGATAAACACTCGACGTACTGGCTCCACTCGCAGTCATTGTTTGATCCTTGTATTCACGGAAATGGAATATCTTCTTCTTCTCATTGTAATGCACACTCTTGACCACCTTTGGCCTCACTAATGAACATCTTGTGACAATCCCTTCCAAACTAACCATCCTATTCAAGTGCGTACTCGATAACGTTCTGGGATTGCATGCAAATTGGCCAAAACTACCAGAAAAGGCACAATAGTACATAGTATCTTCAGAAGATTGCTTAGCATTGGTATTTGGAAGTGTTTGTACGATTTGAAATAGTGCGCGATCGAAGGCTTGAGCAAAATCAAATGGTTGTTCGAGAAGGCCATTTGCCAATTCAGGATTATGTGCACGAACTTCATCGATACTGACGATCAAACGTCGTTGATGCTTTCGAAGCATATCAGTAATTTCGGATCGATAACTTCTTGCGGCGCCATCAGCTGTGATTATTTATATTAGTACTTGTAGGTAAATAGAGAGGATTGACAGGAAAAAATACTTGGATCAAGAAATTCTTGTGCAGACCGCACACGATCGGCGACAGCCTCATCTCTTAATTGTGCGCCGTCCATGTTAGAGAGTATATCAGGTTATGTAGAGGCGTGGTTTTAAGGTTTAACCTGAAAATATGTATGGTGGTTTGTTGTTGAAGTTAAAGAGGGGCGGTATGGGGTTGCTGTGGTGTTGACAATCGCGAAATTTCAATTCAAAAGGAGATATCGCGTGGAAACACGGTTGTGCGCGTAAAGTGGTTTTTGGTATCACGTGGTTCCTTCCCTTGCTTCCTCATCTTGTACCGACAGATTAACGAGCCGTACTACACGATCCCCAATCTTCTGGTTTCAAACATCACATTTAAATCTCACCATGCCATTGCACACAACAAAAAGACTCCCCCCAGAAAATCAGATCAGGGTAGGTAGGTAGGAAGTGAGAATTTGAAATATGTACATGATAAGATTATATATAAGCGAAGTAGAATGTAGTTCTCATTAAAGTTATTTTTGATTTCTGTCTTTCCTGCATCAATTTTGAAATTCGACCTTTCTCTTCCCCTCATTTCCCCCAATACCAGTTTCCCTGCATTTATTTTCCGAAAAACGGGCGCCAGCTCATCTACCTAGATGGACATTCACTAGGCGCAATATCTACTCTCCCCATAAACTCCCTCAATCTTTCCTGAACCACTACTCCATTCCACGTTTCCATTTCCCTTGTATCATCTTCATCTTCTTCTCCATCTACTTCCTCCACCCAGTCATCTTCCTCTCCTTCTGTCCCCTCAGTCTCTTCCAAAACACCCAGGACCGGTACCCCCACCTGTTCAATGGCAAAACTAGCTGCTACACTTCCCCAACAACTAGCTTCTATAATTCCCTTTCCTCTTGCCAACGCAACTGCCAAGCCACCTAAGAATGCATTTCCACCTCCCGTCGGATCTACCACTTTATGCTCCTCCTCACCCTCTCCAGCTTGATGATAAGCCGGTATCCATTTCTCAATCCCCGGGTCGACAGGAACATAGTCGTTTCTTTCGAAGCTAATCTCTCCAGAATCGCTAAGTAATCCTGCGAATAAATCTTCCATATTCATATCTAGTGTTAAGCCACCTCTAGATCTATTTGCCGGACGTTTTCTTCGGTTTTTCTCCGCGCGTCTATTTCTTCCTCCGTTCTTCGCAACATAACATCCTAATGCTCCACATCTTACAACGATTGCGTAAGATTGCAATGGCATTGAAGATAAGAGTTGTTCACAAGAACGTTCTACTGCTTCCACGGATATTTCTCCTTCAGGGGTCATACCAGAATCAGGATCGCCCATGAAACCTGCTAGTTCCGAGTGATTTGGTGAGAGAACGTCGATATATGGAAGGACATTTGTACAATTTAAAAGTTCGTCTGGTGTACAAAGATCTGGGACTGGTTCCCATATGATAAGTGGTTTGGGATGATTGGGAGAATGTGATTTTCGAAGTGAGAGAATGCGTGTTACAAGATCTATACAGCGATTTGGGGAGCATATGAGATGGAAAGATTTTGCGAATAAGAGAGGAGGATGAGAAGCTATAGATGATTCGTCCAGTCGAAGTTTTGGGGTTGTGTATTTGAATGAGCGGGTTTCGTTGCTGTCGTAGCCATTCCAGCCGCGAGTTGTGAGACGGGTGGGATCGGTACGGATTAGACAAGAGGTTTGCCAGGTGGTTATTTGAGATGATATTGAGGGGGGGAAATCGGAGCCTTTATCTACTATCCAAGAGATTGTTTTGGAGAGCGGTGGAGGAGAAAAGAGACGGGCTCCTAAGGCGGAATAGGAACCGGCACCACCCAGGACATCATACACTGAGGGAGTTGGTGGGAGGTAGTGTATCTCATCTACATTGAAATATTAATATATATATCAAAATGGAATTTGACGAGAAGTTGGTACGTGAGAAAACAAAGTATGATGATGGTTATCTTGTTAGATATATCATCCCTGAACATGAAGGTAAAATACCGGAGAAAACCGGATAAGAAATCGTAACGCCCATTCTTGAAACAAATGAGGTTTGGAAATACCGATACATCTCTTCTTTCACAAGAAGCTTCATGAGCTCATGATGAAGCTCCAACGGTATCTATGTTGTGGTTGAAGACTCAGATTTGGTGAGACCAAATCTAAAGCATGTACCTCATGCATGAACAACATAAACATCCCAACCGTTTCACGAATCTTGCCAACAGTTATTACTTGGAAATAGAAAACAATCCCATGTAGAATTTAAATATCACTAGATATAAGATAGAGACAGAAATAAAGTATCAATTCATGAACATTAAGTCGACTTTGGCCTATTCTTCCACATGTTTCAAGAATCCGAGACTTCTCAAGTTGTTCTGAAATTGATGAACCTCTCCTCTCCTCCCCCAAAAACAATACGAAAGATACCTCAGTAAACACCACTTTATACATACCAATTATAAACATTCCCAGAGTACAAAAATCGATTTCTTGATCGTTAGATATTTGATCATCTTGGTCCATGTTTCAAATGAATGTACATATAATGAATGGAGGTAAAAGAAAGAAGTGAGGTATGAATTGTATACCTAGGTGTTGGTAGCTTTCTCCCCTTGAATAAATGAATGAATGAGGTCAAGAAATGAAATGAGTGTACGAGCAGAGAAATAGGTAGGGACTAGGTCAACAGATAAGGCTGAATGTCAAATGAAGTGACAGCAGCCCCTCACCAATCGCCCATCAAATGTTAGCCAGGTGTCACATGGAACAAAACGGGTTAGCGGCAGCCTTGTATGCAGCCTTGTATCATTGTATATATCAGATTACCTATCGTATGCTTGGACGATGTCTGGATTATGTAATTAGTCTCCTGAGGACACCAGCACGTGCAGCAGTCGGAAAAACGGGTAAGGGTAAGGCATCTAAATGAAGGAGGGAGTGAAGCTTGAACTGTGAGTGGGTGTAAAAGTGCTTGCGTGGATTTATTAGGTAGATGAATTAACAAATGAAGAACATCATTCACATCACATCACATCAATACTCTCTCTCTTGCATCCATACCATTCCTCCTCCTCTTCTTCCTCTCACTCCCTCTCGCCTTGTCTGCTTCATTGTATAAGGGCTCCTTCTCTTTCTCGTCGCTCCATACCAATCTGGTGAATTAACAGCTTCTTTAATTTACCTACTAATTACCATCCTATATTACAATTTTACAATATTACAGTATTACAGTATTTATATGCGTAATTAGCAACCTTTTACCTCCTTCCCCTTGCATTAGCACCACGAAACATCGAGAATCAGACAGCTCCATTCTCTCAAACAACCTCCTATTCGATCGATCATTCCTTCTTCAACAAGAATTTGGAACAATTCCTGCACTTCAATATGTCTCAACAACCTGAAGCTGTAAATAATATGCATAATTTGACTACGCTCATAAAACGGTAATTGTGCTTCATATTTCTGTCCTTTCAATATCACAATCACAACTCAATACTACAACACAACTCCACTTCCATCTACCTCCAGAATCTCCATTACATACATTTATTTACACACACATCCCAATTCTTTTCTGGAAACTAAACCAACATGTCATCAATCGATCCTCGCATAACCAGCACCGAGCTAACCTTCATAATCTCCAGACTCGAAGCCGCAACCTCTCGTCTTGAAGATATAGCTTCCTCTACCATTCCACCTCCTTCGTCTTCCATCCCTCTAATTTCTCCTCCGGTCGAAGCTGCGAAAACGAATGGTACAGCTCCGCCACCAACAATCCAAACACCAGACATCAAAAAGATCATCGAGGATCCAATCCCAGGAGTAGTCTCGGAATTCGACAATTTTATTCAGGGGGCGGTTAAGAAATATGTTAACTTGAGTGATGAAATTGGAGGGGTTGTTGCGCAACAGGTAGGTTCAAGGGTCTCATTGTTTTCTTCGTGGCACGGCGGGGGTGGTCAAATGCACGCATGGCATAAGATGGAGTGAGAGAGGGGCATCTCATGTTCGAATATTCTATTCTCACGGCAGAGGCAGGGGTGAGTGGGGAAGTATGGGGGAATCTCTACATCAATTGGTTGAGTGGTTGATTGATGGAAAGTGTCATTATGGGGGCAGGCCCCCAAACCCCCATATCTCGCTGCGCTCGACGATTTTCCATGCAAATAGTCTGCCTCCGCGGCAGCGGCCCTCGGAGAGCCAGCGGAGCGTCATTTAATTAAGTGATAGGAAATGGAGGCTAACTTATTTATCAAAGGCGTCTAGTGTATTGAAGGCATATGTCGGACAACGAAGATATATTTTGATTACTACAAAGTCAAAGAAACCTGGCATGCAAGATGAACCATTCCAGAAGCTCATCAAACCTCTCCAGGATTCATTTACTGCTGTTGATGATATCCGAAAGTCAAATCGCGCATCGCCATTTTTCAATCATCTCAGTGCAGTTTCTGAAAGTATTGGTGTACTTGCTTGGGTTACAATGGATAACAAACCATACAAGCATGTTGATGAATCATTGGGATCTGCTCAATACTACGGGAATAGAGTATTGAAGGAATTCAAGGAGAAGTAGGTCATTTTTAATTTGATAATTGGAGATAGTCATTAATTTCTACTTACAGAGACCCAAAACAAGTCGAATGGATTCAAGCATTTTATCAAATCTTTAAAGATCTTAGCGAATATGCTAAGGATAACTTTCCAAATGGTATTCCATGGAATCCAAAGGGTGAAGATTTGGAAGTTGCGATTAAGGATGTTGATCAAAAGGCACCAGCCCCTCCAGCTCCTCATCCAAAGGCTGCAACTGCCGGAGGAGCCGCACCACCACCACCACCACCACCTCCTCCTCCACCACCAGTTTTCGATGACATTCCATCAAAGCCAGCACCAAAACAAGCAGATTCAAGTGCTGGACTTGGAGCCGTTTTCTCCGAGTTGAATAAAGGAGCAGATGTCACAAAAGGATTGCGCAAAGTGAATGCTGATCAAATGACACATAAAAACCCTTCTTTGAGAGCAGGTGCTACAGTTCCTACTAGAAGTGATAGTCAATCCAGTATTAGTTCGAACCGAGGAAAGAGCCCTGCTCCTGGTAAAAAACCTAAGCCAGAGAGTATGAGAACTAAGAAGCCTCCTGTGAAAAAATTGGAGGGTAACAAGTGGTTTATTGTGAGTTACTATTTTGTTTGATTGGGAGTAGTTATGTACTAACATTCCGGAAAAGGAAAACTACGAAAATGAATCTGAGCCAATCACAATTGAAGCGTCTATTTCACATTCAATCCTCATTTCTCGCTGCTCAAAAACTACCATTATCATCAAAGGAAAAGCAAACGCAATTTCTATTGATAACTCCCCTCGTCTTGCCTTGGTAATTGATAGTCTCGTCTCATCGATTGATGTTATCAAAGCACCAAACTTTGCACTTCAAGTATTAGGCACGTTGCCAACTATTATGATGGATCAAGTTGATGGTGCTCAAATTTACTTGGGAAAGGAGAGTTTGAACACGGAGGTCTTCACGAGTAAATGTAGTAGTGTTAATGTCCTACTCCCAGATTTGGAAAGTGCAGATGGTGAAGGAGATTACAAGGAGGTACCTCTGCCTGAACAGTTGAGGACTTGGGTGGAGAACGGGAAGGTTAAGAGTGAGATTGTTGAACATACTGGATAGATTAGTTAAGATGGACTGTGGGGTTTTGGGGGATGAGGGGATGAGGGGATAATGAAATGTAATGAAGATTTCAGTGGATTTGATATAATAGATGTGGTGAAGCGAAGTGTTATATCATCGTATATTAGTTCGAGTTTTCAAGCAGGGCAGAGGTCAAAGTTGAATTGTACATATACATGTCTATATGTATGTATATGTATATTCGAGACTTATCTCGCTTGGTTGTCTGGTAGATTTTAAAACGAAGATTTTCTACTCATCATATTATATTTTTCATGTATGGTGATGTTTCTCTGTACAATGTCTTTTTTCTATTTATTTATTTATTTATTTTTTTTTTTTTTTCTTTCAAGAAGATGATAATTAGTGAGTTTTTGAGATTTGGGGGGTTGGGGAGTTGGGTGGGAAGAGGAGGGGAAGAGGAGGGGAAGAGGAGGGGAAGAGGAGGGGAAGAGGAGGGGAAGAGGAGGGGAAGAGGAGGGGAAGAGGAGAGGAGGGGAAGAGGAGGGGAGGGTGAATAGGGGGAGGGATAGTTTATTGAGTGGATGATGATTGAGAGAGGGGTAGGGGAGAAATGTAGAAGATTGAAAGGGGAAGGGGAAGGGGAGGAAAGGGAAGGGAAGAGGAAAATAGAAAAATAGAAAATAGAAAATAGAAAAATAGAAAAATAGAAAAATAGAAAAATAGAAAGATAGAAAGATAAAAGTAAAAAAAAAGAATATAAGGAATATAAGAAAAGAGTAGAGTGTGAAAATTGAATTATAGAATGAGATTAAAATATAGGAGGAACGAATTAGTTTCTAATAATATTTTAATAAAAATAAATACTGAGTATATACTCGATTTTATAATATATATTCAAAAAAAAGTACCTTTTCTAATATTATTTAATTAACCTTTTCAAATTGGAAAATTCAATTCAATTAATATAACTTCAAATTGAAAAACATTGATATTATAATATAGATCTTAATTAATAGAATTAAGAAACAAAATTTAAATAGTTTTAATTCAAAATTTATTGAATTGAAGGTAATTAAATAAAATAATGATTTTTAATATAGTTTTTAGGCTTTTGAATTTTCGAAAACATTATTTTATTCAATTATTTTTAATTCAATAAATTTTGAATTGAAATTATTTATAATTTATTTATTAATTCTACTAATCGAGATCTATATTATGATATAAAGCTTTTTTAATTCAGAGTTATATTTATGAAATTAGAAATAATTGAATTATTTTTATATTGGATTTATTAGAAAGTTAATTAGATTAGTAAAAGTTATATTTTGAATATACGTTGTAAAATCGAGTATAAATTCTGAGTATAATTAATAATAGAGTTTGCAGTTTTGAGTAGGGGAGATTGAGATGGAGATTATGGGTTAGGGGTTGAGTTTGAAAGTATAGAGGATGAAATAGTAGAGAGATAAAAAGGAGGTAGGAGATAGGCGAGGAGATAGGCGAGGAGATAGGCGAGGAGATAGGCGAGGAAAAAGGCGAGGAAAAAGGGGAGGAATATTGAGGTAGGTGATGTAGGGGGGAGATAAGTTATTAGTAAAGGTATTAATGGAGTAAAATATAAGAGTAGAAGGATTATGAGAATTAGAATTTAGAAGGGAGGTGTAATTGTTAGGTAGGTAGGGAGTTGAATTTTATTTTTAGATTTGGTATAACGAACCCAACAAGCGTTTAGAGATTAATCTTAGAATTAAAAGTTATAGAGTTAAAGAGAATGTACTACAAAACTATATATACAATTGGCTCGAAGCTTAGTACTATACTAGCCTAATCAAATATAATCATATATAGTATAACACTATCCCCCCCTTCTGAAAAGTTTACTTCAAACTTGTTTTAAACAAATAATTTAAATACAAAATATAATTAATAATCTTTTTCTTTATTATCAATATCATCATTTTCTTTATTATTTTTTAATAAAAATCCTTGATATACTAAATGTATTATAGTTAAATAAAAAGCATTCCGGGAATTATCTGTTTTTTCCAAATGATCTTCAAAATATTGGTTATTAATAATTTCTCCTAGATTCTCATTTTCATTATTATTATATTCGAAATCAGCAGAAATAATTGTAACAATTGGAATAGATTCTTTTCGGTTTTGAGTGTTTTGATGTGGATTAAACGGATAAAATTGTATCTAATAAAAAATACTTTTACATCAAATATACTTGTTTTGCTTGTATAAAAAAATTCTTTTAGCAAAGAAAAACTCGGATGCACAGAAACAGAGTGGAATTGGGGTAGGATTAGTTTGAATATCAAGAAAATTAAAAGTATTAATAATATTAAGATTATTAATATTTATTGAATTGTAATTACAAAAATAAAATGGATTCTATAATATATATAGGATTTTAGATTCATTAGAATATAATAATGTAAAAAATCTATTCACTATATATATAGCTAGTTATTATATAATCTAAACAAAATCGGGATAAAAGCAGAACAAAAAAAATTATTGAGAAAAATGATTTCTAAAAATTGTATTAAATCTATTGTAAAAGGTTAAGATTTTATTCAAATCGGATCAATTTTATTCTTTAGTTTTATAAAAAGTTTTTTCAAATTTTGTAATATAAGTATATAGAGAATCGGTTCCTTATTTAAAATTGAATAATCTATTTTCGGCTTCTTGAATTTTATTCAAATTATTATAGATATATATAAATTGTGTTACGATAGAATTAGCCTATATAAACCCAATTAGCTTAATGCTCTTGGTGATATCACTTTTAGTGTGATAGTTATGAGCTTGGTATGTGTTTATAGTGTAGTGATATAATTCTTTACTTGACTATATTTTCTGGCATAGGCCTACTTATAAGAGAGTATTTCAATAGGCTTATATTAGTTATCTAATCTTAGCCTATTAGAGTTAATATAAGGACTTTGTTTTGTTGCCTTATTATATCTATACAGCTTAGCCTATTAGATAAATCTATAGAGAACCTAATCTAGTTAAATCCAATAAGATCCTAGATTTGGTAGTACAGAGATATAGGAAGAGATTTGCGTATATATAACTCAATGAGGCTAGTATAGAGATTACTGCCTATATCCAGCTAATCAGCAATCTCGGGGGTGTATCACAATAGAATTAGCCTATATAAACCCAATTAGCTTAATGCTCTTGGTGATATCACTTTTAGCGTGATAAATTGATTTAAGATTATTGTATAATTTAATGGAATGTTTTAATCAAAAAAAGAAAATTGAGGTAAGACTATAATTTGTATATAAGATTCGAGATTAAAATAAATATAATAAAATTAAATTATAGAGTTGTCGATCGCAATACTATTTATCTGTAGTTTTGTTCGAATCGAAAATAACTATATATCAAATTTCTGAAAATTATTATTGAATTTTTCAGAATCAAAAAAAAAAGGTTTCAAATAAAAAGGTATATATAATATAGAAATGTAGTTAAAGATTAAAAAGCATAGAAAAAAGATTTTATTACACTATTAAATTACTTCACTATAAAGCTTCTCAATCGTATATAAGATTATATCGATTTCTATAATTTAAGAAATTAAGGGTAAAAAAAGAAACAATATTTTCAAATAGTATTAAAAAGATTTGTATACAGATAAAATAACTAGAGCAGTATACTTAGATAAAAAACAAGCAGAGTATATATAAAAGCTTTATTTATGAATATATATTAATATTATTTTATTTCTTATTTAAAAAAGCTTTTAATAATATAACAAACCCAATAAGTATTTAAAAATTAATTTTAGAATTAAAAACTATAGAACTAAAGAAAGTGTATTATAAAACTATATATGTAATCGGCTTGAAGCTTAGTGTCATACTAGTCTAATCGGATGCGATCACGTGTATAGCGTAATATTTGGGGTGGGTATAAGGATGGGGATGAAAATGAAATAAAAAAGAAATAAAAAAGAAATAAAAAATATTATGGAGGTAATAGCTATATCTAATGATTACTTTGATCTGGGAATAGGTATGTAAAGTGATAATAAACTAAATTAACTTGAGATATAATCCTAATAATCATACCTGCTTTATATACCTTAATCAGACGAGGTACTCGTCTAATTAGATATATAGAATATACAAATGAAATAAATGAAATAGTGTTAGTAATTATAGAAATAAATATTTAAAAGGAGTACCAGGATTAGTACTTATAAGATTATATTATATAATGAATTTTGTAATATATCCCCCAAATCACTAGGTACTTTAATAATTATATTAAGGGATTTGTATAATAAATAAAGAAAAAATTCTTATATAATAAGCAGTATAAAAGTCAATAAATACTTTATTTGAATAATTACTACAAACTTACCTGCCAAACAGGTTTATTCATCAAATAAAGAAATATAAAGTATATAAATACACAGAATTTTTCATAAAAAAAAAGAATAAATTGTATTGTTAATTTAGATAACCTATAAAAAAATAATAATATTAAAATAAGTATTGGAAGTTGTGGCACGTGCGCTACGCTGCTGTGCATATATCACGTCCACTTTATAATTAGATTTTATCTTAGTATAATTAATCTACATAGTCAATATTATATACATTCTACTAGCCTATTCCTTTATTATAAACAGATTATAAGCCCGATAGCTCTATAATAAGACTAAGACCGAAAGCTTTTTGAATAATTTACATTACCAAAATAGAGGTTAACAACAAAAAGCTTTTATATAATACAATATCAATATATAAGGTGTATATAATAAATAGATTGCTAAATAATAATAGCAAAATAATTATTTATATTGTATTCTTTTTTCAAGCAAAAAAACTATGAGTTATTATTAAAAAAACAATCTATTTTAGTTTAATACTGAAAAGTATTATTAACTATATAATATTTAATATTATTCTAAAAATTATTATTTATAAATCAAAATTCACTATTTCCAATTACTCTATCTTAAAGAGAATTTCTTTTTGTAATATTAATATATCCAAAATTAAGGGAGTTTAATCAAAACAATTCCTTTTTCTTTTCTATTCTTTTATTTTATTATTAAAATATATACTGGTTATTAATACAAGTTTTCTATTTATAGAATCTCAAAATAAATAAAAATATTAAATCCAAAGATTATTCTAAATATATTCTTCCTTTTATTCAAAAAAATTACGAATATTAGATTTATCAAATAAGAATTTAATTTCAAGAAAAAAACTAATTCTATATATATAAAAAAACATTATAGAAATATATATAAATTGCAAATGCTAATGGATTAGCTAAGGATTTCGAGGAACTTTAAATTTCTAGTGGTAGTGGTAGTGTTATGATAAAGATTCAATTCAATATCAATAAAAAGACTATCTTTTTTAAAGATAATATTAGTATATTATCTTATATTTATTATTTATTATTTAATAATAATAAGGTTTTAATAAACGAATATAATATAACAAAGAAACTTTGGGATTATTTAGTTATCAAATACTCCAGAATCGATGATATAATAGTAGATAAGTATCTTTTTAAAATCAAAACCTTTTCTTTTGATAATATCTTTAATATAATTATTATAAGTATATAGAATAAGTTTAAGGATTTTTAAAGAAAACTTTTATTTACAGATGCTTTAGCTAAAGCTTTGTATATAAATAAATTACTTTTTCAAAGTTTGATTTTATCTTTCTTTAATGAGTATAAAATCATTATTGATATAATTTGTATTATTAATTCTATTTTAAATATTGATGATAAGATTAAGTATTTATAGGTTAAAGAAACTGAAATACAAAACTCTGTAGATGTAGTATATCTTATAAAGGGAAAGAAATATATTCTATCTTATTATTAATATAAGGCTAGTACAAACTTAAAGTCCGATATATCTATTATTATTTGTAAACTCTACAACAAACCTGGTTATTTAGTTTTAAAATACTTTTAGTTTTGATATACTAAACATTTTTTAAAATCTAATTCAAAATATAAATAAAAGAGAAGATAATCTATCTTTTTATTATAAAAAAATAAAAAGTATAGAGAGTATAAGATTTATATTATTAAATCAAGTTTTGATATTATTAAGAGTATTGTTGATAATGAGTCTGATTCTGAATATTATTATTTTATTAAAGAAAGTATTAATAAAATATTTCTATTATAATAGTATACTGATATCAATATTATTTTATATATATTTAATTAATATTCTCTTTTTAGAAGTCTAATCTATATTTTGTAATAAAGAATAATAATTGGTAGAGAAGTTATATACTCGAATAAATAAGGAATAGTAGATATAATATACAAGGATAGAATAAGGATATTATTAGCTGAAATACTATATATACTAAGATTAGGGGTTAACCTATTCTCAGCTAAAAGAATTTGTAAAACAGAATTTAAAAATATATTTAATTTCAAGGAGATATATTTTATATCAAAAAATAATAAGAATAATAAAATTATTAAAATTACAATGAAAGATAGAATATATATTATTTTATATATAAAACCAGAATATAAGGATTTTATATTCTTTATATTCTCTATAAAGATAATTGATAGAATAAAAGGGGAAATTGAAGAATTGATTATAATAGAAAAAGAAAAATACTTTTTTTAATATAAATGATTCAATTATCTTGACTTTAATAAAATCAGAAACTTATATAAAATCATTATACTCTAAAGATTAATCAAGATTTCTTTAATTCTGAATATTTATAAAGTATATATTCTCATAAAGATAATTAATAAGATCCTAAGTTAATTAAATATATAGAAATCTAAAAGACTAGAATTAATTTACTTTAATATTGCTAGCCCTTTTTCGAAGATTATTTAAGAGTATAAATATTTTCTCCTTATTATCAATAGTATTATAAAAATAAATTAAATTATTTTATTAAAATAAAAAAGTGATATAATACCCTTATTGAAAGTCTAAAAATAGGAAATTGAACTTACTATAAAAATAACTATAATTATTACTAAAATCGATAATATATTAAAATTTCTTCAAGCTATCCAAAAATGAAAGATTGATATATAATTAGAAATTATAATAATTATATTATCTTATCAAAACGGTCTAGTTGAATATAATATACATATTACAAAAACTAATATGAAAACAATATTAAAGAAAACTTATTTATTATTAAAATTTTGGAATAAAACTATTGAATACAATATATATATTCGAAATTATACTAATATTAATCCAAATACAAATAAAATCGATTGGAGTTTGCTTGAAGTATTTACAGGTATATTACTAAATATCGATATATATAAGATCTGAAAGAATCAATATTATACTTATATCAATTCCAAAACTATTCCAATAGGACAAAGATATAATAAACTTTACAATACAACAAGAATTAGAATATTTCTAGAATACTCAAAAGATACTATTAAATATATAAAGATTTATTCACCAGAATTAGATTATACTTATTATATTTATTATATTATAATTAACAAAAACTATAAAGAAGAAAATATAAATCTGAAATTCAGAAATTGTATAATCGGATTGCAAGATACTAAGAATATAGAATCTGATTGTAAGCCTTGCAATAAACCCAAGAATATTCTTGAATTATTATTTATTTCGATTAATTTATTAATATTATTAAATAAAATAATTACAGATTTAATAAAGATATGCTTACTAATATCAGAATAAATAAAGATTAAAATATCATATTTTGATAAAAATAAATATAAAAATATTTAATAAATAATAAATGATTTATTAAAATCAAAAGAAAATAATAAAGAAATAAAAATTATCTTATCTAAAGTTACTTCAACTTCTGATTCTATATTACTGAATTCGATTATAATTTTACCACCTATAATATCTATATCTATATCTATTTCTATACTTACTTTTATATTATCAAATTCAAAATACAATCTTAGAAAAAGAAAGAGAAATAATAATAACAATATAGAAAAACATACCTTCAAAATTATTTAATTTTTACTTACCTTTTTGAATAAATCAATATTAGAATTAATTGAGTATATTATAATTACAATTTCAAATATTCATCAATTCAAGAAAAAAACAAATAATAAAATTACTTTCAAGATCTTGATCTTTTTAAAGAATATATTAATAGAAATTGAAATTGCTTTATTAGCAATAGAAATACTCGGGATTAAGATATTAAATATATATAAAAATATAATAATAAATAAGAAGTATATAAAGAATTGGCAAACTATAATTCAAAAAGAAATAAACTTATTGATTAAGAATAATACTTAGAAAGAATTTATTTTATTATAAGGAAATAATCTAGTTTTAATAAAATGAGTATTTATTATTAAAATAAAAGATAATAAAATAAAATGATTTAAAATCAAATTAATAACTAAAGAATTTAATTAAATTTTAAAAAAAGATTACAACAAAATCTTTGCTTTTATAATTTGTTTTAATATTCTTCATTTTTTTTTTATAATTATTATAAAAAAAGATTTTAAATATTCTTATTTCGATATCAAAAATATATTTACTAAATTATATTTAAAAAAAAAAATCTATTTAGTATTTTTTTAAAATATTCAAATTCATTAAGGTTATATTTTATATATACTTTAAAGTTTTTACAAATTAAAATAAACTGGTAGAAATTAAAGTTTTTTTTTAAAGAAAGAATTAATCAAGATGAGTTTTGTATAAAGTCTTGTAGATCTATGTTTATATACTAATTATTTATAACAATTACTTTTTTTAGTTTATATAAATAATATTATTATTGCTATTATATAAAAATGGGATATTAAATGGTTTTATAATAATCTTTTAATTTATTTCAATATTAAAGATTTGGGGGAGATTAGTAAGATTTTAGAAGTGTGTATTATTCGTAATAGATTTAAAAAAATGTTAATTATAAATTAAGAAGAGTATTTGGATATAATACTTATTTGTTTTGAGATTTCCTATAATTAATATATTTCAAGAAAGATATTAATCTCGGATTATAATTAATTACAATTAATGCTTTTAGATAATAAGTTTATTGATATAAATAAATATCAACAAGTAATTAATAATGTAATCTATTCTATAATTTATATTAAATCAGATATTATATTTAATTTCAGAAGATTAGTATAAGCTATATTAAATCCTGCTAAATATTATAGTATTGTATTCAAAAACCTTATAAGATATTTAAGATTGATTATTAACTAAAAACTACATTTTGGGCCTAGGAGAATTCAATCAGATATCTATAAAGAATATAACTTTCCACAATGAACTATCAAAATATATACTAATACAGATTGAATAAATAATAAAACCGATTAAAAAAGCATTTCTAGTAGAGTAGTAATATTCTATAATGAATTAATCTTATAGGCAAACAAGAAGTAGATATCTATAGCTATATCTAGTATAAAAGCTAAATACATTTCTATAGCAATATTCATTAAACAAGAATAATAAATAGTTTAACTTTTAAAAAACTTAAAACAATTATAATATATCAAAAAAAATAACGAAATTCAAATATTAGAAGATAATCAAAAAACACTAATATTAATCAAGAACTTTTATTTACACAAATAATCAAAATATATTAATATATATTATTATTTTATTCAGGATCTCACAAAAAAATGTCTAATCAATATCAGCTATATTAATATAAACAATATAATTATAAATAGATTAACAAAACTATATATAAAAATAATATTTGAAAGATTCAAGAATATACTAAAACTTCAAATTTAATTATAGAAGCTAAAAGAATAAATTCTCTAAGAGAATATTGGAAGTTGTAGTATGTGCACTACACTACTATATATATATCACATCCACTTCATAATTAGATTTTACCTTAATACAATTAATCTACATAGTCAATATTACATGCATTCCACTAGCCTGCTCCTTCATTGTGAACAATAAGGGAATTAATCCTTTGAATTAATACATATCAGAAGTCCTAAGTTATATTGATTATTATTAACTAAATATTTATATTAAGATTAATCTATATATAAAATATTTTTATAATAACAATAGAATTAAATAAAAATCAATAGATTTTTGAAAAAATATAATAAATCGAAATAATTATAAAAAAAAACAATTCCTTTTTTTTAATTTTCATATTCAATTATTTGATATATTTTTTAAATATATTTTCTCCTATCAAAGAATCCCCTAATTCCATTAATATTTCCAATCGATATATTACCGCCTTCCCGTATAATATATTAAAAGATAATATTCAATCTAATAAATCCAATATTCAGTATACTTCTGATTAATTGTTATTTTTAACTGAGTTATTGTTTCTAACTAAAGTTCTATTGTTTTCTAGTAAGAAGTCTTTACAAATAAAACCTTTTTTTAATAAATTTCAATAAAATTCTAATAATAACTTTTTAAAGAAAATTGAGGCTGTTCGCGATTATCGGATTGAAGTAAATAAATATTGTATAATGATTACTTTTATAAATTACAATAATCCTTTTATCGATAATGAAAACAAATATTATCTTTCCAATCTTCCTTTTAACAATGAGAATTTTTTATCGAAAATATTTTCCTTCTTAAATAAATTTATTCTTATATCTAGATCAAATAAGCTTCAGGTTTCTACTCACAAAACTCATAATAAATACAAATAAAAAGATTCTAAACATAATCTTAGAAATAAGAATATACAAAACTCTATTTCTTATATAAAATATATTTGTTTTTTTCTTTTTAATTATTATAAAAAATATAATAAATATTTTAAATAAAAAAATGCTTTTTTTCTTTAATATTAAAAATATACTATACATACCTGTATACCTTTTCCAATATATTTGAAACTTTTAATTATCTGATTATTAGAATTTTGTAATCTTAAATTTATAATACTTTCTAAAAAGATATATTCTGATTTTTTTATTTTTTTATAATTTATTAATATATTCTTTAAAGAATTATTTCGAATTAGAAATCGACTTATATTATAATAATAGTTATATTAGTAATAACTAAAAAGAATAGCGAATTTATTAATCTTAATTCTTTTTTATTATTAATATAAATTATATTTCCTCCTCCTATTTAATTATTGTAATCATTCATCTATTCATCCCTTTTATCAAAATTATTATTTCTCTTTTTGATTAAAAAACAAAGATTCTTTTCCATTTTTAAATCCTTTACAATTAAATATATAAAAGTCAAAGCATATATTCCTATAGTAAGTTTAAAAATTCGATTATAGTCTGTTCGTTTTATTTCAAAGAATAAAGATAAAATAATATTTGATATTAATAATAATAATGATTTTAATAATAAATATAATACTATTAGTAAAAATAATATAATTGATTTTAATGATAAGTTAATTAATAAAAAAAAATAGTTTAATTTGATATAGTTTGATATTGAATATATTAAAAAAAAAAAAAATTAAAAAGAAAAACTTTTATTTAATTCTATTAATTTTAATGTTTATATTTTGTAGGTTTAAAAGGAATATAAAGTAATTGAACTTTTATTATAATAAATTTTTAATTAATTTATTTATTGTTATCTTTATTATAAACAAATATATAAAATAAAAACTTTTCTTTAAATATTCCTGATATAGCCATATGTTCTATATATCAATATATTTCAGTTTAATAGTGATTTTTTTGTTTTCTTTTATTATTAATTTAATTGTTTACTAGTTATTATAGAAAATTGTAACTAATTATTTAACTATAAAATTGATTTCTTTAAGGAATTGTAATATAACTAATATTTCTTTCGATATACGCTCAATACTAAGTAATTTGGCTTTAATAATAAATATAATTACTGTATTTTGCCTTGAAGCTTTTTATATTATTAGTTTATTAAATAATAAGATTATAAAATCTTAAGATGATTTTTGTAATTCCTTATTATTAGTAAATAAGATATCTGAAAAGGATAAAAGCTATGAAATCTACTCTTAATTATATTTAATTAAATAATATCTTATATTCCAGAGATACTGTATATAGTAATTAATTATTTTTATATAATTCGAAAATGAATTAATTAAAAAATAATTAAATTATAAAGCTGTAAATGTAATATTTGCTCTAATTATAATTGCTATATATAGCACTAATTCTATTTTCTCTTAATAAATTTATATAAATATAATAATTATATTTTTATTGAATTTTATAAATTCTATTATTAATAGAGATATATATATATTACTATTATTGAAATTAAACTTTTTTATAATCTTCTTAATATAAATATTATATACTAACTAAAGTTTTTTTATTTTCTAATTATAAATAATTCAGATACCCAAAAACTACTCTGTATTATCTAGATCTCTTAGTTTATAGGTAGTCTTGATATTAGAGATAATATTATTAGCTGTTGATATGTTCTTACAGTGATATATAATCTATATATTGTTTATAAAGAATAGTATTAAAATAATTTGATCTAAATTTGTGAAAAAACAAGGTTCCTTTTTATATTAATTTAAACCTAGATTTTTAAATATCTTATTAAAATTCTTGAATTATAATATAAAAGAATCTCGAAGATTATATAATATATAATCAAGAATTATATATTTATTTGATTTCTTGAATTTATTTAATAAATAGCAAATTATAAATATACTTAATAAATCTTTATAAGCATTAACAAATACATTAATGATATTAAATTGCTTTATTTTCAGATTATATTTTATTATTAATTGTTCACAATGAAGGAGTAGGCCAGTGGAATGCATGTAATATTGACTATGTAAATTAATTATATTAAGGTAAAATCTAACTATAAAGTGGACGTGATATATGTACAGTAGTATAGTACATATACTATAATTTCTAACACTCCCTCAGAGAGCTTACTCTTTTAGCTTCTATAATTAGGTTTGAAGTTTTAGTATATTCTTGAATCTCTCAAATATTACCCTTGTATATGGTTTTGTTAATCTATTTGCAGCCATATCGCTTATATTAATATAGCTGATATTGATTAAACGTTTTTCTGTGAGATTCCGAATAAAGTAATGATATATATCAATATGCTTTAATCGTTCGTATAGATAAAGATTCTTGGTTAGTACTAGTGCTCCTTAATTATCTCCTAGCATTTGAATTTCATTGTTCCTCCCGATATATTATAATTATTCTAAATCTCTTAAAAGTTGAGCTACCCATTACCCTTGTTTGATAAACATTGCCATAGAAATGTACTCAGCTTCTGTACTAGATATAGCTACAGATATCTGCTTCTTGCTTGTCCATAAGATTGATCCACCATAGAACATTATTACTCCACCAAAAATACTTTTTCAATCAATTCTATCACTTGCCCAATCTGCATCAATATATACTTTGATAATTTGTTATAGAAGATCATATTCTTTACAGATATCTAATTGAACTCCCCCAAACTCAAAATGTAGTTTCTGGTTGATAGTCGATTTCAAATATCTTATAAGGTTTTTGAATACAATATTATAATATTTGGTAGGATTCGACATAACTTGTACTAATCTCCCAAGACTAAATACAATATCTGGTTTAGTATAAACCATAAGGTAAATCGCACTACCAATTGCTTGTTGATATTCGTTCACATCAGTAAGCTCATCATCTAAAAGCGTCGGTCGCAATTGGTTGTAATCCAAGATTGGTATCTTCCTTGAAATATATTGACCATAGGAAATCTCAAAACGGGTAAGCATTACATCCAGATACTCTTCTTGATTCATAATTAACACTCTCTCAAATCTGTTACGAATAATACGCACTCCTAAGATCTTACTAATCTCCTTTAGGTCTTTGGTATTGAAACAAACCGAAAGGTTATCATAAAACCATTTAATATTCCATTTTTATATAACAACAATAACAATATTATCTACATAAACTAGGAAAAGCAATTATTACGAATAATTAGTGTATAAACATGGATCTGCAAGACTTTGTACGAAACCCATCTTGATTAACTCTCCCTTCAGAAGAAGACTCCAATCTCTGCCAGCTTACTTTAACCCATAAAGACTTCGAAATATATATAGAATATAACCTCAACAAACTTAAACACCTTAAAAAAACACTAAATAGATTTCTTTTTTTAAATATAATTCAATAAATACATTTTTGATATCGAAATAAGAACATTCAAGATCTTCCCTCACAACGATTGCAAGAAAAAAACAAAGAATATCAAAGCAAACTATAGAAGCAAAGGTTTCGTTATAATCTTTTTCTAAAACTTAACTGAATCCTCTAGCCACCAATCTAACCTTAAATCGCTCTACCTTATTATCTTTTGTTTTAACAATAAATATTCATTTCATTAAAACTAGATTACTTCCTTATAGTAAAATAAATTCTTCCCAAATACCATTCTTGACCAATAAATCTACTTCTTTTTGAATTACAGCTTGCCAGTCCTTTATATACTTCTTATCTGCCATTACATTTTTATATATATTTGATATCTTGATCCTGAATATTTCTATTGTTGATAAAACAGTTTCAATCTCTATTGATATATTCTCCAAAAGGATCAAGATTTTGAAAGCAATTCTATTATTCGTTTTTTTTTTGAATTAATGAATATTTGAGATTACAATCATAACATATTCGATTAGTTCTGATACTGATTTATTCAAGAAGGTAAGCAAAAACCGGATGATCTTGGAAGTATACCCTTTTATATCGTTGTCGTCGTCTCTCTTTTTTTTTCTAAGATTGTACCTTGAATTTGATAATATAGAAATAGATATAGAAATAGGTGTAGATGCAGATGCTATAGATAATAAAATTGTAGTTGAATTCAATAGTACAGAATTAAAAGTTGAAGTAACCTCAAATAAAATAATCTCTGTTTTTTTATCATTCTTTTCTGGTTTTAATAAATCATCCATCACTTATCGAATATTTCCATACTCGTCTTCATCAAAACATAATATTCCAATCTTTATTTATTCTGGTATTGATAAGCATACCTCTATCGAATCTGTAATTATTTTATTTGGTAATATTGGTAAATCGATTGGAATAAATAATAATTCAAGAACATTTTTGGGTTTACCGCGAAGTTTGCAATTAGATTCTATATTCTTAATACCTTACAATCCGGCTACACAATTTCTGAATTTTAGATCTATATCTCCTCCTTTATAGTTTTCGTCAATTGTAATACAATAAACACAATAAGTATAACCTAATTCTGATAAATAAACCTTTATATACTTGATAATGTTTTTTGAATATTCTAAGAATATCCCGATCCTTACTGTATCACGAAGTTTATCATACCTTTATCCTATTGGAATAGTTTTAGAATTGATATAAGCATAACATCAACTCCCCCAGATCTTACATATATCGATATCTGGTAATGTGCCTGTAAATGCTTCAAACAGACTCCGATCGATTCCACTTGTATCTAAACTAATACTAGTACGGTTTCGAATGTATACATCGTGTTCGACAGCTTCGTCCCAAAATTCTAATGGTAAATGAGCTTCCTTTAACATTACTCTCATATCAGTTTCTGCAGTACATATATTGCGTTCGGCTAGGCCATTTTGATAAGATAATATAACCACTGTAACCTCTGATTACACACCAGTTTTCCATTCCCGGACAGTTTAAAAAAACTCTAATGCATTATTGATTCTGGCAGTAATTACAACTACTCCTATAGCAAATTCAATTTCCTGTTTTTAGGCTTTCAATAAGAATATTACATCACTTTTCTATTTCAATAAAATAACCCAATTTACTCTTATAACATTATCGATAATAAAAAGAAAATATCTGTACCCTCAAATAATCTTCAGAAAAGGGCTAACAACATCAAAGTAAATCAACTCTAGCCTTTTAGACTTTTGTACACTTAGTTGGCTTGGAATCCTATTAATCATCTTTGTGAAAATACATACTTCACAAATATCCAGAATTAAAAGAACCTTAATTGATTTCTAAAGTATAATAACTTTATATAGATTTCTGATTTTATCAGAACTAAAATAATTGAATCATTTGTATTAAAAAAGATATCTTTTCTTTTCCGTCATAATCAATTCTTTAATTTCCCCTTTTATTCCATCAATCACCTCTACAGAAAATACAAAAAATACAGAATCCTTATATCCTGATTTTATATACAAAATGATATACATCCCATCTTTTATTGTAGCTTTGATGATTTTATTATTCTTATCGTTTTCTAGTATGAAATACATCTCCTTGAAACTGAATATACCCTTAAACCCTACCTCACAAATTCTCTTAACTGAAAACAGGTTAACCCCCAATCCTAATACATATAGCACTCCAACTAACGATATCCTTGTTCCATCCTTACATATCATATCTACTATTCCTCGTTTATTCGAGTACATAGCTTCCCCACCAACCATTATCCTTTATCGCAAAATATAAGTTAAACTTCTGAAAAGAAAACATTAATCAGACATATATAAGATAACACCGATATCAGCGTACCATTACAATAGAAATACCTTACTAATACTTTCCTTAATAAGATGATAATATTCAGAGTCAGATTTGTCATCAACAACACTCTCAGTAATATCAGAACTTGATTTAGCGATATAAGCCTTATACTTTCTATACTTTTTATCTCTTTATAATAAAAAGGTAGATTATCTTCTCTTTTGTTTATACTTTGAATCAGATTTCAAAAAATGTTTAGCATATTAAAACTAAAAGCATTTTAGAATTAAATAACTAGGTTTATCACAGAGTTTACAAATAACAACAAGTATATCAGACTCCAAGCTTATGCTAGCCTTATACTGATAATAAGATAAAATATATTTCTTTCTTTTTACAAAATATATTACATCTATAAAGTTTTGTATTTCAGTTTCTTTAACCTACAAATACTTAATCTTATTATTAATACTTAAAATAGAATCAACAACACAAATCATATCAATAATGACTTTATACTCATCAGAAAAAAACAAGGTCAAGTTTTAAAAGAATGATTTATCTGTATATAAAGCTCCAGTTAAAGTATTCACAGATAAAAGTTTTTTTTGAAGATCCTTGAGCTTATTCTATACACTTATAATAATTATATCAAAGATATCATTGAAAAAAAAGATCTTGATTTTAAAAAGATACTCGTTTACTACTATATCATCGATTCTGAAATATTTGATAACTAGATAATCCCAAAGTTTCTTTACTATATTATATTCGTCTACCAAAACCTCATCATCATCAAATAATGAACGACAGATATAAGATAATGTATTAGTGTTGTTTTTAAGAAAGATAGCTTTTTTATTGATATTGAATTGAATCTTTATTATAACACTATTACTACCACTAGAAACTTAAAATTCCTTGAAATCCTTAGCTAATCCATTAGCATCTATAATCTGTACATATTTCTATAATATTTTCTTATATATATAGAACCAGCCTTTTCCTCAAAATTGAATTCTTATTTAACAAATCCAGCGTTCGTAATTCTTTTAAGTAAAAAGAGGGATACACTTGGAATAATTCTTGAATTCAATGTTTTTGTTTATTTTGAGATTTTGTAAATAGAAAACTTATATTAATAATTAATATATATTTTGATAATAAAATAAAAAAATGAAAAAGAAAAAAAAACTGTTTTGATTGAACTCCCCCAGTTTTGGATATACTAGTATTACAGAAAGAAATTTTCTTTAAAATAGAATAATTGGAAATAATGAATTTTGATTTATAAATAATGATTTTTAGAATAATATCGAACACTATATAATTAATAATACTTTTCAGCATCAAGCTAGAATGAATCATTTTTTTAATAATAATTCGTAGTTTTTTTACTTAAAAGAAAAATACAATATAAATAATTATTTTATTATTATTACTCAATAATCTGTTTACTATACACACCTTGTATATTGACATTACATTACATAAGAACTTCTCGTTATCAACCTCTACTTTGATAATGCAAGTTATTTAAAGAGCTTTCGGCCTTAGTCTTACTACAAAGCTACCAGGCTTATAACCTATTTATAATAAAGGAACAGGTTAATAGAATGTATATAATATTGACTATATAGATTAATTATATTAAGATAAAATCTAATTATGAAGTGGACGTGATATATACACAGTAGCGTAGCGCACGTGCCACAACTTCCAACATTAATATTATTATAATTCTAAATAATCTTTTAGTAAGTATTGTAATATAAATTAACTCAATTATATTTTTCATTTGAAGATTATTATAAACAATTAATTTTATTTAATATTATATTAAGAATCCCTATTTATTATATTTGTATATAAATACCTATTATAATGATATAGGGGTAATTAGTATATTTTATATATTAATTTTATATTATATTTTACAGTTTTTTAGATTATTAATTTCAATCTTATATTTATATTTAAATTATTTTTTTAAAAAATAATTCTTGAATTAGTAATAATATTAAAATGATTTGGGTAAGTCTAATAGATATAAATTGGGTAGTTTTTTCAGAGCTCTTTTTTCAGATATATTAGAAGGGCTTGGTTTTGTTTGTATAGCGAAGATAATTATACTGTGTATAGTAATAAATAAATGAATATTCCTTTATATATTTATATTTAGATGATTAGGTTAAAATGTTGAATAAAAATCTTTAATATGGGAATTACTTTTCAGTAATAAATTTATAATAAAAATATTTATAAATATATAATTATTTATAAAAAAATTGTTTTATAATTTTTTTTGTTATTAAATTTGATAATAATAATCCATAAATATATTAATATTAGAAATTATATTATTAAAATTAAAGAATTAATATTCAAATAAATTAAGAATTAAATAAAGGATTTTGATTCTTATAATTCTTTGTCTTTTGGATTTTTAATTAAAAAAAATAGAATTTTATTTTTTTTAAATTAATTGATTATATATATTGAAGAAGGTAATCTTTTTAATAATATTATTTTCTTTATAATATAAATATCCATAATATTAATAGAATAAATATCTGAATTACTTTTGTACTTTCTGTATATAACTTGAATAATACTACTAGTATACTCATATTCTATACTTTCAGATTAATTATTATAATTACTTAATATTAGAATAGAATTTATAGATTTTTATAATTAATCAATAATAGTTATTTGTTCTTAAAATCGGTTTTTTGTTTCTAAAGCCTTTCCAAAATATAGAATCTTATATATACTATTATTTGTAATGTTTCTGTATAAACTTTTACCCCCTAGAGATACCCTTAAGTTATACTCGTATTGAAGTATATCTGAAATATATATAATAATATTAATAGAATTAGTAATAATAGAAATTAATATATCATTCTTTTAATTAATAATGATATTATTGATATCAATTATTTATTGATTATTAAAAACTAATATAAATTACTATAGTTCTTAATTAATATATATATTAATAATTTTATCTAATTAATTTATTTTGTATATTCTTTCCTTAAAGAAAATAATATTTTAAATAATAATAACCTACTTGAGTTTAAATATCTAGATATAATAAATTAAGGAACCTAATATATATCCAATAAAATATTTAATATTTATTTTAAAAATTAGTTTTATAAATTCTTTTATTTATATTTAGTTCTTTTTTTTATTTAGAGGATATATTCTATATCTATATTGATATATTCTATTTCAGTTTGGGTAGAGGTTAATAGTTAAATAATCTATAATTACTAAAGTAGATAATTATAGATATTCCTGAAATTAAGTATTTAATACTTTATTTAGAGATTTAAAAAATCGAGTTTTAAAAGAACTAATATTATATAGATAGGTAGCAACTTGTATTGTTTTAATCTATAGAAAATCAGATATACTTGTAAAGATTTATATTTTAATTTGTTTAATAATTATTTTTTATCCTGCTCGTTCCAATTTATTATTTGATTTATATATATTTAATAAAGATAATTCAAATTCTATATTTTCGGTTTTAATCCAATTTTTGAATATAATATTTTCTATAATATCAATAATTAAAATATTATTGTTTTGTTTAATATAGATTATTGAGAGATTATACTTTTTGAGTATTCAAATAAAAAATTTTTAAATTATATCAAATATTTTATAATAAATCTTTTGGTATAATAAAAAGCTAAAGATTTTTTTATTAAATATATCTTTAATAATTAGAAGCTAGGATGCTTTAGTATATATATATAGAAAATCGAATAAATTCTATTGGATTTTGTAGAAAGAATGTAGTAATTGGGATTTACTAGAGGTTTGTAATATTATTTGCTTTATATGTGTACAAAAATAATTAATATATTTAATTCTAAAAAATCCTTTAATCTTTATATTTTTTATTAAAAAAACAAAATATTCGAAAACTTTTTTATTTAAATATTCTAATTGTTTATATTAAAATTCTATAAAATCCTTTTTAAATTTAAATAAATCTTTTAATTAACAAAATAGTTTTTTGATATTAGAATTAAATATAAAATATATTAAAAGATTTGAATTTATAGATATTGTTGGAAGTTGTGGCATGTGCGCTATGCTACTGTGTATATATCACGTCCATTTCATAATTAGATTTTATTTTAATACAATTAATCTATATAATCAATATTACATGCATTCCATTAGCCTACTCCTTTATTATAAACAGATTATGAGCCCGGTAGCTTTGCAGTAAGACTAAGGCCGAAAGCTCTTCAAATAGCTTACATTACTAAAGTAAAGATTAACAATAAAAAGCTTCTATATAATGCGACGTTAATATACGAAGTGTATACAGTAAATAGATTATTGAACAATAATAGCAAAATAACTATTTATATTATATCCTTCTTTTAAACAAAAAAACTATAAGTTATTATTAAAAAAATAACTTATTTCAATTTAATACTAAAAAGTATTATCAACTATATAATATTTGATATTATACTAAAAATTATTATTTATAAATCAAAATTCACTATTTCTAATTATCCTGTCTTGAAAAGAATTTCTTTCTGTAATACTAATATATCCAAAACTGGGGAAGTTCAATCAAAACAATTCTTTTTCTTTTTTTACTTTTTTATTTCATTATCAAAATATATATTAATTATTAATACAAGTTTTCTATTTGTAGAATTTCAAAATAAATAAAAACACTAGATTTAAGGATTATTCTAAGTGTATTCCTCTCTTTATTCAAGAAAATTATAAATATTAGATTTATCAAATAAGAATTCAATTTTGAGGAAAAGACTAATTCTATATATATGAGAAAATATTATAGGAATATACACAGATTACAGACACCAATAGATTAATCAAGGATTTCGAGGAATTCTAAATCTCTAGCGACAGTGATAGTATTACAACAAAGATTCGATTCAATATTAATAAAAAGGCTATCTTTCTTAAGGACGATGCTAGTACATTATCTTATATCTATTGTTTATTATTTGATGATGATAAGGCTTTGGTAGACAAATATAATACAACAAAGAAATTTTGGGATTATCTAATCATCAAATACTTCAGAATTAATAATATAACAATAAACAAATACCTTCTTAAAATCAAGACCTTCTTTTTTGATAATATTTCTAATATGATTATTATAAATGTATAAAATAAGTTTAAGGATTTTTAAAGAAAACTCTTATCTATGGATACTTTAGCTAGAGCTTTATATATAGATAAATTACTCTTTCAAAGCTTAACCTTATCTTTTCCTAATAAATACAAAGTCATTATTGATATGATTCGTATTGTCGATTCTATTTTAAATATTGATAATAAAATCAAGCATTTGTAGGTTAAAAAAGCTAAAATGCAAAATTCTATAAATATAATATATTTTATAAAAAAAAAGAAATATATTCTATTTCATTATTAATATAAAACTAATATAAGCTTGAAATTTAATATACCTATTATCATTTACAAACTCTATAATAAGTCTAATCATTTAATTCTAAAATACTTTTAATTTTGATATGTCAAATATCTTTTGAAATCTAATTCAAAATATAAACAAAAAAGAAAATAATTTACTTTTTTATTATAAAGAAATAAAAAATATAAAAAATATAAGATTTATATTATTAAATCAAGCTTTAATATTACTAAAAGTATTATTAATAATGAGTCTGATTTTGAATATTATTATTTTATTAAGGAAAGTATTAATAAAGTATTCCTATTATAATAATATACTAATATCAATATTATCTTATATATATCTAATTAATATTTTCTTTTTAGAAATCTAATTTATACTCTATAATAAAGAATAATAATTAATAAAAAAGCTATATACTTAAATAAACAAGGAACAATAAATATAATATACAAGAATAGAATAAGGATATTATTAATTAAAATACTATATATACCAGAATTGGGGGTTAACCTATTTTTAACTAAAAGAATTTGTAAGATAGGATTTAAGAATATATTCAGTCTCAAGAAAATATATTTCATATCAAAAAATAATAAGAATAATAAGATTATCAAAGTTATAATAAAAAATGGGATGTATATCATTTCGTATGTAAAACCAGAATATAAGGATTCTGTATTCTTTATATTCTTTATAAAGATAATTAATAGAATAAAAGGGAAAGTTGAAGAATTAATTATAACAGAAAAAGAAAGATACTTTCTTTAGTATAAATAATTCAATTATTTTGATTTTAATAAAATCAGAAACCTATACAAAGTTATTACACTTTAAAGACCAATTAAGGTTCCTTCAATTCTAAATATTTATAAAATATATACTCTTACAAAGATAATCAATAGAATCCCAAACTAATTAAATATATAGAAATCTAAAAAACTAAAGTTGATTCATTTTGATATTACTAATCTTTTTCTGAAAATTATTCAAGGATACAAATATTTTCTCCTCATTATTAATAATATTATAAAAATAAATTGAATTATCTTATTAAAATAGAAAAATAATATAATACTTTTATTAAAAATCTGAAAGCAAAAAATTGAATTTGTTACAAAAATAGTTATAATTGTTACCAAAACTAATAATGTATTAGAGTTTTTTTAAGCTATTTAAAAATAAAAGATTAATATATAATTAAAGGTTATAGTAATTATATTATTTTATCAAAACGGCTTAGCTGAATGTAATATATATATTATAGAAATTAATATAAGAATAATATTAAAAGAAATTTATTTATTATTAGAATTTTGAAACGAAGTTGTTGAATATGATATATATATTCGAAATTATATTAATATTGGTTTAGATATAAATAAAATCAATCAAAGCCTGCTTGAAGTATTTATAAATATATTATTAAATATTAATATATGTAAAATTTAAGGGAATCGATATTATATTTATATCAATCCCAAAACTATTTTAATAGAATAAAGGTATAATAAATTCTATAATATAATAAGGATTAGAATATTTCTAGAATATTTAAAAAATATTATTAAATATATAAAAATTTATTTATTAAAATTAGATTATACTTATTATATTTATTATATTATAATTAATAAAAACTACAAAAAAGAAAATATAAATCTAAAACTCAAAAACTATATAATCAAATCGCAAGATATTAAGAATATAAAACCTAATTATAAGCCTTATAATAAATCCAAAAATATTCTTGAATTATTATTTATTCTAATCGATTTATTAATATTATTAAATAAAATAATTATAGATTTAATAAAAATATACTTACTAATATCAAAATAAACAAAAACTGAAATATTATACTTTAATAAAGACAAGTATAGAAATATTCGACAAATAATAAATAATTTATTAAAACCAAAAAAGAATAATAAAGAAATAAAAATTACTTTACCTGAAATTATTTCAACTTCTAATTTTATATTATTAAATTCAACTACAATTTTACTATTTATAGTATTTATATCTACACCTACTTTTATATCTACTTCTATATTATCAAATTCAAAATATGATTTTAGGAAAAGAAAGAGAGACGACGACGACGATATAAAAGAGTATATTTTCAAAATCATCCGGTTTCTATTTGTCTTCTTGAATAAATCAATATCAAAATCAATCAAATATATTATAATTACAATCTCAAATATTTATTAATTCAAAAAAAAAACGAATAATAGAATTGCTTTCAAGATTTTAATTTTTTTGGAAAATATATTAATAGAGATTAAAACCACTTTATTAATAATAGAAATATTTGGAATTAAGATATTAAATATATATAAAGATATAATAATAAATAAAAAGTATATAAAAAATTAGTAAGTTGTAATTTAAAAAGAAATAGATTTATTAATTAAAAATAATATTTAAAAAGAATTTATTTTATTATAAAAAAATAATCTAGTTTTAATAAAATAGATATTTATTGTTAAAATAAAAGATAATAAAATAAAACAATTCAAGGCTAGATTAATGGTTAGAGGATTTAGTTAAGTTTTAAAAAAAGATTATAACAAAACCTTTGCTTCTATAATTTGCTTCGATATTTTTTATCTTTTTTTTGTGATTGTTACAAAAAAAGATTTTGAATATTTTTATTTCAATATCAAAAATATATTTACTGAATTATATTTAAAAAAAGAAATTTATTTAGTGTTTTTTTAAAATATTCAAGTTTGTTAAGATTGTATTTTATATATACTTCAAAGTCTTTACAGGTTAAAGCAAGCTAACAGAGATTAGAGTTTTTTTCTAAAGGGAGAGTTAATCAAGATGGGTTTCGTATAAAGTCTTGTAGATTTATATTTATATACCAATCATTTACAATAATTGCTTTTTTTAATTTATATAAATAATATTATTATTACTGTTATATAAAAACAGGATATTAAATAGTTTTATAATAATCTTTCGGCTTGTTTCAATATTAAAGACCTGGGGGAGATTAATAAGATTTTAGAAGTGTATATCATTTATAACAAATCTAAGAGAGTATTAATTATAGATTAAGAAGAGTATTTGGATGTAATGTTTATCTATTTTGGGATTTTCTATGATCAATATATTTTAAGAAAAATATTAATCTCGGATTATAATTAATTGTGATTAATACTTTTAGATAATGAGTTTATTGATGTAAATGAATATTAACAAGCAATTGGTAATACGATTTATTTTATGGTTTATATTAGATCAAATATTGTATTTAGTTTCGAAAGATTAGCACAAGCTATATCGAATTTTATTAAACATTATAATATTATATTCAAAAACTTTATAAAATATTTGAGATTAATTATTAATCAGAAACTACATTTTGAGCTTGAAAAAGTTCAATCAAATATCTGTAAAGAATATGACCTTCTATAATGGATTATCAAAGTATATATCAATACAGACTAGATAAATAATAGAACCAATCGAAAAAGTATTTTTGATAGAATAATAATATTTTATAATAAATCAATCTTATAGGCAAATAAGAAACAGATATTTATAGCTATATCTAGTACAGAAACTGAGTACATTTCTATAGCAATATTTATTAAACAAAAATAATAAATAATTCAACTCTTAAAAGACTTAGAATAATCACAATATATCAGAAGAAATAGTAAAATTTAAATATTAGAAGATAATTAAGGAATATTAATATTAATTAAAAATCTTTATCTACATAAACGATCAAAGTATATTAATATATATTATTATTTTATTCGGGATCTTATAAAAAAATACTTAATTAATATCAGTTATATCAATATAAACAATATAACTGCAAATAGATTAACAAAACTATATATAAGGATAATATTTGAAAGATTTAAGAATATACTAGAACTTCAAATCTAACTATAAAAATTAAGAAAATAAATTTTTTAAAGAAATATTGAAAGTTATAGTATATATACTACACTATTATACATATATCACATCCACTTCATAATTAGATTTTACCTTAATACAATTAATCTACATAATCAATATTACATACATTCCACTAGCCTGCTCCTTTATTGTAAACAGATATTGCATTTAGATTAATCAAATAGAAAAAAAGTAATTTATATTCTAGGAATAAGAGATTATTTTTACAAGTATATTAAGTAATAATATAATTATTTTTAAGATTACTTTTTTATAATATAAAATTTATTTCTAAAAACTATATTCTAATATTTAAAAGTTTTGTTTTCGAAATAATATTAATATAAAATTCAGGAATATATATAATATTAAAAAAAACCAGATTATCTTTTGAATTCTAAAATCTTTAAAGAATATTCTTGATTATGCGAGTATCTTATCTAATAATCTGTATTTTTGATATTCCTATTTTAATATAATTTGATATTAATAAAGAAATATATTTATTTTCATTAAAAAAATCAATATTATTGATAAGATATATTGTATTACTATTATCAAATATAGTACTATTAGAGAATTAATAAAATGAATTAGAAATAATAATATAAATCTTATAATTAATAAAACCTTAAATAAAATAAACAATTATTTTTGATTTAAAATCTTGCAAATTATAAAATTGAAAACCACTACCTTTTAAGTTAATCTATTCTTTCTATTTCTATATTTTATATATATTTAATTATTAATTATCCTTAATCCTTTTTTATATATTATTATATTCCTTTTTTATTAATAAAATCGGATTCCAGGAATTACATTTCCTAATAAATATAAACTCTATTAATCAATATATCTTAAAATAATAATTTCCATTTGCTTTTTCATTTTTCTAATCAGACTCTAATCTATAAGGATATTCGTATCAACTACCTATTCTTTTAAGGATTCTTTTCTAAATATTACTTTGTTTTTTTTGTAGATTATTAGAGTTCTATTTAGATTTAGAATTAATAATTGAGAATATATTCTTATCTTTAAAAACTAAAAAATCCTAATAAACTAAATCATCAAAGATATCCTCGAATTATTTTAAAAAATAATTAAAAATTCCAAATTAATTATTAATTTTGATCTGAATAAATATAATATTCACCCAAATAAAAAGTATATATACTCCTACTGCTTATAGAAAATTGATAATTACTAAATTATCTTTCACTTTAATATAATATAACTTTATAATTATATAAACTCTAATTTATTTATTATATCATTTAATTAAATCAATTTGATCTATAATTATTTATTGAAAAACATTTCGATATTCTTAAATAATAACAGATTTTATAGTTATTATTATAAATATAAGCTTATCCTATAGCTTTTAAATAATTGTTTTAAATAATAAGACTTTAATATCATCATTTTCAAAAATGAGTTCTATAAAATGAAATATATTTACTGTTTTTATAATTTATTTGTAGATATTCTGATACAATTTATATATAATATTATACTTATCTCTCTAATATTAATATTCTCCTTGAAATACGGAGTATTTAATTAAAAAGTTTTAAAAGATAATTACTTTAGGTTTTATAAATTTAAATATTAACTTTTTAAAGAATAATAATAAAATCATTTTAATATTTTTTTCTAAGTTTTTTTATTAAAATTATTTATAAATATTAAAATCAAAAAAATATTTTGCTTGATTATTTAAATTGTATTTTTTTATAAGATTGATAATTGTAATAAATTTAGATAAATCCTTAGTAAGTTAGTTTTTGTTATAAATATGAATTAATTAGTAAAAAGTTTTTCTATTTTTTAAAGATTCTTTGGAATTGATTAAAATAATTGAAATAGATTTGGAATTAGATAGCTTAACATTCTTTCAAATACCTTTTGATATATAGAGATATTATAAATTTAAAAATCATTTTGATTAGTATCCACAGTGTGATACTTTGCCTTAAAAGAACTGTGAGAGCAGGGTATAATTTATTCTTAGAATTTATAACTACAAAATCGAAAACAAAGTATTTGTTGAGTGTATCTATATATCAACTATATACATATAATCGTATATATATGTGTATGTATATGTAAACAATTACAATTGTAATTAAATACTAATTTGTGATATTACCCCCTCTTTCGAAAAAGCTTACCCTCAAGTTTTATAATTATCTATTTTAGTTATTGAATCGATGATTACAAGATAGCGTTATCGTAATTTGATTAAAATAATATAATAAACAAATATATACATAGATTTTTCTTTTTTGTAACAAAAAGGCATATATAAAATAAAGGAAACTATCTTATAATTTAATAACCAATTAAATCCTTCAAAGTATATAGATCGATTAAATCTCTTTTTTTTTTTTAAATCTTTTTTTAATCAATTAATCTTTTTATATTTTTTGTTAATATACCTTCAATTCTAAGAAAAAGATATAATAATAAGGATAAGCTATTATCAATGTAGATTCAGTAATAAAAGAATATATATATAGTAATAAGTTGTTTATAGTTTTTTTTTATATTTGCTTTACTGATTTATTTTTTTATTTAATTTGTAAAAAAAAGAATAACTATTTCTTCTATTATACAAGATAAACAATCTATCAAGAAAAAGGAATCTGAGGAGAAGGAATTTTATTATAAAAATAATTATAACTTTGATAAAAAATATAAATAAGGTTTTTTATTTATTTATTTTTAATATATAATTAACTTATTTAATAAATATAATTATAATTATCAAGAATAATAATTTTGAGGATAAAATCAACCTTCGATTTATTTATTAGATATATTTATTTTATTATATTCCCAGATAAAATTTGGAAAAAGAATATAATCTTTTGATTAATCGAATTAATAACTATAAAAAAAAGTTTATTAACAAGTTAACTATAATGATATACCACTTTGATGATATCGAAAATAATAGATAGGAAATTACTAGGGAGGAAATTATAGAGATCTTATATTAAAATCAATCTGATCGTAAATTTGATATACTCCGTTATAAAAACATTAGCTTTGTTGATATTGATAAACTGGAATCTTCAAGTAAGAGGTTACCAAAAAAGACAGTATTACAATAAAAACAATATATTCGGGAGAATAATTGGGTTTATATGGACTATATGTATAGCTATATCTCTAGTAAGGGGAATAACATATACTACCAAGTTTCTAGCTAATTGTTTAATCAAGTTTACTGTTTGTTTTGTTTTACCAATAAATATAAGTATAAATATTTGTTTTTCAAAGAGATTTATAAAATATTTTTTTAGTATTGAGTAGCTATTATTAAATATAATAATATAATGAAAGTAAATTATAATTTTACTAGTTTTTAGTAAAATTAATTTTTTTTTTGATAATTTGATTTATAAAAAAAACTAAGAAATTATATTTTGAAAGAAATACTTTTTATTATCCTTGTTTGGGAGGATGTAAAATGTTGTATAACTGAAGCTGTAATATAAAAAAACAAATTGAAACAGTAGTATTAATTTGTTATAATATAGATAAAAGCAAAGCTTTTAGTAATTTGTAAGTAGTTATGAACAACTAAACACAAGTTTAATTTTGTTATCGCATATATTGTAACTAAAAATCGTTTTATTTTTCGACTTATAATTATTCTGTATTTTCTTATTATTATTATTAACTAGGGATTTAACTAATATTTTAATTTAAATTATCCATTTTTTGTTTTTGTATTTTGTCTAATTATAATCATTAGTGTTTGTAGAAGCTTTCTTTTTAGTTTACTTTAAAGTTGTTAAGATAGGGAAAAGATATTTTTTGTTATATTGTTTTAGTAATAGAGTCTTTATCCGGTTACTGCGGCGCCAGCCGCCAGACAGCCGCAGCCCGATCCATACGGATCGGCTGGGCAAACGTACAGAAAAAGACAGGAGCGCATATCGCGATATTGCAAATGGCATACGAACAAGATTTGGAGGTCCTATGCGTACAGGAACCCTTCATATACCCTGGAACTCGGACCCAGAACCATCCGGGGTACGATCTCTTTGCACCGACGGATAGCTGGGACAGCCTGGACAGCCCCGAAAGAGAGAGGGAGAGACCAAGAACGATGACGTACGTGCGCAAAAGCAAGCGACTACATGCTTAATAAAGATGTGTTCAATTATGCCGGGATCTTTTCTGAATAAAAATGAATGGTGTGCAGATTATTAATATATATTAACAATCAGACATCAAGGAGATAGTAAATCTAGTAATCTCTATAGTATTCCCCGATTGTATAATAATAAACAGCAACTTCAATGCTAAGTATGATCTATTCGAGCTTGGCATAGCTTCGGCCGGCCAAGGAGCTCTCCTCACAGAATAATTCATTTCGAATAAGATAGATTTTATCAGAACCCCAAAAATCCCTACTTATAAAGCAGATTATACAATTAATCTAATCTTTTCTAATATTTCTTTTATTGATATTATTATTAATATTAATCTAAAAAACAACTCTAACTACGAAATATAGATAATTACAATCCCAAATCTCATTTTATCTATTGTTAAGCTCTTTAATTATATAATCAGCAAAAAAGGTTTTTTAGTTTTTTAAAGGATTATAAAAAATAGAATTCCCCATTTTCCAAGTTTAGCAAATATATTTATCGAATAGATTAATAAACTAATAGAAATGCTGGATTTTTTGTTTGAATCAGTAATTCGCTTAGTAGAAAAAAAGAAAAGCGTTTTCGGATGCTTTGCTCTTTGGTAGACGAGCGAATACAGAATAGTATATCAAAAATATAGAATAGTTAGAGTTGAGGGTATTGATTAAATAGAATAATGATAGTAAGGATTAATGATTACAATCAGAAAAACAAAATATTAATATTAGTATAGAATTATTGATAAGGTTAGCTATAATAAAGATTTATATAAAGTGATCGATTAGTATAAGCTTACTATCAACCTCAAAACATTATTTCTAGTTATCGATAGTATAGCAATTGAAGATATCACAGAAAAAGCCTAGATTCTATAAAAGAAAATCCTCGAATGTTTTGATAGCAGTAACAATCTCATAATGGATTTATTTCAGTTAGGCTGTATATTTAATAAACTCTTATGAAGCATAAAAGTATTCCTCAAAAAAATAAAAAAAAGTGTTATAGAAATTTCAAATACCTTATCGGAATCTAATTAGGTTACTGTTTGTCTTCTGAAGACTTACTAGGACTTTATTAAACTAATAATTACTAGAATCTTCAATAAATACCTACAACTTAGCTACTTCCCAGACAAATAGAGATAAATAGAGATAGTAATAATCCCTAAGATCGGAAAAAAAGACAAATCGTTAATACAATCCTGGTGACTAATAGCCCTACTCTTATGCATCTCGAAGGGACTGGAACACATAATTGCTCGATGCATTTCATAGATTGCGATGATAGTAGGTATACTCAGCTTCCAGTATGGTGGAGCACTCTCCAAGCGAGCAGCAATGGACCTAATCACTTCGTTTGCATATAATATCGAAAAGGCCTTTGTCCGTAAACAAAAAGTCACGATGGTTACACTGGACGTACAAGGCGCGTTCGACGCACTCTTGTCGAACAGGTTACTGGAACGTATGCGCTAGTAAGGGTAGCCCTGTTCCCTTTTGTAACTAATCCAAGCCTTTCTAAGCGATCGCTTAGTGAGAGTTCGGCTGGAAAATGTAACTATAGAATATAGCTATGTCAAGTGCGGCACCCTGCAGGGCTTTCTACTCTCACTTATATTATATGTTCTGTACCTTGCTGAGCTTTTGAATCAAGACATTAAGCTGTGTTTCAGATATGCTGACGATGTCTGTATTTATTGTATATCCAAGAATATTCGTAAGAATATTAGTTTCCTCAAATGCAATCTTTGTCAGATTTTCTAGTGGGGTGAACAAAACCGTATAGTATTTGCACCGAAAAAGCTAGAGATAATACACCTCTCCCGGAGGAGAGAGGCGTACACCCTGTACCTGGAGGTGAACGATGAGATAACGATTCGCCTAATCAGTGAGACGGGCAACGAAACTGTTCAATCAGCTTTATGTTGGCTGGGAGTCTGGTTTGATTGGAAGCTTTTCTTCAAAAGATATATAGCAGAACGAGAAGCAAAAGCCCGCAAGGTCGCGAGGCATATCAAAGGGCTCGTACAGACACGCCACGGCCCGCCAGCTGCGGCGTTGTGCAAGGTGGTGATTACCTGTGTCCTCCCCATTGCTCTCTATAAATCCGAGGTATGGTATACAGGCCGAACGAAGTCAAACTGGGTGGGAGGGACTGCCCGTGGCACAATGGTAAGCACAAGGCTGGGCAGTCACATCACCAAGGTCGATCGAGCGATTGTTCTAGCAGTAAGAGAAGTTCTACCCGCTTGGCATACGACTCCGACCATTGCGATCCTGAGAGACTCTGGATTATTGCTCGGCGAGCTAGCATTCGAACAGGTACGAATAAAATTTGTGTTCTGATTTTGCAAGGTAAACAAAAACCACCTATTGATGATTTATCTAACACGAATACTTTAATATAAAATAAATAATATTAATCTTTACAGATTAATTAAATTAATTCCGAAAATATTGAAACTAATACTCTTCCTACCACATTTCTCTATAGAAAACTATAATGATTTTATAAAAGGTATGAAGAAAGAAATAGCTATGATTGAATTTATATAATAATAAAACTATCTGCCTAATAACTATATTACAATTTTTTCAAACAGTATTAAACAATATTATCAAAAGCAAAAGATAATTGGCTATAGCTATACAATCTACCGAGAACAATTTCTAGTAGTATCCAGTTATAAGGCAATCAACCTATTCTCGCATATCTTCGATATTGAGATAATAAACACCCTAAAAGGTTTGAAATATACTGTTCGACTAAAGCTGGCTGGACAGATTACAATATATATTAACAATATCTCAATTATTTAATATATCAGAAGCAATATTTCCGATTTATTCTAATAGATATTTTTGTATTGTTATAAGATTATAAGAAATAGGTAAGTGGCGATTTAATAATTACCTAAATATATTAGAATTCTTGGAAACGAGAAGGCCGATCAGCTCGCCGATCTAAACACTCGTAGCAATCACATCGAAAACAATAATTTATTGCTCCCCACTATCAGTAAGATAAGCTCAACAGCCAGAACCCTTAAACGAGGGGTAGAATAAAGATAGTGGAAGTGAAATGAGGTTACCCTCGCTGGTTAATACTATCATTAGTATTTCAGTTATCAAATCAAAAAACCTAAAAAATTTATTTTTTCTTATTTTATTTTTCAACAATTAATAATATTTAGAATCAAATATAAGGATTTTATATCCTACCACTAATACTTTCAGCACAACAATATTATTTTAGAATACTCCTACGGATATAACAAAGAGCCTAAGTACCTAATGCTCTACCAACATTTTTACATTCAATTTAATCACTAGTCAAACAAATCTAGTTTAATTTTATAAAATATAAAAAATACAATTAATTATTTCTCTTTTCTTTTAAAGATTCTAATAGACTTTATAATCTTTTTAATAATCATTAATCACTTTAAGCAATTATGCTTAGTCTTTCCAAAAATCCTCTAATCTCCCATTTTCATATTACCAACTGGAACTACACCCCCTTCTGGAGCCCCTTTCCCCCCCCTCCACCGCTGTGTACAAACTGCACCAAACAAAAACTGACAATATAGGACCCTCTGGCTAATTACAAATCTGAGTTATTCAGTATAAAGTGGATTGAATAGTATTGATATTGTAAACAGAAGATAAATAACAAAAGCGTATACAATATTCCTGATTGCTTTTCCTCCAGCCTATATTATAACCATAAAAAAACAAAATACATAACTATACCAGCACCCCCATCAGCATAGTCTATCCCTAATATCCCCTAGGAGGTTGTGGCGAGTCCCTGTAGCTTGCCCCCTGAATGTAAATTAAAATAAATAAATAAATAAATAAATTTATCCGGTTACTTTTTTATTACTTATGAAATTATGATTTCTTTATTATTTTGATATATAAAAATAGTTCTTTTGATTTTTCTTATTTATATATTGATTATTATTTGTAAAATCGTAATTATCCTTTTTATTTTTATAAAGACGAATTCATTTGAGTAAATATACAGGAGATTCTGGTAGAGAGGAATTTTGTAGATAAAAATCATGGAGGAAATGCGGGATAGTTTTAAAGTTGGAGGTGGGGTACCAAATAAGATTGTTATCAATATTTAGTCATAATATTCTATATTTAAACTATTAGTATACTTTTTTGATAATTAGAATATATTCTATTTTCTATTCGATATTATTGATAATATTTACAACGACGTTCACATCAGCGAGCTTAGATCGTACTAAGCCGCACCTTCCGACTACGTAAGCTTTAGTATCAGATACAGCTATAGTTGTCGCCAACGGCATAAGCGCTATGGCGATTACCCCTACGAGGGTGCCGATTGTAACCAATCCCTGGTTCATTTGCGACCAATCACCACCCTTACCCTTACCATTTAATTATAACAATACAAATACTTATAACACAAAAACTACAAGAACCACTATATCAAACCTGCAGGTAATAAAAGGATCCTCTATTACAGTACAATTTAATACTTTTGACAAACAAGTACGATTTAAACGCGAGGTCTATAAAGCATTCGAAACAATGCTTCATTAATTCGAAGCTAATAGTACACTAAAAAAAACAGTTTTCAGCAAAGAAGTATGCAATATAATAATAAACAATATCAAAATTAGGCTATCATAAAGTACGATACAATTTATAGCTGGAAACAAGAATATCAACATTTCAAACTGCATTTATACAGATATTACAAAGACTCCAAAAAACTTGAGTATATCTACAAACGCGAATGCGTATATGCAAGGGCAGGTTAACAAGTAGAGATCGGTTAAATCTCGGAAAACCAGAATGGATACCCATCTACTAACAGCAGGAATCATTGTATTAATAGTAAACCGCCCGAGTGCCTACATACTAAGAAAGGCAATCAATAAAGCTATCCCTAATCTGAAAAATATTGATATAGTAGTTATTACCCTTACAGCTACTAGTTGGGTAGTATGTACTGTTAATGGCGTTATACACAATAAACTTCTCAAAGCTGAAAATATGGAAAAAATCAAGAAGATTTTAAATTGTAATAGTTTAGAATAACCTATAACCTGGTATCGCTATATATTAAAGGAAATTCCAACTTCTTTTTGTAGTTTAAATAGAAACAGAATACTTATTATTAAGAAAATAGTAGTTAAGGAAATATCAATACAAATAAATACTTTCCCAATCGATTATTGAACTACCATTTATACAATCAATTTCTATGAATAAACCTGGATTATCAGCCTACCAAAAGAAATCTTTCCCTTTAGGTTTTTTAATAATTTCAAACAAGCTTAATATATTAAGCCAAAGCAATATATTATTTACTATAATCCAGAATATTAAGATTTCTGTAACCTAATAATATATAAGAGCACTTCAAGATGCAATAATTATAATATCCTACAAACAAACCATGATGGCCCGTCTGAGTCTGAATATAAGGTTAAGATTGAATATATAAATTGTATAAAACCATTTCAAGCTGGGTATAACAGCTATTCCGTAATATCGTGTCGAGTTAATAGGAAAATTGTATATTTTACGAAATCCGAAGTTTATAAGATCAAAAAATATAGTTGAAAAACTTGTCTAATTACTGAAATATTAATTAATAAAATACTTACCCTGACTACAACAGTCCCTCAAAGTATTATAATAGAGATACCTTTTTCAATCTATAGAAAATATATCACTATATATGAAAATCTGAGCAGCTCCGAATATACCCCTCAGAATATCTCTCTGGCTAATAGCTTACCCAAAAATCCCTACTATTCTAAAAGAAAATATTTAAATAAGAATAATCTAAATAAGAAAACACTTTTCAATACTATACTATTACAGTATAATAATATGAATATTGATATCAATCTAAATAAATAACCATTCCTCTCAGTACTGCGGTATTAATTATCAGATAGCCGCAGCTTGATTTATACAGATTGGCTAGGCAAATGTACAGAAAAAGACAGGAATGTATATTGCGATATTGCAAATAGCATACGAATAAGATTTGGAGGTTTTATGCGTATAGGAACCTTTTATATACCCTGAAACTCAAATCCAGAACCATTCGGGGTATAACCTCTTTGCATCGATGGATAACTGGGATAGCCTGGATAATCCTGAAAGAGAGAAGAAAAGATTAAAAACAATGATGTATATGCGCAAAAGCAAGCAACTATACACTTAACAAAGATGTATTCAATTATACCGAAATCTTTTCTAAATAAAAGTAAACAGTGTATAGATTATTAATATATATTGATAATTAAATACTAGGGAGATAATAGATCTAGTAGTTTCTATAATATTTCCTAATTGTATAATAATAGACAGCGATTTCAATACCAAGCATAATCTATTCGAGCCTGGCATAGCTTTGGCTGGTTAAGGAACTCTTCTCGCAAAATAGTTTATCTCGAGTAGAATAGATTTTATTAGGATTTTAGAAATTCCTATTCACAAAGCAGGTTATATAATTAATTTAATTTTTTCTAATATCCTTTTTATTAATATTATTATTAATATTAATTTAAAAAACGGTTTTAACTACGAAATACAGGTAATTACAATCCTGAATTTTATTTTATTTATTATTAAGTTTTTTAATTGTATAATCAGTAAAAAAAGTCTTTTAATCTTTTAAAAGATTATAAAGAATAAAATTTCTTATTTTTCAAGTTTAATAAATATATTTGTTGAGTAGATTAATAAATTAGTAGGAATATTGGATTTTTTGTTTGAATTGATAATTTGTTTAGTAAAAAAGAAGAAAAGTATTTTCAAATATTTTATTCTTTAATGGATGAGTAAATATAGAATGGTATATCAAAAATATAGAATAGTTAAAATTGAGGGTATTGATTAAACGAAATAATGGTAGCGGGGATTAATAACTATAATTAGAAAAGCGAAATGCTAGTATTAGTATAGGATTATTGATAGGGTTAGTTATAATAAAGATCTATACAAAGTGATTGGCTGATACAAGCTTACTGTTAACCTTAAAATGCTGTCCCTAATTGTTAATGGTATAATAATCGAAGATACTATAAAAAAAGCTTGGGTTTTACAAAAAAAGGTTTTCGAATACTTTAATAATAATAATAATCTTACAATAAATCTATTCCGATTAGGCTGTATATCTAATAAACTTTTATAGAATATAGAAATATCCCTCGAAAAAATAAAAAAGAGTATTATAAGAGTTTTGAATATTTCATTAGAATCTGATTAGATTATTATTTGCTTTTTGAAGGTTTACTAAGATTTTATTAGATTAGTGATTATTAGGATCTTTAATAGATATTTATAATTTAGTTACTTCTTAGATAGATGGAGATGGGTAAAGATGGTAATAATCTTTAAAATTGAAAAAAAAAACAAATCGTCAATACAATTCTAATAATTAATAGCTTTATTCTTATATATCTCGAAAAGACTAAAATACATAATTATTTAATATATTTTATAAACTATAATAATAGTAGGTATATTCAGTTCCTAGTATAGTAAAACGTTCCCCAAGTGAGTAATAATAAATCTAATTACTTTATTTGTATATAATATTGAAAAGGCCTTTATCTGTAAATAAAAAGTCATGATGGTTATATTGGATATATAAGGTATATTTGATATATTTCTATTGAATAGATTATTGAAATATATATATTAACAAGAATAACCTTACTCCCTTCTACAACTAGTCCAAGCCTTTCTGAACAATCGCTTAATAAAAGTTCAGCTGGAAAATACAATTACAAAATATAATTATATTAAATATAACACTCTGTAGGACTCTTTATTTTTATCTATATTATATATTCTATATTTTATTAAGCTTTTAAATTAAAATACTAAGCTACATTTTGAATATACTAATAATATCTATATCTACTATATATTCAAAAACATTTATAAAAATATTAATCTCTTTAAATACAATTTTCATTAGATTTTTTAATAGAATAAACAAAACTATATAGTATTTATATCGAAAAAGCTAAAAATAATATATCTTTTCTAAAAGAAAAAGGTATATACCCTATATCTGGAAATAAACAATAAGATAATGATTTATTTAATCAATAAAATGAGCAACGAAATTATTTAATTAATCCTATATTAACTAGAAGTCTGATTTGATTAGAAACTTTTTTTCAAAAGATATATAGTAAAACAAAAAGCAAAAGCCTGCAAAATCGCAAAGTATATCAAAAGGTTTGTATAAATATATCACAGCCTGCTAACTGTAGTACTGTGCAAGGCAATAATTATTTGTATCTTTCTTATTATTTTTTATGGATCCAAGGTATAATATATAAACCGAATAAAGCCAAACTAAATAAAAGAAACTGCCTGTAGTATAATGGTAAACACAAAACTGGGTAATTATATTATCAAAATCAATTGAATAATTATTCTAGTAGTAAAAAAAGTTCTATCCGCTTAGTATACAATTCCAACCATTACAATTCTGAAAAACTCTGAACTATTATTTAGCAAGCTAGTACTCGAATAGATATGAATAAGATTCGTGTTCCGATTCTATAAGGTGGACAAAAACTATTCACTAACGATTTATCTAGTACAAACACTTTAATATAAAATAAATAATATTAATCTTTATAGATTAATCGGATTAATCCCGAAAGCATTAAAATCAATATTCTTTCTATTGTATTTCTTTATAGGGAGCTGTAATAATTCTATAGAAAGTGTAAAGAAAAAAATAGTTGTAATTGAATTTATGTAATGATGAAATTATCTGTCTAATAGCTATATTATAATCTTTTTGGATAGTATTGAATAGTATCATCAAGGGCAAAAGATAGTTGGTTATAGTTATGCAATTTATCGAGAACAATTTCTAATAGTATTTAGTTATAAAACAATCAATTTATTCTTGCATATCTTTAATGTCGAGGTAATAGATATTCTAAAAAGTTTGAAGTATGCTATCCGATTGGAGCCGGCTGGATAGATTATGATATGTATTGATAATACCTTAATTATTTAGTATATCAGAAGTAATATTTCCGATTTATTCTAATAGATATTTCTATATTATTATAAGATTATAAGGAATAGGCAAATAGCAATCTGATAGTTACCTGGATATATTGGAATCCTTAAAAATAAGAAAATTGATTAGCTTGCCAATCTGAATGTTTGTAATAATTATATTGAAAACAATAACTCATTACTCCCTACTATTAGTAAGATAAGCTTAATAATTAGAATCCTCAGACAAAAGGCAAAACAAAAATAGTAAAAGCAAAATGAGGTTACCCTTACTGGCTGATATTATTATTAATATTTCAATTATTAAATCAAGGAATCTAAAAAACTTGCCCTCTCTTATTCTATCCTTCAATAACTAATAATATTCAGAATTAAACACAGAGATTTTATATCCTATTATTAACACTTTCAGTATAACAATATTACCTCAAAATGCTTCTACGGATATAGCAAAGAGTCTAAGCATCTAATACTCTACCAATACTCTTACACCCAATTCAACCACTAACCAAACAAATCCAGCTTAATCCCGCAAGACACAAAGAGTACAATCAACTATTTCTCCCTTTTTCTGAAAATCCCAATAGATTTTACAATTTTTTTAGTAATTACTAATTACTTCAAGCAACCACACTCAATCTCTCCAGAAATCCTCTAATCTCCCACTTTCATATTATCAACCAGGATTGCATTCCCCTCTGAAGCCCCTTTTCCTTTCCCTTTATTGCCACATACAAACTGTATCAAACAAAAACTGATAATATAGGGCCCTTTAGTTAACCGCAAACCTGAACTACTCAGTATAAAGTAGGTTGAACAGCACCAATATTACAAATAGAAAACAAGCAATAGAAGTATATACAATACTCCTAATTGCTTTTCCCTTAGCCTGTATCACAACCGTAAAAGAACAGAACGTATGGCTATACCAGCATTCTTGCTAGTATAGTTTATCCCTAATACCCCCTGGGAGGTTGTAGTAAGCCCCTACAGTTTGCCCTCTGGATGTAAATTAAAATAAATAAATAAATAAATAAATTGATAATATTTATTGAAAATAATAGTTTAATAGTTTATCTGAGAAGTAGATTATTTATTATTTTATAGAGTTTATTAAATAGAAATATAAGATGGATTTTTATAATAAATAATAAATCCAATTAAAAGGAATTTCTGGTTTAATTAATGATTTTAAATTTATTTTAAATTAGATAATCTAGCTTTTTTGAAGGTTGTTATATTAAAAAGTCTTTTATATTAAGCTATATATAATCTCTTATATCAAAATCAATTGGATAGCAATATGAATTAGTTAATTGAGATATCTTTTTTTGTATATATAAGATATTCTCTTTTACTTGATTGAATATTAGTTTATTATATTTAGTATACTCTTTAGTATTAATTATATTCAAATTATCGATAGGTACAATGAAATCGGGTTTCCAATCCCAGAGGTTGCAGGGTAGATGGCTATATAGAGTTTTGTATAAGGATTAACTATCTAATGATTCATAAGGAAGTGTAAACTGAATATAATCTATTATTAATAGAAATTCAGATTAATTATTTTAATAATAGCTTATAAAGAATTATAAGTATTACTAGAGATATTAATTATAAATCTCGATCTAATTATTAGTTTGTAAGTAATAAGTAGTAAATAATTTAACTTGTATTTTTAAAATATTATTGAATTCTTATTAAAAGATTAATATAAATTGAGAACTACAATTAGAGATTATAGTCTCTAGGGTATTGTAATATTTGTATATATAATATAGGTATAAATAGATTTGATTTTTTAAATCGATTGATTTATAATAGGGTATAAAAACAGTTTGTTTAGTTAATCAATTAATAATAACAAATATATTGTTATAATTGTATTTATCTTTATTAAAATTGTAATAATCTATAATAATATATTATTATACTTTTATAGGAATAAGGAGTGGATAAAGTAAATTGGGAATACGATTTCTGGAAATAGAGTTATATTTATATTTGTAATAGTTTTATATATATTAATTGATTATAAAAATCATATTCTTTTAATAATATTATTTAGCTAATAAAGAATAGGTTTTCTTTATATTAGAATATACAATAGAGATTGAATCATAAGCTTTACGAATCAAATAAGTTTACAAATTGTTGGTATTTGGAATATATAGATGATTGTTATAAAACAATAATCCTTTTATAAAAATAAGATATTTGTGTAATTTAATTGTATAGTTGTATAAAACTTCTAAATTCGGATGGGATCTATTTGCTTCAATAATTCGATTAATTATATCGAAAAGCAAGAATATTGTATTTATATCGAGATTTATAATAGTATTTGATTCTTATTAAAAAAATTCATGTATAATCTTAGTATTTATCTGATCATCTTTTATAAATTATTATAATCGATTTTTCTTTTTAATATTATTCTATTAATCTAATTTGTTAGTGTGGCGGGTAAGTATATCTACAAATAAATTATTCTTTTTAGTATAATATATAATAATAAAATTATAATTGGCGAATAGTTTTGTTTAATATATTTATTAAACATTTAGCTGTTTGGTAGATATAAAATATTCGAAAGCTTTATAATCGATATATACTTTAATCTGATATAGGGATCTAGCAAATTCAGTTTTCTAATAACTTAGGGATTTAATAATTATAAATATTTCTTTATTGTAAATTTTATAATTCAACTCAGTAACAACCATCATTTTCGAAAAGTAAACAACTAATAATTATTTATCGCTGTGCTTTTGAAAGAGTATATTAACAATTATATTATTGAATATATCAATTTCTAGTATATAGGGTAGTGTATAGTTGTAATGTTATAAAAAAAAAGCAAAAATAAATCTATTTTTGAATATATCGAATATATTTTAATAGATTTTATCAAAATGGAATTTAATATTCGTTTTTGTAAATTCGTAAAGAGGTTTTGTTATTATATTGTAATTTTTAATAAATCGGTAATAAAAGTTATAAAAACCTAAAAATAATTAAATACCTTTTACAATAATAGAATAAATCCAGATAATAATTATTTCAATTTTTTCTAAATCAATTTATATTTTATTGGTAAAAATAATAAAATCTAAATACTTGGTATATTTGATGTTGAATTCATATTTTTTAAAATCAGCTTGTAGTCTAATAAACTCAAATTACTCGAAAACGTGTTTGATGTATTTTTTGTGTTTATCTTTATTTTTTAAATATATTAGTATATTATTGAGGTAGGTAGTATAAAAGTTATTTAAATAATCAAATAAAATATTATTTATATATTATTGATAAGTTATAAAACTATTTATTAATTTAAAAAATAAAATTTTATATTTATAGAAACTGTATCGAATATAAAAAGTAGTATATTTTTTGAAAATAGGATTTATGTATATACAATGGAATACTTATTGAATATTTAATTTGATATATATTTTTATATTAACAAATTATGTAAGTGTTTTGTTGATAAAAGGTAAAGGGTATTTATTTTTGTGTGTTAAAGAATTTAATAATCTAAAATCTATATAGAATCTTAAGCTTTTATTTAGCTTTTTTATAAAAAAAATTAGTGTTGTGAATGGTGTTTAGTTGGGTTCTATAAATCTCTTAATAAGATTTTTGGTGATATATTTTTTAATAACTTTAAGCTATTCAAACAATATTTTATATAATAGGCTATATTTAAAAGCTTTTTTGTTTTTCTTTTCAAAAATAATCTTATAATTATATAATCGGGAAGGAGGTAGAATATCGGATTTATATTTAAAGAATACTCAATAATATTGCTGGTAAGTTTTGAGGATTGAAGGTTTCATTTCAATATTTGTGATGATACAATTGAGAGTAGTAATAATTTCTAGTTTAGAATTATTTAAAAAAGCAATTGTGGTTGTAATTTGATAGTTGTTATTCTGACTAAATTTACAATTTAAAATAATGTAATCAATCTTTTTATAAATAATTGTAAAGATCTTATAGTTTTTGCTTCTTTTACAGGTAAGCTAAAATTGAATTAACTTGAATACATATATATTATATATATCAAAGATATATAATAGGAGAAATTTATAAATAAATTGAATATAGGTTTAATCAAAAGCAGATTTCTTTTTTAAATTAATTAAAATTAGGAATTCGACTATACTGGGGATTATTGTATTAAGCTTTTGGGGAGGTGTAATAAGTATTATGAGTATAATCAATATTATTTTCTACTATCCATTATCAATATGGTGATATATCTTTTTTAATCGGGTGTTTTGATTGTTAATATCTTTTTATTTCAAGTAATTGATTTTAGGTTGTTGTAAGCTATTTCTGGTTAGAAGTATATTTTTTGATAAAAAAATAGTAGGAGGATACTCAAAAGACTATTTGAAGTATTATTTAAAATAATCAATTTTGATTCAAATCTCTACCAACCATTTATAACCTAGAATTATATTATATAATCCCAAATCAATAATAAGAAATAACAAATAAAACTATTATCAAATATTAATTATAAAATTAAGAAAGGTTAAATAAGTAATAACTTTATTTTTTATATTATTATAGCTTTTAATTTCAATTAGTGGTTTGAGTGGTGTAAAATAAGGTTTAAATATAAAAAATAATAATAAAAGGAATATTTTATCAATAAAAGTATAATTATTCACTCTGGAATCTATAAGTGCTTGAATATAATATAAATATTTATTTTTCGAAAGTATACATAATAGATTTATAAAATCATTTTTTATTAATTTTATTAAATTGAAAAATCTTATATTCTGAATTATACTTAAAAGGGAATTTCTATCTAAACATTTTGATTTAAATACTGATTTTCAATAGTATAAGTAGATTTAATAGTTTTCACTTGTATATCTGGATTAATATCCTCTTTAACATTCTCTTTTATATTATAAAACTCTTTATTTTCTTTAATCTTTTAGATTTTAATTATAATATTTATATTATCCATATATAAAGTAAAACTATAATTTACTTTTAATGTAGAAATAATAGTACTACGATTGAAGTTATTTCCTGGAGATGAAGTGCTATTGGATTTAAAGGTTTCTATATAGCTAATAGAAGTACAAGGGGAATATAAAATCTGAATGGGTAGATTTAGGTTTTCTAACAAGCAAAAAGCGATTTTGGGAGGAATTGATAAGGGAATCTTGCTAAATAATTTTCTAAGAGGAGTTTCTTTAATCGTTCTATTACAATTGTATTCCTGAAATATAACTTCGAATTTGTCAATTTTAATAAACTTATTAGCTAGGTCTTCTATAGTATAATATTATTAAATATAAAAATTAATAATTTATTAAAGAAAATTGAAAATCTTTTTTTTCAGATTATAAAAAAGAGTTATTGGATTGATAATTCTTGTTTGTATAACTAATAATCTAAACTTACAATACCATATCAGAAAATTCCTGTGTTGTATATTATTCGGTATAACCTAGTGTTTGTATTTAGTGTAGGTATGATTAGCCTCAGTTGGGTTCTTGTAAATAACTATAAATTAATTAATTAATTATTGATTTATTAAATAGAAAACTTATATATATAACAAGAATATATATTTTTATACTTTTTTTTTAATCTGTTTTATTATATAAAATCATTATTATAATTTTGAGATAAACAAATTTTTATAAAGTTCAAGTTATTTTATAACCAATAGCTATTAAAAGCTTGCTTTCGATTTTATATTATTTTTAAACTTAAACAAAAGATTAATAAATTTTGGAATATATAAATATTTTATTATAATAATAAAAAAACAAAAAAGGAATATTTATTGAATTTATAGATTATTCAATAAAGCGATTAAAATTAAAAGGGATTTATTATTAGTATTCAAAAAAAATTACTATAAAGACTGATTATACAAATAAAGTTTTTTTTTTTTTTTTTTTTTTGATAATAAAAAATACTTTTTTAATAAAAATAATTGAAATATCAAAAATTTAGATTCTATAATTCTTTAAGGAATTTACATAATATTGTTATTAGAATTGGAAAGGTTGAAATAAATAAATGATATTAGAATAATATTATAATATTTCTTCTTTAAGTTTGGTTATTTTGTTTTATAAAGCTTTATAGTTTACAAAAATCGATAATTGCTTTTCCTAAAATGAATAAATATATATCAATATACTACTCTCAAAAATTAATTTCTTAATTAAAAAATTGTTTTCTAATTGTTTGCTCTTTCCACATTTACTAGTATTTATATTAGGATTGTAGGAATTGTATTCATTATTTTATCGAAATTGACTATTATCAGCTAAAGAAGCTTAGCTGATTATAGGGGGAGAATAATAAAATCCTTTTACAATAAATAAATTGGATATAATAATGGTACTTATAACTCAATATGTTTAAAGAAAATATCTTTATTAAATTTTAATTAGAATAAATCTTTTTTTTATAAATAATATCGATATACAATTTATTTAAAAAAATATTATAATTATAAGATATTATTTAGATAATTATTAAATAATTGTACAATCATATAGAAATTATAAATAATATAATACTTTGCCTTAAAAGAATTATAAAAACAAAATACAATTTATCCTTAGAATTTACAATTATAGAATTGGGAGTAAAGTGCTTGTTGAATATATTTATATATCAATTATAGGGATACGATGACTCTCACCTGTACGTGGTGTATCCTACAAACCTTCGGTTATACAATCGGAAAGTTAAGTAGAGTCAACTAGAATCGAGTGGTAGTTGTATACTAATCGGAGGCTATATTAGAAACGAAAATATGTATAGCTAATTATTAAAGGGTAATCACAAAGATATTCAGAATAAAAAACTATTAATAAAACAAAAATGAAAACTATTTAATAATGGAAAAAAGATAAAAGTAGGATTGATGTAGAATTATACCTTTACGAATCTGTGTGGGGAATAGAGCTAGAATATATCGTGACAAAACATTTACAAAACAAAACTAGCCCTTGAAATAACGAATAATAAAGTTTTTATAATATAACTGAATTTAATTAAAATTTGTATTAAAAACAAAGCCGATATCTTTAATTTGATAAACATAAATTGACAGAATATTTTTGGGATGCTAGTGTGTAGAGTTTTTATAATCTAACAATATATACAATCTGCAAATATACTAAATTGAATATTTATAAATAATGAGGGGAGTAGTAGGAAGTATATAAAAACTAGAATAGTATCTATTAGAGTCAATAGGAGTATATATGGAATAAAAGAAGGAATGTTTTTAATATCTTATTTTCAAATATGTAGAAATAGTATAATAACAGAGGAGTTTTGATATAAAAAGAATACTTTTAGCAAATTATATTCAACAATATTTGATTGGTATTATGGTAACAGAGGATTTCAGGTAAAGGCTAATTTTATAATATATATATATAATGTGCTCCTAGCATTCTATTTTTTATTATAAACTATATATTGGGGGAGTGGATTCTATAAGTAGAGCTTTGGTTAATAGATTGAAAATATTATAAAAAGGCTGTCTAACTAGGAATCTGAAATAGTAAGTTTGTGAGATATAATTGGTTTTATTGTATAAAAAAGATCTAATAAGGTAATATAAAACGGTTATTAGCTGTAAAGCGTAGTATATAATGATAGTGATGGCAATACTATTTATATAGCTCAAGAGAACGAATGTGTATATCAGTTTATAATCGGATACTATAAGACAAAGGGTATGATAGAGATATTAGATAGGCTTAAAGAGCAAATAGGAATAAAGGTGTAGAGGAATGGTTTTGGTTCTAGTTGGAATTTCTGAAGGTAATTATATAATAAATAATTTAATATAATCAAAAGATTCTACAGAAGCTTAGTACTAATGGTTTTATTATAAGTAAGCTGGGAAAGCATTTGTAGATATAGCGAACCTACTTTATATTATAAGATATTCTAGAAAGTAGTTATAATATAATTCATTTCTGTTAGCGACTGGTGGCGCTCAGAACCGGACACGGGGACTTTGCGTCCTACCACTGACGCTTTCAGTACGACAATGCTACCTCAGAATGCTCCTGCGGATACAGTAAAGAGCCTAAGTACTTAGTGCTTTGCCGACACTCTTGCATTCAATTCGACTACTGGCCGAACAAACCCGGTTTAATCCTGTGAGACACAAAGAGTGTAATCAATTATTTTTCTTTTCTTCTGAAGATCTCAACAGACTTTGCAATTTTTTTAGCGATTATTAATCACTTTGAGCAATTACGCTCAGTTTCTCTGAAAATCCTCTGATCTTTTATTTTTATATTGCTAACTGAGATTGTATCCCCCTTTGGAGCTGTTTTCCCTTTCTCTATTACTGTATACAAATTGCATTAAACAAAAACTAACAATATAGGGCTCTCTGGCTAGCTGCAAACTTGAGCTACCCAGTATAAAGTGGATTGAACAGTACCGATATTGTAAGCGGGAGATAAGCGGCAGGAGCGTATACAGTATTCCTAGTTGTTTCTCTTTTAATCTGTATTACAGTTGTAGAAAAACGGAATGTGTGGCTATGCTGGTACCCCTGCCAGCATAGTCCATCCCTAGTACCCTCTGGGAGGTCATGGCGAGCCCCTGCAGCTTGCCCCCTGGATGTAAATTAAAATAAATAAATAAATAAATAAATATATCAATTATATATATATAATTGTATATATGCATGCATATACACATAAGCGATTACAACTGCGATTGGGTGCCGATCCGTGACACACAGATAACAAATCAAATGATTTTTAAGAAATTGGATTTTGATATAATAAGATTTTAAAAAAGAATAAAAAAAAGTATATATAAATCAAAATAATCAAAAAATATATATATATAATAAAAGTATAATATAAATACTAATCAGACTTATAACTATCACAAAGATAATAGCTATATTTAATAATCACTTTGATCTGGAAATAGATATATAAAATAATAATAAATTAAATTAACTTAAAATATAATCCTAATAATTATACCTACTTTATATACCCTAATCAGGTAAGGTATTCACCTAATTAAATATATAAAATATATAAATAAAATGAATGAAATAATATTAATAATTATGGGAATGAGTATTCAAAAGGAGTACCAGGATTAGTGCTTGTGAGGTTACACTATACAGTGAATTTCGTGATAAAAAAGAAATGAAAAAGAAATAAAAAAGAAATAAAAAAGAAATAAAAAAGAAATAAAAAAGAAATAAAAAAGAAATAAAAAAGAAATGAAAAAGAAATGAAAATGAAATGAAAATGAAATGAAAATGAAATCAAATGAAATCAAATCAAATGAAATCAAATGAAATGAAAATGAAATCAAATGAAATTAAATCAAATCAAATTAAATAAAATCAAATGAAATCAGGGATTAAATTAGAGATTAAATTAGAATTTATAGGTTAGATTAAATTAAATATAATTTAATATAATATAATAAATAGCAATTTCATAATTTTATTATTTATTTATTAATTAGCTAATAAGAAATTAATAGAAAATAGAGAGAGTATAATATCGATAGAAGGTTTATATTATTATTTAAGGTTTTAATCTTAACTAGATATCTAGATAGATAATAATAATATATAATTTCCTTACTAATTAATAATTAATAATTAAAATATCGATTTTATACTATCTTTTATTAGGAGAGTAGTTCTATACTAAGCTTTAAATCAAGATGAAATTCGCTTGAAAAGGAATAGGAAGGGATGGGATGGAAAATGACCCGAGTGTCTACTCATTCAAACGACCTACTCTTTACTAGCTAGCTAGCGCTATATATAAGAACTAATACAACAATAACGCATATAGGTCATCTCCCCGCTCAATCAAAATCCTTAGTCTTCCTGGATCTGGGACTGCTATAGTAATAGGCTGCTTGTTGTTTCAAGTTCGTAATGTTTTTTTCATTATTTATCTATTTGAATCGATTCGACTATCATCTCGATGAATAACCAACCACATGCTAATATAATAGAATATATATAACATATATTTTAATAATATACCTACTAATAAACATTACGGAACTATTCCATTGTAAGAAACTCATATATTATAAGTAAGTTCCTATTAAATTTACGGCTCTAGGAATACTCTATAGTAGTAAAGTTAGTAACTATATATAAATAAAATATCAGTATAAATTCCTATACGAATATTTAATATATATGTTATTGAATTGAAATTTCTTTTGTTTTTAATAAATTGTATACTTTATTATTAATGAATATAATTGGCTTAAATGAGAATATTTATTATTAAATTTTAATAAATATTAAGAAAAAAAGGATTCAGAAAGATCTTTAGAGATTTCAAATATTGAATATTAGAGTTGTAGGAAAATTAGATGAAAGGGTATATGTATAGGAGCTAGAAGAAAGAAGGCGAAATGAGTATAAGAGTTAGGAAAAGGAGGAGAGCGAGTGTAGGAGTTAGAGGGTGGGTAAGATGAGCGGAAGATATTAGCCGAAAGTTTAAAAGGGGAATTAATTTACTTCATTTTCAATTCACTCTTTAATCAAAAGCTTTATTATTATATTATATAGTATAGAATATATTGTTTAAATAAGAATATCAATTAACTCTAATCTATATAGTTATATCAATCCTGATTGATTATTAATTAATTATTAATCGAATTCAATATATATAAACTTTTTTATATGAAAATAATCTTATACTAGACTATAAACTTTCGAAAATTAAGAAATTTTGAAAATTTCTTTAAATCCTTTAAAAATAAAAATTTCTTATTATATATATATATATAAATTAATTATATTAATGCTTTATAATCCATTTTCTCAATATCATATTAAAAATTAAATTTTTTATTATATTTGATAAAACAATAGTTTTTTCAACTACGGATTCTGCTACTACAGGAATATGGATATGTTTTGATATCGATATCCCGGGTTATTGTGTTTGGATTCTTGATATGTATAGTTTATTGAGTATTGGGTTTGATATTGATAGAATGGATTTTTTTTTTCAATGGAGGTGGTATGTATGATTATTAATGAAAATTATATTCGAGTAGTGAGGAGAGAACAGATTGTAAGAATACTATTCTTGTTATATCATTTGATGTATCTTGGAGAATGATATGGTGTTTAGAATGACTATTCGGGAAAGTGAGAAGATGATTGTGTTGGTGAATGAGATGTTAGTATCTATGCATGTGTGTATCTTTTGCACCGTTGCTTGTTCATGCATAAGAGTTGAGGCCCCGGCTTATCGCACACTACCCTTTTTCGTGACAAAATCCCTGCAAAAAAGTCGTTTTCCCATACAAACTTATTTCTTTTATAATTTATTTAATAATTAAAGAGTTGATTTGAAAATCTCTTATATAAGAAATTACTATATTTGAAATCTTAAAAAATGAATGAATTATTTTTAGCATTTTTTTTGATATAGTTATAGGTTTTCAAAGTTGAAATTTTTCCAAATTTATTATATATAACGCTTTTCCCATACAAAAAAATCGATTTTTTTGGATTTTTTGGAAATTCTAACTTTAAAAACCTACAACTATATCAAAAAAAATACTAAAAATAATCCATTCATTTTTTTGAGTAATTTTAATAATTAATTATAATATATATCAATTTTGATAATTTAATTTCTATATTTATTGAAATAATATATAGTTCAAAAATTGAAGAAATGAAGGTTTTTGGTGTGTTTTCGGCTAGTGTGCGATAAGCCGGGGCCTCAACTCTTACATTCTAATTCGCGAGAATAGGGATATATATGAATATCGAGAAGCATTTCAGAAGATTGAGAAGGAGATCTTGGAATATCTTGTTTCCTTGGGAAAATATGTCACTCGGTATGGCAGTCATGACTATCTGGATTGTATAGCTAGGTACTTATATACCTATAATAGGGTTTGCGTTATTCCCGTTTCTTCTGTAAGTGGAGAAAACTACATTGAGAAGCCGTTAAGGAGTTCTTGGTATGATGAGAATTTTAAGAGGAGTGCTACGGTTTTGGGTGCTCTGATTTCTGTTCTGGTGTGATAGGAGTGGGTTTAGCTTGTTTATTTCTTGACTTCTTGTGCTCCATTTTCTATATAAATTCAAGCCATGAATAAATTTAACAAAAAAAAAGTAAAGCAAAAAACCGTATTGATCGCAGGCGTGTCCTTCCCCCAAAGTGACGTAAATAATAAGATACTTCTATGATTAGAACTCAATCGCGATTGTGAGACTGTTTAAACAGAGAATTATTTCCATGACTCAATCGAGGGGACATTATTAGTTTAGCAATAAGATTGGCTATTGATTCTTCCCCGAAGTCGACGAATACATGTATCATCATTCGTTTTCAATGTCCAGCTCCTAGAACTCTAAACCCGAGAGCATTTTCAAATCCTAAGATATCTATAGTAACTAAACAATAGTTATTCGAGACATCTCAATAGCATCGAATAAATTTCTAAGACTTTTAGCTGGCATCCAATCGTGCAAAGCGAATTCGACCCCGTCCCCGTACACATATTTGGAGGGAAATAGACCACCAACACGCTGATAGTATCCGTTGTCCAATCTTTTTAAAATCAAAAACGACTGATTGAATTTATAAGAATTGGAATCCGGCCATTCTCCCAGTAGCATGAGTGTGCATGCTTCGGCCTTGAGATCTTCAGGGACATCGTAAAACTGTTGGAAGGTTTTTTCTTGCGCACTATTCATCAGCTGGACTTTCAAAGAAAGAGCTTTGGCTTTGAGAACGATTTTACCGCACGCTGGTGTGTTGTCAATCTCAAGACATTTGATTTTGACATAATTTTGCAAACCAAATTCTCGAAAGTGAACCGGACAATCAACTGAGACCCAGGACCATGAAGGAGCGCCTCCGTTTCTCACATTGCTATGACCTTTACGTGGAAAGGTCCGCCATCTTTCTGTGTCCCAAGACAGATGGTGTTCGACTGTGCTTCTCATTACACCAAAAACATGCTCGTCATTCCACACCAAAGCAAGTTCTTTTGCAATACCAGATATGGCAGGCAAGCGATCTTCAGGGTTCGTAAGATCACGCCCCGTAAAGTTTTCAACAATACAGTTCCAAATGTGAACGCGATGAAGTGCGTCTGGTAATTGTATTGCTACGTCGCGTCCAAAGATATTTGCAGGCACTTCAGCCATTATCTGCCCGTATGTATAATCACTTTTCGCCACGGGCTCGTATTTCAAAGACTGGCAATGCCATAGCAGCTCTGTAGATCGAAACGAAAGCAGTCTGGGCGATAGTATTGATTCTTGGAAACACCAAGCTCTGCGATCTATAGGTTCTTGATGCCACTCGCCGAGGACTTTTGATTCAGAAATATATACCTTCGACAAAGATTTGTCGGGCAAGCAGAATGGAATCTCTAGTAACTCTGGAGAGGGTTTTTGATTAAATAATCCCCCGTCTACTGAAGTTGCGCTTGCCGCAGATATTGTCACCGTGGCATTCTTAAAAATGTCTCCCATTGCCCCAATCTCTCTGGCTTTATCAAGATCACTATCTTGAATGATGCACAGTGCATCAATCCAAATGTATCGTATTCCAAGTTTCCTCGCCATGAGAATCGTGTCTTTGAAGGTCAAAGGCAGATTATCAATATCAATGCCACGCATGTTTTGTTCCAGAGTAGAATTGGTTGTTGTGAAGCTCTGAGGTCCTCCCCAACAGTAGCTCAAAGCAATATAGTCGTCTTTTTGATCGGGTCTACTCACATATAGGTAAACAAGACTTGTGCTTTTAGATCCTATTTTAAGCACTCTCGTGGGTAGTTTTGGAGTAGAGTATCGACAAGTTCTTGTGTGACGGTGACAGCAGTCATCTAACCATTCTTTTATTTTGGGAATGGTCCTTTTGAAATTATCCTTGGCTATAAGAGGTTCCCGCTCAATATACACACCCGCCGGACTCGCTAGAAGACATGAGTTATTAAAGCATGGTTGTATGAAGAATAAGCTTACCTTCGTCAGCCAAAATACAAAGCCAGCCGGATAGAGATCCGGAGGTTTTGACTCTAAGTTCATCAATTTTGCGTCCATGATACGGATATTTAGTTAATCTAGCAGATCCCTTCAGTCTCGGAAGTAAGCATTCTTTAGCAAACATCGAGATCCTCTTGGAAAGGGGCAGTCTATCTTCGATCCTTTTCTCAGCGAGCCGAGCGTGCAACGTCACGCACGAATTTCCAATTACGAATGAATCAAAAATTGATTTTGTGATAAATTTGCATAACCCGCATCCGCGATCCGCTGCGTCTTTAACCCCTCTTAAAGTGTTGTGCTTATAGCCTTCTTCAGAGATGAGACTTTTCAGATTTTCAATTGTAGAAAACATTGGTTTGCAATGATGGCATAGCTTCTGAGTCTTAGCCGTCTCAGGCAACGGAGTAGAGACTTCCAGCGAATCGGGTTCCATCGAATCGACAGCATCCAGATGATGTTGATCTCCTTCCGGTAGTGCAGAACAATCATCGACTAAAGAATTCGGTTCGAGTTGTGATGTACTCATTCTGATTTTGCTTGATTTTGCAGTTGAAAGCTGCTAGGTCGTGACGATGCCGATATTGTTGATGAATTCTCAGAGTCTAAAACAACATCAGAATTGCCGATTCAAGTATTGGAAGGGATATAGAGTCTCCAAAACCTGCACGCACTTTGTGGAATGATAATTTGAGAAGAAGGATTAGTTTGAAGAGTTGTAGATGTGTTTGACAATGCGGGGTTTAATTACTGGCCGACTGTCGCACAATCGCTCCCTGTGAAACATCGTCAGCCTCATTATACAAAATCTTCTCGGAGTGTGCTAATATGCTCGGTGATTCGCTGAGGTTGTCAATGTAAGCATCGGGACTTGCTAAGTGGTGGGAAAATAAACCAGAACAATGAGATAATGGTCATGGTGATTGACACATGATCTGTATCACATGATAGTCGCACTTGGTGCGAAGCTTTCATTGATTTTGATCTTTGTGCGAGGTCATAATCTCATGTATTAGTCTCTCTATCTCTCCGTCTCGTTCTAGAGTTCATAGCCCAGATCTCGCTATTTGTACTGCCCTTCGAGATACTCTACCTAATCATCATCCCTTTCCCCTTGACTTCTTTTCTCACCCATTCAACTCTTTCCCCTCCCTAGTCTCATCCGATCCATCCTCACCCACCGTTTGCCCATCTTTTCCCATAACACTGATGTCCATCTCCCCATTCCGAGACCCATTCCCGGAACTATCTCTATAAATCATATGCTCCACATTGATCTTCGGCCCTTTGAACCATTTCCGAGCACTGATCGCATACCAACACATAGCCAGAGTCATTGTACCTCCGTATATTAAACATGTGTAATTCATATTCAGATCATTGAGATCTGCTCCTGTGACTGAAGGAAAGCAGAGAATGGGAATAATGAGGGATACCCATCCGACGGCCACGACACCAATGGGTGTTGAGAAACGACCTAGATTCCAGGGACCTGTTGGTGTATCAGCTCATAGCTCTAGATTGATGATTGCCAAAATAAAGGAAGAGATTTGAGGATTTTGGAGAACAATACCAGGACGAAACTTCCCCTTTGCGCTAAAAACTTTCAACGCAATAGGGAATACAAAAGCAATATATTGCGCAATAGCACCCATACTAAAAACAGCCCCAATAGCCACCGGGCTAGCAAACATCAGAAGACCAAGAAGTGCACCTAGAGTGAGGACAAACCAAACGGCGTAGACGGGTGTTTTGGTGTGAGGGTTTACTTGTTTGAGCCAATGAGAACTAGGGAGAGCACCATCGCGGGAATAGGCGTAGACAACGCGGGATGAGACGACTGTGACACTGAGGATGGGAGTTAGCTAACCTTTTTTCACATAATAAATCGAAGAATATGGGGAAATTGGTAATTTACCCTTGCCCAACAAAAAACTGAGCGACCATGTTGAGTGAAAACATCGCAAGTCCAGCTTTTGGGCCAAGTACTTGGAGACACAAGCTTCCCTGTCAAGAGTCAGTCAGAAACTCAAAGCTCACCGAAGAGTGATATTTACCATAGGTTGCCCATACTGACCAGAAACGACATCTTGGATATCCTTCACAGTATACGCAATGACCAAAATAATTGCCCAACCAAGCCACAGTCCTAACTGAGCTGTCATGATAATAGCCCTCGGACCAGCAATATTTGCATTTGAGCACTCCTCGCTCAAATGAAATGGTGCATCATAGCCAGACAACGTCCACTATTCCATGTTAGTCTAATTATTGGTGCAGATTAAGCTGACTCACAATAACAGACAAGAAACCCATCAAAAAAGCAAATCCAGTAGGCCATTCTGTCCCATTAACAATACCCTCAGAAGTCCACACCATACTATTTGAATTTGTCTTCGGTTCATTGATCGAACCCGCTGGGAACCAAATGACAAAAATTAAGAGTACAATCACATTCGTGATAGTCCCAACTGTATTTAGCACTCCAATGAACTTAGTAGAATTCATAGCCAGAAGACCTTGTAAGACTAGCAAAGCCAAAAGCAAAAGATATACATGCCATGTTTGAACAACATAATCCGGATGAACAATTTGAGCAGCTGTTAATATCATAGCCGCAAGTGCATAGTTCACCGCACACGGTGCTGTTACTTCACCAGCAAAATTCGACCATCCGGTTATCTATCAAGACATTAATCCAGATTCAAATATCGGAGAATTGAAAACATACCCAGGAACACAAAGGTCCATAACCCTCCGGTGCCAAAACAGCCGAAGCATAATAAAGACCCCCCGCCGTCGGCATACTCGAACACAATTCCGCCATCGCAAATGCTACAAATTGTATCAAGATACCCGCAACGAGCCATCCCCATACCGAGCCCGCTGTTCCACTATACCCAAGATTATAGCCCAGAGTCGATGCGATCGATGGCAAAAGACCTAGACAGGAGAAGGAAACTCCAAAAGATGACCATATTGATAATTCTCTTTTGAATTCTTGTTTGTAGCCTAAGGAGACAAGAATCTCCTCGTCGGTGTCGGCTAGATGGTCGATGACTGCGTCATCTCCTGTGTTTTGGAAGATAGATGTGATGTGAAGGGTATTCTCATCTACTGTATGTTTACTTTTTAACACCATATTGAAAGTCGATGGAAATTGGGGATTTTCCGACGACGATTGAAGACCTTACTTAAGGCTGACAGGAATAGAACTAACAGTCCAACTCTGAAGAATGTAGCACATCGTAAACTCGACGTGTACAAACATCGTTGACCTTCAACAGTTTATCTAATTGTGGCACTAAACCATGATAAGCAAATGCAAGTAACGTGGTATGTTGTGTGAATATATATTTAGGAAGTTAGTAGTGAGATATGCCGAGATCGTCCAGATCAACTAATTGGTTGAAACCCGATGAGACGGTGAGTATACAACGGCCGAGATGGCTCAATGCTGATGTTTTCGTGGGGTAAAATCACCTGCGACTGGTCACCCTTCTCGGCATACATATTGATGACCGGATCAGCACCACTCCGGAAAATTAAGAATCGATCCCTATGGATGATTCAAATGCTGCAAGAAAACACTCCTAATTAGTCCAAATTACGAGTATTCTCAATTTGCGAAAGCTTGACGATGTATTGATGAGAGACTAAGAGTCGCAATGGCACAAGATCACGAACGACAAATATGTGAACTTTGCTACATTCTTTTATATATTAATATCTATTCTCGGAAGCTAAGAAGCCCAAAGGTACGATTTTTCTGATCTCTACACTAATTACTATACATCCTTAGTCGTACATATTTCATCCTTGTGAATTGGTAAGTCCTTGCGAGCTGCTCATTCAACCCACTTACTTTGCAGCCATTATTATCATTTCAAATCAAACCTAAGAGCCACCATCCTTTCGTCGTAAAAGCACCTCAGCTTTAACAGATGGTGTCAGGCCGATTCCACTTCGTACAGTCTTGCGCACAAAGCTTTGGGAGCTAATGAAATCATCTGGTTTCTCCTTTTCGTGTATATAAATTGCCGGCTGAGCGCAAAATTCGACAACCCAATCGTTATTATTTCCACCCTTTCTAAAATGAGCGAGTTCGTTGGTCATAGATTTAGGGTCATATGGAGTACCTGGTGCAAATGCAACCAACTCATAATCCCTGAAATTCAATGTGGATTCTGCTTTGCTTTTCAAGGCCAGACGAAACATTCCAACGAGTCGAGATTGGCGATCCTGCCATGTCTCTTTGTCATCATTCCATGTCGAGAATCCGTTCCAATTCTTGAAAACCTCGCTACCAGGATTCTTGGCGAATAGTGGTTCCATAATTTCGGAGTATTTTTTAGTCAGACGCTCTGCTTCGGGGTAGATGTATTGGTGTTTGAACTTTGCACTCGAGATTACATCGTAACGAGCAGCCAAATCAAGATTTCTCATTGCGTTAGGTCCGTCTGATAGTCAATTAACAACATATTTTGGATTCAACGAGGAAATGTTAAACTTACCTGAATCAATCATTTTTTTTCGGATGCTCTTTACATAGTCTGAGGATGAGCCCTCAAGTTGCGGAAAATCGGACTCGAATACCCAGAGTTTCAGGAAGCTTGCTGTCAAAGCTCTGTGGACCGCGAGTGTGTCGATGGATGAAAGGCTGGCTCCAAGCTCTTCAGCTGTCTGTCGGAGTATATCGTCTTGGCCGAAAATATCAAGAATGATCTTTTTGAGCTCCTGGTTCTGATCCAGCCCGGGAGGGACAATTACTGGAACATAATCGAATGGTAGTTGATCAATTATATTAAATGCATCAACCATATTTTGAACACTCTCATGTCCGAAGGTCTCGTCGGATGTGGCACCGAGCTGTGTAAACCTTGATAAGAATCGACGAGTCTGCTGTTCTTTCCTTAAGATTTTAATCTCTTGATCTTTTTTATCTAGAGCAACCTCTGGAGAGTCTTTTCCCAATAGCCACAGGTTCGTCCTTAGATGACGTGCATCACTTGCTTCGGTTTCTCGACGCTGTTCTTTTTCAATAATTTCCAAATCTTTTTCTTTGAGAATCTCACGCAGGTGTGAGATTTCCTCCTTCGCCAAACCAAGCAATATACTGTCGGTTTGCAATTCATTGCTTGACTCATCGCACATCTCGCTGCTTTCCGAAAATGGCTCACTCTCAATGTGCGCCTTATAAGGGTCTTCGGTGCTGCATCTTTCGCACGAAAATTCTATGTTCTTTGCTTCTGTGATTTCCACTCCAACACAAACACAATGCTGCCATATACTGCAGTTTTTGCACTGAACCCAGTCGGTATAAGTCTGTTTATTCATGCAGATGCATCCTGTTTCTTCGTCAGTCATGTCATCTTCAACATGGTGAGCCGGTTCACTGAAGCTCAGACGTTTTTCACGAGATTCGGATACTGCTGGCGCGTTTTTATATGAACAACTGCCTTGCAAGCCCTTCTTCATACAACTGGAGCAAGCAGGACGAGCGCCATTACATGCCACCTTTCTTCGTCGACAATGATCACATCTTTGTGATAGTCTTCCCCTGCGAACAGATGTTGACGATTGAACACGAGCAATAGTTTGACCATCCTCACTGGCCCTTTGCGTGTTTTCATCCTGGCTATCTTCGATGATGTGAGAAGATTGATAGTGAGTCCGCGAGAGGGGATCAGGTGAATAAGTCGAAACGGGCTATATTTTTCATACATCAGTATATATTCAAATAACTAGGTAGTATGTATTAACATTGAGGATATACTAACATTAACCTTTCTTTTCTTGGTGGCAGATTGAGATACCTCTGTGTCAAAATCGGGGTCTCTGGTCTTACGCTTGGCATGTGCTTTAGGAAGAATTGAATTGTGAGTTTCCTTGCCCTTTAGTTCTGGTGAAAAGGTCGAATCGGGCTATTTTGTTCAACGGTCAGTTATTGTTCAAATAAAAAGCAGAAATCATAGAATGGGGTTTAAACGAACAGTGAGCTTTCTCTTTTTTGTGGCGTTTTGAGAATCCTCTGGAATCGAACTAGCAACTCTTTTTCTAAGCTTCATAGGAGTCCTGGGAAGAGTTGAGCCGGAAGTCTTTTCGCCTGGCACTTCAGGTGCTGGCTTTTGAGTATTAGCCTGAGCATTATCACGCTCATGTTTTTTCGATTTCGAGCCACTATCGGTAGATCTCGACGGTTGCTTGCTGGCGCGGAGCTCAACTTCAAAGTCTTCACAAGCAAGCGCGATTTGGTTTCTCAAAGCATCTGGAAGATTGACCAGGCAGATGCAACCTTTGTTTATGATAGTTCTGCTTCGAGTACTATCTTTGTCGCGGGTGCCCCATTTATCCAGTAAACCTTGCAGCTTTCGAGAGACTTGTTTACTAGTATAATCCACATCGCACTTTTGTTTGAGGTGAGAAACTACAGTCTTGTCAAAATCGATATTGTCATGTTTGATTGCAATATCAACCCAAGAGAGCAATTGGACAACATGACTCTCCAGCCATTTTGCGACGAGGTGTTTTTGGGCCATTTTTAATTCAAGATCTTGAGAGATGTTGATGGAGGTTGGAGTTGATTGTGATTGAAGTTGGTTGAGGTTGAAATTGATGGAGGTTGGAGTTGATAGAGGTTGAAGTTGATGGAGGTTGAGATTGAAGTTGATAGAGGTTGAAATTGATGGAGATTGAAGTTGATAGAGGTTGAATTTGATGGAGGTTGAAGTTGATAGAGGTTGAAATTGATAGAGGTTGAAATTGATAGAGGTTGAAGTTGATGGTGGTTGAAGGTTGAAATTGATGGATGTTGAAGTTGGTCGAGGTTGAAATTGATGGAGGCTGATAGATGGAAGTTGATGGAAGTTGATAAAGGTTGAAGGTTGAAGTTGATGGTGGTTAGAATGGATTGATCGAGAATTCTTAGAGTTTGTAAAATCTTTGTGGGATTCGAGTATCGGATACCCACATGATATGAAGCGGCACCACTGTATTAAATTTTCCAATCAAAAAGATATTGTCGCGAAATGAGTGAATGTGGACACGTGATAACGCGCTAGCGGTTGGTGTAGGAATTACATTCACTTCTCTGCGTACCTTGTACACTTTAAATGAATTCCTGATTGATAATTTTAAATATTATATGAAAACGCCGACATCGCGATCGATGCTATACTGAAATACGAACATACTTCGTCTCCAATAGCTTGTCAGCTTTGATAGTCCTTCTTCACTAAAGTGTTAGAAAGTTGGCACTCATCAAATCATTCAGCCTCATACAGAAACCCATCTTCCAGGTTAGTTACACAATCATGAACTTCTCTCCCGACTCCCTCTCAATGTCTCATACGTTCAAAAACAACCGAACATGCCAAAATATTATAGCTAATTCAAAAGTGATCTCACCAGAGTCAGAAATGCTCTCACCACGTGCGCCGGAGGCTCCCAATCGCCCAAAACAAGAGCCTCGTGAATCAAACTTCTTTGAAACAGAAGGCAATATGACTGCCATCGACGGCGGCTCGCCAATGGAGATCGATAGTCGAAACGAAAATGAAGTTGACCGTCTGATCATTTCAACTGATTTCGGAACGACATTTAGTTGTGTGGCTTTTGCCAGCAGCAAAGGTGACATCGGCATCGTGAGGGGATACGCCACTGATCCAATGTCGATTCAAAAGAAGCCTCGACTTGACGTGCCGACTGAGAGTTGGTATCCGACCAAAGCCAAGCTGGAAGAACTGATGATAGAGAGAAATGCAGACATCGATGAGCCGATGCTGAGATTTGACGACGAAGGTGATTCAGATGATGATGATTTCAATGATGCTCAAGCACAATCTGGTTTAAAGCCAAATTTCATGTATTGGGGTTACGAGGTGCAAGACAAACTGAGCGAGCCTGATTTGGATAAGGAGCAATACAATTGTATCTCGCGGTCGAAACTGTTGTTGGACACCAGTTATCAAACTGAGAATATCCGCAAGGAATTGAAACCAGTCTTGAAGAAACTCAAAGCTAAAAAGTCCATCAAAGCCGACGAGGATGTTATTGCCCAATACCTCGAACAGCTCTTTTTGCACGCGAAGAAATACCTAAAAGAAATCCGGAGACTCAAAGATACAACAATCGTGGAACATGTTTTATGCGTACCTGTAATCTGGTCGCCCAGTGCATGCAGAAAAATGCAAAGAGCCATGGAAATCGCTATCCAGCAATCAGAACTTGGGAGCATTAACAACCTGTTTCTTGTGTCGGAACCTGAAGCAGCAGCAGCTTATGTGCTTGAATACAGCAAAATCATTTCTGTGAGTAAAGATGCTCCATTAAAGGTTCTTCAACTGACTGTATGAAGGGAGGAGAAACTTTTATACTTTTAGACGCCGGTGGAGGAACAGTTGATGCGACCACATACACTGTTGGTGATGAGGAGCCACTTGAACTAAAAAGAGAAGAGGTAGCTGCACAAGGTAGGATCATACATCTTATCATATAGTTTATCTACTGATCATGCAAAGGCGGACTTTACGGCTCCAGCTACCTGAACGAAGCATTTAAAGAATATCTGTTTGGTCGCCTGGAGAGTGAAAAGTCTGACTTAGAGACCGATGGGAGAACTATTGAAGGAATTGTTGACCAGCAAACAATTAAATTTGAAAACTCATTGAAGAGAATAATGGATGTGACAGATAGGAATATGGCAACGATTTCTCTCCACATACAAGGCCTTCGCGAAAATCCAGAAAAGGGCTTTGCAGACAATCGCATTAAAATTAAGAGGTAGATGAATCTCTGCCCTTTTGCTGGTCGTGCAACTAACACTATTTAGAAACGATTTCTGGAGAATGTTTGAGAGATGCCTCCGAGGTAATATGGAGTTAATGCTCGATCAGATCAAGCTGTCGAGAGAGGCTGGACTTACTGTAAAGGTATTGATGGAGGAAACTCTTAGCGGTTTGAAAAGAGCTAACTCGTGCTGGCACAATCTAGAAAGTTGTATTAATTGGAGGATTTTCCAACAATCCATCTCTCAGAAAGACATTGGAAAGACGACTAAGAAAATTCGAAAGAGACACGGGTGTTTGCATCGAACTGGTAACCGTAAATGATCCGGAATACCTGTAAGATCCCACCCCGAGTCGAATGTTTGACTGAGCTGATGAACCTGTGACAGAGAAACTGCGATGGCCAGCGGCGGAATCTTGCGGGCGCTCGATAAGGAAAACGATGGGCTAGAGAGAATCAGCGTGTGCAGCTACGGGTTCTTCTTGCAGGAAGTACACGATCCGATAGGTATCCCGGCACATAGAAAGGTTAAACCAATAACAGATTCAAGTGACGGTGTACCATATTTGGAGGTGATGGATTGGGTAGTCAAGAAGGTGAGATGAATTTTTCTCGACACTTGCCTGTTACAATACTGACCATCACCCAGGGAGAAATTATCCCGGCCGCCAAAGAATATCGTATGGACGTACATTTCATCTTTCCCGCAACACGAAAGACCTTTATCTATGAACAAGAATTATATGTCTCGGACACTAGCACTGAGCAACATTACAAATTCACACACCCTAAGAACAGAGGTATGTAGTCTAAGGGTTCAAAACGTTTGGCTTGTCTAACAGTGTAAAGGAGCTCAAATAGTCGGAACCGTTCATTTGGACTTCGGCGAATTGATCAGATCTGGAGCTATCCAGGAGACAATAGAGCAGGACGGTCTCAAACTATCGAGGTATTACAGAGTCGATTTCGAGCTTGTGATGAAAATAAAGGGCCGAAATTTGGAGATAAAAGGTTGCATTGGGGGAGAATCATTTGGTGGTCAGGAAGTCAGCATTGCAGCAGCCTTCGTCCCTGGTACAAAGTAGCCTTGGGAAAATTTTGTAAGTACGATGAATGGCAAGTTCATAAGTTCTCATTTCCTTACTGAGCTCACTGGCGACTTTGGTGTTTGATAGGGCTATCTTATGGTGCGGCCAGAAGTACTCGTTTCAAAGGGACAAGTTCCAGGCGGCACAAGTCTATCCCCTTATTCTGGAACCGTCTTCGTGGCAATTTGGGTTAATGCTTTTTTACTTCCCAAGCTATGTATCGCGTTAGTTAAATGAACGAACATCAATGAACATAGTCTTCTCTTTCATAGGAGTCCTCTTCGATGAACTTTGATTTGCATGTTTTTCAATCCTGCCCAGTCCAATGCACGGCAATCTCAGCCGCGTGGACATTCAGACTGAGAGTGGCAAAGGAACTAAACCAGCCAAAACAAAAAATTGGTATGAGTGCCTCGAATGGACCTGAAGGCATGGTGGTGATAGATATGAAGCATGCTGGAAAGAAGTGAGGACAAGCAGACCAACAAAATCATCTCATCATGACTAAGCAAAAATACTTGGCAAGACCCAGTCAATTCCTACACGTGAACTAACCACATCCTCTTCGTCGACATCTCCTTCCCCTCTTAGATTTTGTTTTGCTCTCCGCTCTTCTGATGAATTCTTAAGTTTTTCGATCATGTTTTTGTGTAGTTCATATCAAGCACGCGTGGTTGCTCCGGAACACGTGAACCAGCGTCTCCTTATTTACCCAACTTTTAATGTCATCTTTTGTCTTGACCACCATTTCTTATGGTCATCAAGTACCCTCATACTAACAGTTTGAGCTCCCAGCAGCCTCTCTTAATTCTTTCTTCTCCGCACCTATTAATTTCTTATAAAAGAAAACCTCCGTCTTCAACTCTCCCGTTTGAGACCACACATCATACTCCGGTATTCTTCCACACTAGTTTCCAAATTAGTCTGCGTCCAGTAACATCTTCATCTCCTCATGAAAACGAGACTAACTAACCTCTATGTACCCCATTCTTCTATAAATGCCCTCTGCTGAACTTCCTACATCTGTATCAAGCATCTGTCGGAATGTCAACAGACCGAACCAAATGGAATGAAGTAAACTTATAACGGTGAAAACATACCAATAACCAAGCACCTATCTCCTCTGCAACTTTCTCCGTTGCCCTCATGATCCCCGTCCCCACACCCTTTCCCCTAAACTCTGGATCTACCATGAATTTCTCCACAAATCCTCTATGAGGCCCAGTCTCACATGCTGGTGCGGAGAGCATACAGACACCTGCTACCTGTACTTTCTCTCCTTCTTTAGGTTGAAGCATCACGAAAACAATCTGCCTCGTTCCGGCTTTTACTTCAGAGAAGCGATCCTGCCACCATGATTCTACTTTGGAGATTTTCTCCGGCGGAAAAGGGGGGAGGAAAGTGAGAATTGGATGGGGCGGAGATTCGACGCAGGTTTTGTGGAGATGGACGAACCCGGGGAGGAGTGGGAGATGCTTCGTGGGGTCGAAGACGATGGGTTGGGAAAGTTCTGGTGAGGAAGACATGGTGGTTTTGGAGAATAGGGAATCAACGGGACCGGAATCATTCACGATTTACTTCATTTATATCATGAATTGTGTATGAGGCCTCCAACACACGGCATAAGACTCATACGGCGAACAATTGAATAGTCGGAGTTCGGTGTCCGGAATCGGATATCGCAACGCCGTTTGCCATACATGTCGATTTGATTGGTTGCTGCCTTGTTTTGCGGGGTAAACGAGCACAACCCATCTGGAAGATGGGTCTTGATAAGGAATCTTTTGGTTTATTGATGTCAAAGATTGTGTCGTGCTAACAAGATACATAGAACTTCATGTTGTCCCCCTATACAATTAAACGAGGAAGGGAGCAGAGAATATCTCGATGAAAAGGTGGCGGGTCTCCCAACTCACTCAGCGAGGAACCGGGTTAGTACTGTTCGTGTTCAATACCAAGTCAAGCCGTGTAATCCTAATCGGTCTGTCAAAACGCAGTGGCAAGCTCGGCAAGCTTTTCGTTTTGGTGTAATTCTGTTCTACTTTGAGTTCGGGTCGTACAATTACTTACATGGACATTTGTCAGACAGAACAGTATTCGGTAACGCCGATGTCCGCAGACATCCGAATACGCAGATACAGTATCCAAGTACTGGGGAGATCTGACATTGGAAAAGTTTCCAGAGTTTCCATACAGCGTGTAATACGATTTTCAACTGTTAGAAGGGTCTTGTATTTAGACAATCTGAAGTATGACATGCCAACACGATGATATGTATTTACAAGGCGTAGGGTATCTAAATAAATCTCCGTATCCGCGGCTCTCGCGATACTCCAACCATTCTCTGCGCATTTTGTATGCCGAACAGCGATGCATGTAAACCAAGCCACACACGTGCCGCACTTGAACATTAGCTTCCATGATTGAAGCTATTTACGTGAAAATCTTGTTAGCATCGGTGGTACCTATGGCCTTATCAAGCTTTTTTGATAGTTCGTGTTATAGTGTGAGTGTGATAGTATTATTCCTGGCGCTATACTGTAGAATTTTCACATTGAGATATGTGAAAGATTTCAGGCATGCACTACACCCAGACGAAAAGCATCGTCATCGCCGAAGAGGATGGAAACGAAATGTTGGCTTCCTGACATGGATTAAATCCATCCGTATCTGCCGACCATGATGTACAACATACGTCGGGATATAAACACTTGCAATGTTCATCCAATCCTTTCCCCTCATTCAAATATAGAAAAGATCCGTATCCGTGCCCCTGGTGATGATCGCATCTAGGAACAGAGACATGAAAAAATTCTTAATAGGCACAGTATCTGCGGTCGTGGCTGAAAATGGCTGAGGATTTTCCGATGAAGGGGTGTTATTGGATCAAAAAAGTCTAAGCGAGCTTGGCATAACATCATTCTCCCGATCTTCCAATTATTTTCCCTTTGCACTTTTCCATCCTTTTCCGAATTTGTGGAGTTGGGTTCACAGCCTTTTCAGGGTTCTCTTTCGTACCTGAAGACTAATGTATTCAATATATTTAAACTTACGCCTGCGATGATTCTGAGTGGATGATGATGGTGATCGTCGAGAACTAGGAAAGAACACTGGGGCGATGACCAGCCACCAACACGATTAATGGTAGTACCATTACTATTTACCCGCCATTTCCAAGATATTGACCGTATGATGTACAAGATCATTGTGGGGTGATTGGGAATGCGATATAATATAAAAGTATCGAAGAAGCTCTTCGTTTGAGTTATCATACAAGCCACTTCAATTTATCATTCACCATCAAAGCAAAGCCTACTTGCAAAGTAACTTATCCTTTATTGTCAAGGCAGTGTTTACATCAAAGCCTCCTCAGAAGAAGTAACTAGAATCAGCTATACCATAAACTTTAGCTACTTAAGGTTCACACATCTCTCATACTTTACCAAACCTCATACCACATACCACATACACACATACCACATACCACATACACACATACCACATACACACATACCACATACACACAAACACAAACACATCAAAATGTTATTCTCAACCACCAATATCTTGAGCACTCTTACTCTCCTCACCTCCGTCACTTCCGCCGCTCCCACCAGACGACAAACCTACTCCACCCCACCCAAATCCACATCTACTCACTTCACACTGGTGGCAAACGTTACCTCCGGCGATCTCGCCATCAACCACTTCGTTCTCGAATCTTATCATACCGGCGCCGGAACTGCATATGCAGTACTTGCCGAAGATAGCACCGAAGCCAATCCCCGCATTTTCTACATCAACGGCACCGCCACCGATGTTCGCTTCGGCAATTCCTCCACCCTTACCGATTCCGGCAGCGGATCCGACTATTTCCCCGAATCCCTCACCATCACACCTTCCGACCCTGCATCTTCGTCTTCCGGCCGTTCAACAGTAGAGATCAATGCCGGAGCTGGTCAGCCTTACGTAGGACTTACTGCATCTCCGATCCAAACCACTCAACTTCATGGATACCAGGGAGAAACTTTCTACGCTTGTAACACCACCCTTCTATATGGTCCTGCTATTCAACTCTTCTACAGAGGATATAGCCAAGAGACCCCAGCTGGATGTTCAGACGTTGCATTGTTGCCTCAATGTAGTGAGGGCAGTGGAGCAGAAGATGCTTCCGCCGCAACAGTTAGCTGTTACGATGATGTAGCCGCTATTGATTGGAGCGTCTACAGCGCATGAGAGTTAGGAACTAGTCGTTATGACAGAAGATGAGACAAACATATGATTTATGAGCGGCATGCATGGTAATGAGCATTTAATGGGCGTTTTGGAAAAGGTTACAGGGTTTATGATACCATACCGCTATCGGGTACAAACGATGAATAGATTACTTAATGAGGAAAAGAATGAATGACGAATGTTAAGAATTTTTACTGTTTTATCTGACTTTCTATCTCATGCTTTGGTTTGAGTGACTATCAAATCGATTATTGAAATGATATATTCTTGAACGTCCATGTAAATCAACTACGGTCTCTTGACTAGTAAACCTTCATAGCCTTATGGAAGATCAGTGAACTAAAGTAATGTACACCGACGAAAGAAACCTCGAGATAAGTCGGTGAGAAAGTAATTGATCAATATGAAGATACATTTCCGTAAATCAAAATAGTTACGAGACCCTAACGAAAAGAAAATAAAGATAAAAGGGGTATCTATCCTGAAACTCCACCTATACCAGGACTCCTTGATTTTGGTATGCCAATCCCAGATTATTCATCTCCTTCATACCCCTCCAAGGTCATATCCAAATCCATGCCCTCATCCCCATCATCCCACTCGACTCCAATCTTTCCAAACAAGCCTCTAGCCCTCCTCCTCTCATCTTCCCTCTTCTCCATTCCCCTTCTGACCTCTGCCTCTCGTTGTCGTCCCAGAAACCTTCTATCAGCTTCCATCGCTCCCCCTCTCATTTTACCCAACCATTCCTCATCACCTTCCCATTTTTCTGGTACACATAGATTTCCAACATATAGAGCTACCATTCCTCTGAGACGAAGCAGGACTTTAGAATCAGAGTATGGAGGTGTCGTCATCAGTTCATCCATTCTTTGAGCTACCAGTTCTGTGGCTACTAATGCGGCTCGTCGAACTTCATCTCTTTCTTCCCAGCGCTTTTCTTTTCGTCGTTTATGGAGACGGTCTTGCCGACGTTGATGGGCTAAGAATGCTTTATCCCCTGGGTCTCCTTCTTCGTCGTTATCATCCATATCTTCTTCTTCTTCACTGATGTCACTATCACTTATATCCCCATCCTCGTCCTTTTCTGCTTGCTTGGCAATCTTTCGTAAACCATCCTTATGCTCAAATTGTATTCCATAAATTTCGCACCCAAGCATCGCAGGCCAGAAATCGAGCGCAGTAACTGAACCGTGGAACTGTCGTTTGTAAGGATACTGTAGGATAAGACGTTCGTAATAATCTTTTACTTTGAGAAGTCCTTCAGCTGTACCATATCTTTTTTCTTCGCCTCCCTTGTCTTCCCCTTTTCCGTCTTCCTCTCCCTCCTTTGGTTCTCCGTCATTGCTATTCCCATCATCACCACTCCCTTCCCCTGTATCCTCTTCCCACCATTCCTTTCTCTGTTTGTTCGTCACACCTCTCATCAGTAACTCAGCTCCGATCCCCCAAAATCCGGTCTTCCTAATTTCAATTCCCTTCCCCGCAATCTGCATCCGTAAAAGTAAACTCCAAGCCCGTCCTGCCCTCTCCATATCACCCTCTTCCAAATTCCTCATCATAATCGCAACCAATACACTTAAATGTTGAATCTTCAAATTCGACCTCCCAGTCTTCTTTTCTTCCTTCTTACGTCTTTCCCTTTCTCTCCCACTTTTGGCGGATTCTTCTTCGGAATCCTCGTCTTCACCGTCTCGAGATTTTACAGCAGAGTCGCGATCGTCGGAAGTTACAGAATATCTAGAAGGTAAACCTCTATGCGGCCAATTCTTAACGCCAATTTTTGATGGTAATTCTTTATCGAGTCCCAAGCCAGCTAATCGATATTGCATCACCTCTGCGGGCGTTAAACTCAATGGATTTGTATTTTCGGCAGAAGGGTATGACGTTCCTCCATCATCTGTTTCCTTTCCCTTTCCTGAATTGGTATTTGTGTTCGCAATATAATCATTATTGTACTCGTCATCTTGATCGCTATCGCTATCGCGTCGTTTTCGTTTTTGGGATCGTATAGAGAGAGGCGCGAAATGGACTTGAGGAGTGGTGGCAGATGTTTGAGATGTATCAGATATGGGGAGAGTGAAGAGTGGCATATTATTTAACATATATGAGAAAAGAAATAGTGAGTCCCTAGATGAATGATTTCTAGATGAGGGAGAGGTTTGATTTAGAAAAAGTTGATGAGGCTATGATTCAGCCTTGGTAGATTGATTCATGTGTGGCTGCTGTGGCTTCTGTGGCTTTATACTGAGGCCGATTTGAATCATTTGGCCAAAACCCCAAAAATAGATTTTAGTCTAATGAAAAAAGAAATTTTAGAATCTATATGGTATATTTATAGAAATCTTATAAAGATAAATAGAATTCAATTTTATTAAAGATTTTTTATAAAAGAAATTATATTATTGAATAGTCTTTAGAGCTAACTTTATTTATGTATTTTTAGAATTCATTTTAAAATTTTCTATAGGAAGTGTATTAATATTTAAAATCTATTTTCAAATAGTTTTCCTTATAATGTATAGACCACTTGAGAATAAGCGAAATAAGCTTAGTAAGAATTCCTTATCTCAAGCTTATCTCGCTTAAATTATATGACTAATATAGCTTTAATTAGTTCCTATAATATTTTTAAAAAAAAATTCAATTCAGTATACAACTTTAAAAGAGCTAATGAAATAAAAGAAAAAGAGATTTAATTATTAATTAGAAATCAAGGAATCGATTGATATATTTCTTTTTCAATTATTTCGAAAATTGAAATTTGTATTCAATTCTAACTACTTTTATTATGTTTTATATTGATACCTCATATATTAGGCTTGATGACTAATCAATCCTTTTGAATAATATTATTATTATTAAATAGAGTCTTTTAAATCAGTACACAACCTTAAAGAAATCAATAAAATAAAAAGAAAAGAGATTCTTTTATTAATTAGAGTTTAAGGAATCGATCAGTATTTTTTTTTTGAATCATCTCGAAAACTGAAATTTATATTCAATATAATACTATTTGAAGAATAAAAAATTAGATTCTAAAAATTGAATATTATTCAAATTTATTAGAATACTTTTAAATTGAATATAAAATTCAATTTTCGAGATATATTAAAAAGAAATATATCAATCGATTCCTTAAATTCTAATTAATAGTTATATTTCTTTTCTTTTCATTTTATCAATTCCTTTAAGGTTGTGTATTGAATTGAATACTTTTTTCTGTATAAAAGTATATTACTAAATTCTAAATTTCTTTTTTCATTAGGCTAAAATCTATTTTTGGGGTTTTGGCCAAATGATTCAAATCGGCCTCAGTATTTACGACAGAGTGCGGCGGAACAGTGTTCAATGAACTCCTGCTTCTTTGCTTGGAGCATTTCACCATATATTACAATTGCTATTCAATAATCCAATACAAGAATCTATTTCGAATCAAGATACTTAGCTTAACATTTGAATTCCATATCCAATCATCTTTCCATCGCTAGGTATCAAGATATACAATTCAAATGAAAACACCTCATATTTCAAATCCTTCCTCTTCACGCCCTGTTGACCCCAAGATAAGAATCCACCTTGTTTCGTTATATCGAACATATTAAAACATCAAAGGTACCTATATCATCCTTAGTACATACGATGTCGCCTTGGCCAACTGCAAACTGGCTTCTGTAACAAAACGACCCTCATGTTCACCCGCTTCCAATACTCAGAGTTTCCTCCCTTGGTGCGATCGAAAAGCTCTGTGTGTCTATTGTACTTGTCTCTTAATGCTCTAATGCGCTGTGACTTCCAAGAACACATTTCATTGGATATTCTGGCTGCTAGATTGTCAAGGAAACTGGAATTCATCTCTATGCATTCAAGGTCGACACGGGGATCATATCCAACGAGGTCCCGAAAGAAATCATTTCCCTCGACTCTAATTGTCAGAATTTCGAGATTTGGACATGCAGCTTCTATACGTTCGATTGCGTCTATATCATATAAATATTCGCCATCCAGCGACAGATGCTTGACTGGAGTAAGCCCCGATAATTCATGTTCCCAAGTGTCTCTCTCCTCTAACCATAAGTATGTATGTACGATATCTATGTCCGGGTTGAAAGGTAGAAGATTAAGTGCGGTAACGTTTTCAGGGTCTTGTGCCACCTTCCCATTACTCATTGGTTGGAATACAAACGTATAACGTTCTTGTACAACTTCATGTGATTCTTTGCATGCCAATTGGAGGGAATTCTTAGAATTAGACACCCCAAGTAATGGTAGGAGATGCCATGTTCCAATTTCCCAATCGTCTGCAAAGATCTGGCGACCTTCCAGAAGTGCAGCCTTCCATATCATTCGACGAAGTTCAAGCGGCAGACTTGTGAACTTGGGAAATTTGTTCGTCGGATCTTGGGGCAAACTTGATTGAGCTATCTTCTGGTCCAGAGGAACCGCATTCGGGGAATGAGGCCGAATTCTTTCGAAGAGATTGATCACGTGTGGACCGGGTAAAAACGTCAGTTGATCTTTTCGCCTTTGTCTTTGGGCTTTCAGCAATGTTCTCTGAGACCTCGATTTTCCACGGTCTGATAATACCCGCTGGAAATAAAGGTTGGGTAATACTCCCTCATTGAATTTCTGTTCTCTGCCTCTTGTGCAAGTGTGACAAGGTCGGGACTTCAGTAGCACCCTAGGAAGATTTTTCTTACTCTTGAAAGAGTGTTTGGCGCGGTAAGAAAGATTCTTCATCGCAATTTGGGCCATTTCCTCCATATTCTCTACTTCGTTTATCTTTCTTTCATTTGACACCAATCTTTTATGCTGCTCCATCATCTTCTGAGACAGATCATACATCTTCTCGGGGTGAGCGTCACGCGAGTGTCGCTGAGACCTCAAGATGGATCTCCTTTCTAAATAGTAAACTTTCAATAGACTGATTCCATCATTTCTATGAGCAATTCTTCTTTCCCGCTCACAAGAAAGTTTAAGCTGTATAGTTGTCACCAAGTCTTGAGTACGAGTGACTATATCTCTAGCATGGACTGTATTGATCATTCGTTAGCGATGACTGAAATTGGTACATTATTTTGCAAAGAAAGTTCTTTGGACAGGTCTTACTTGTTTGAAGAAACTTTCTATGACTCTTGTTCGTAGCTTTCTTCACGTCATTCAATATGCTTTGGAAAGTTTGGGCCTCCTTGGTCCATATCAAAGGGTCGTTTTCGCGCGGAATATCCATGATGTTTTGTCAGTCGTTTGTATCGATACCAGGTAACAGATCCAAAGTTCTTTTCGTTATGGTACTGAGTTAGGTATTGGTAATAGACAGATTTTATAATTGCAGTATAAACTCAATTTGGCACTAGATAATACTAGAGGACTAGTCTGGCTTCACGTGATGTTACCTCAACCACTAGCCCTAGTCACAAACCCGTGATTATCTGATTACCTATGTCAACGGAGTTAATCCATTCTGTGGGGAAAATTCCGTGGACTTCAGCGGTTAAGTATGGGATTCGTAGCTGCTTCTTAGCATTTGGATTACTATTACGCAGGCTAGAGCACACGGTTCTTGTAGATTTGATGGTGTATCATAAAACATGACGCGTGCTTGCGGCGAGGTATGTTCAGTATGCCCACAATGGTATGGCGATGACCTCTTGTTGTAGAATAATATATCTCTACCAGAGCTCTAGTAATGGAAAAAAACACCATATGCATCTTGCTCCTCAATTTCAAGTCGACCTCAGTACCCTCGAGATACCTTAGCCAAGACGACAAAAGCCAAATTACTATTGAACACCGACCTAAACTTGACCCTGCCCTCGATGAGGTCCTCATTCGCACTTATGCATTAGCTGCCAACCCGGTCGATTTGAAAATCGAAGCCTAAAATCTCTTCGTCACTTCCTATCCCAACGTCCTCGGCAGTGACTTTTCAGACACTATCAAATCCGTCGGTTCCTCTATTACGAAATTTGAAGTCGGAGAAAGAGTCACTAGATTCGCGGCAGTTATCTACAACGACAAAATATATCATGGGGCTCGGCAATTATGTAGAGAAACTGCAACGACGAACATTGCGGATGATTTGAGCTTTGAGGATGCGAGTACTTTTACCAAGGCTATGGCTACGGATGCCTTGGGGTTCTATCTGCTACTGGACTTTTCGAGAATGCTTGGAAATGGGGAGAAGATAAATGAAGGAATGTAAGTTTTGGAGGAGCGTCTCCTGTGGGGACTGCCATCATACAACTTGGTAATCTGGCGTGATGTAAAGTCTTCGCGACGGCTAGTAAGAAACATCACGAGTGCCTTAAATCTGTTGGTGCAACTGCTACTTTCGAATACAGGCATCCGGAGGTTGTAAGATATATAATAGGGAAAGTTGACACTTCGGGTGTTTATCTCACAATTGGATTTGACGCCACCACAGAGAATGATACGTCTCAAGTCTCGGCTGATATTTTATCGGCTACGGGGCATAGTAAGAGCAAACCTGGTTTGACTCTTCCTTGGCCAGAAGAATACCCAAACCTTGAAGACGTTAAAGTCTCCAAGTCCGTGGCTGCTCTTCTTGGCACTAATGCTCAAGATGTGAGTGCGTCATTTTTCAACGATTTCTTGAAAGATGCTTTGGAGAAGAAGTATTTGGTTACCGCTTCGCCGGTAGCGATTATACAAGGGGGTATTGCAAGTGCGCAAAAGTTTTTTGATTTGTTGAAAGAGGGTATCGGTGGAAAGAAACTTGTTGTGAAGGTTGAGTACCTAGGTAGGCTTAGAGGAGTTCTTTCGGTTGGCAAAGGAGTGGTGAGGGAGTTTCTTGGGTATTGTGGGGATGCTTGATTCATTCCCTGAATTCTACAATAGCTAGAACTTGACAGTTGTGCTTGATGTTTTTCATCAGTATTCATGCGGTTTTGGTACCCTTTACATTTATTTTTTGTTCGTGTTTCATGTTGTTTGTTTGCACCAGCGAAACTTTTTGCCACGCATCGTTACATATCAATTCATTCGTGATCTCTTTCGCGATTCCACCTTTCCCCGTGCTCATTGATCACCACCCTCTTAAAGCAATGACCAACAAGCACCCCTCACCGAGTTGTACAAAGAGCGGTGTACCCACTGATTTACCTCTTACTACCCCACTTCATCATTAGTGGCATCTAGTTACAGCTGCCAGCCGTGCCAGCGAATAGTAGAAACAATCTTTGCCTTCTAGGGCTATACATTTTCTTTACTTTAAAGTATTCGGAAGAAATTGTGGACGATGATTGGTTTAATCATCCAAAGTAAATAGAAGTAAACAATGTTTAGACGTGCAACAAAAATCTCCAGGTATCGTGAAGATTATAGTAAGGGGTAGAAATTTCGCAATCAAGACCGATTGGTGGAGAGGGTGAAGTAAATAATCTTTAGATGTGCAACATAAGAGATGGAGAGGAATGGTAGGTGCATGCAAGATTCCCGAGGCGGGAACTGACCCGCCATTATGGTGTGCACGATCTGAACCCCTGATCTACTCTGGGATGTACATGCTGTATCGTAGTTCTACATGGCATGTTTCGAATTCTTAAGTCAGATGCTCTGTTGCGCGGGGAGGAAAAAGTAAGTGTTGCATTCTATCAATTCTGCTCGGTGTCTATTGAAAGGTTACCATACTCGGTCAATTGATTCATATTCGGGGCTGCTTGTTCTATCCTATTTCTTCTTAGATCTGATGGACTGAGTGAAGGAGGGTTCTGAATCATATAAATGTACTGTGTAGTAATGATCACTCGACTGGAATGATCGTCTCTAGTAGCTAGTCCTTAATAGAATATCGATGACAAATTCTGTCTATCCAAATATCGTCATCGCAAGTGTTGATAGCCAAGCTTTGTCCTGATTCTAGACACCTAGTCTTCGATATCGATATCTAGTAGAGTTATGGTTTGCGGTATTTGTACGGTGAGGAAAGTAAATAGAAAGTTTCGATATCGCGAAGAATATCAAATGTATAGCCCGAATCGGCTAAGTATGAGGATTTCAAGAGATGTTTGAATTTAGGCCTCTCGAGCTTGATATGTAGATGGCTGTTCTGTGGGATTTGCATGCCTGCATGCTGAAGGGTATAATTTCTTTGGCCTTTTAACCGACTGAAGTGTTAAAGTTGTACACACTCAGCTTAAGAGGAATGTCCAGTGAGTATGTACTATGTAGATATCCGAGCACGAGTATTTGAGCTATGTCAGGGATTTGTAGACTTATGAGAGCAAATTTGAGTGATTCTGACGTGAGGGTTCAATCAGAGAGGCTTTCTAGATATTCACTTTGGCTCAAAATGTACTGTCCAGTCTTAGCTGAAGCTTTGCGACGGTATGAGAAGTGATGGCGATGATAATCAAGCTGAATCTGAACTTTCTGTTGGCAGCCCGAGAATTAATCCACGTGTGAATGATTCCAGTCTTGAAATAAAGAGAGAGAGAGAGAGATATATATATATATTTCCTTGGTTTATGAAAACTCCAGCTCTTTTTACTCCCATATTCTTTCGATTGGAAACTAAAATGAGTTGGCCAGATACCATGTGCATCACTACACAGCGTTTATTCAGCATGATTCTTACCTTCGAATATTATCTTCCGCGAAAATGAAGATGGTAAACAGATGCCTGGATACTAACCAGCCAATCTCAAATCTCTGAAACTCATGAACTTTCGAGGTTTATGGTCGACTTCCCACAGTCTCTGGCATGCAACCGGACTCTTATGAATCTTACTTCTGGTGATTCAGCTTAATCAAATATAACAATTCAAAGCGCAAAGGAAGTTGAGAATAAATAAAACTTTTCTCACGTGGACATAATATTGACAACAACCAGACTCAGTATAAAGTTGAAGCGAAGGTTTTCGAATGCGAGAGGAATGCATTCAACATCACAACGGAAATGGGAACCAATATATAAGTATATCATGAAACCTGAAATTCTATACTATCTAAAGTTTCTACTATAAGAAATTTTCTAAAAGAACAAGAGCGATTTGTTTTTTCGCTTGAATCCCCCAAAGTACGCCGTATACGTGCAAAACGCGTTGAATCGTGAAGGATTATGGATCATATGCAATTGTAAAAGTAAACTCCTTCCCAGCCGATATCCAAAACCCAAGATAATAATACTAATTATAAGGAAAAAACATGAAATCTAAAGGCAATTGTGCCATGATATAAAAGTTGATTTTACATCTTAAGAGCTTGCTTCACGAGCTTAGCCAAATCGTTTGTCTGTGATGATTAGTCAGCAAATTACCCCACATACATTGAACTTCAGAGAATTAACTTACGATTGGATCTCTCATCATCGTGAAATGATTTCCACCTGTGCTCATACATTTGATGTTTCCCTCTCCGACTAACTTCTCCCATCCATTGTGCCCGAGATCTTTGCGATCATGGGTCAACCAGTCCATGGAGTTGGGCATCCTCACCTTGGGATCCCACTCTGGCTTAAGGTCATCTTCCTTGTGGACAATACCATCACGAGCCCAGATGGCGATGGTTTGTGGCATGTTGACAGTGTTGATGGATGGAAGAGATCCCAAGTGATCAGAGTAGGCAGTGAGTTCGCGTACGGTGGAGAAGAAATGGGGAAGGAGCCATTTTGGCAATGACTCAAGTCCACCATCGCCAAGAAGACCAACCTTGGCACAATATTGATGGAAGGAAGCTGGTAAGGCCTCAAGTCCAATAGGGAATGGTGAATCGATCAAGACGAGTTTCTCGACCTTCTCACCCTTTGCGATCAACTGGCGGGTACATTCGTACGCAAGGACACCTCCGGCAGACCAGCCTCCAAGGAGATATGGGCCATGTGGTTGACGACGCTGGATTTCGGCGAGGTAAATCTGAGTGACTGCTGGGACACCGATATTGAAATCTGTGGGGTCTTTCATGAAAGGGCAATTGAGACCAAACACAGCTAGATCTTGGTCGATTTGAGGAAGTGGGGCATACGAAGAAGCGACACCAGAACCATCTGGAAGAAGGAAAAGTGTGCGAGTTGCGGTCTTTGGGTTACCTTGCAAAAGGATAGACTTCGATGGAGGGTACTGGGATACATTGATAGGTTTGGCAACTTGAGTTGGAGCAGCTTGTTGTACTGATGCTGATGTGGAAGTCACCTTGGTAACCTTTGTTGTCTTCTTAACCTCAACAACCTTTGGCTGCTTGGCTGCTCTTAGACCCAAAGTTGTTTCAATCTTTTCCACGCTGGTGTTCTCGACCAATAGCTCGGAACTCAGATTCAGGCCAGTCTTCTCTCTGAGCGCACCCAAGATGCTCAAACTCATGAGAGAATCCATACCCATTGTAGCCAGATCTGTGTTATCAGTTATCTCCTCAATCTCAACGCCCATCTCCTCCGCAATGGTAGATCTGATGATTTGAATGATTATTGCATTCTCGCTATCTCCATCACCATCGACGGCAGAGCTTTCAGGGTCGCTTTCAACTAGATCAAACCCGTCATCCCCAATTTCGCTCGAACGGCTAGAAACCATTTCCGGGGTAGACATTCCTGAACTTTCAGCACTGTTATCGTCTTCGAATCTCGTCATGTAAGCTTTGAGATGGTCTACAGTAGGCTCATGTTCAAAGACACTGCTCTGGAAGTCAATCTCAAGATCTTCACGGAATCGGCCAGAAATGCTCAGACCAAGAAGTGAGTCGACGCCCATATCAGAGAATCTCATCGGGCCTGCCAACTCATCGACATCGCATCCGATCTCCTCAGCCATGATTGCCAATGCTTTGGAGAAGATACCCCTTGAAACTGGTTTACTGACAATTTTGAGATCAGGCTTGGAGACAGCCTTTGATGGTTTAGATGCAACGGCTTCGGTTGGAGCTGGAGCTGCTTTGGCACCACCACGAGCTGGAATAGCTTTTGGTGCAAGTAGCGTCTGAAGAAGAGTGCGGGGTACGCGCTGGAATTTGATACCACCAACGACTGCGATGATTTCATCCCCTTCAAAGACGTATACATCACCAGCAACCATCTCGCCACCACCTGGTACCTTCTGCATCTTGATGTAAGATCTGTACTCTTTGTCGGCTGACATGTTCTTGGCGAATCTCATCGACTCCCATCCGTGCGAAATATAGACGTGCTTGGTGGAATCGACAGCATCGTTGGCATTCATGATGAATCCGGAAATGTGGCAAACACTGTCGATCCAGTATGGACTCATGAAGAACTTGCCATCATTTTCTGATGTTTGGAATTGTACTTTGGCGGTTGCCTCACATTGTTCACTCCAAAGATATACTTCATCCATTCCACGATATTGTTGAGCGTAGTCGACAAGAGCGCCAAACAATTTGTACGCCATTCCTCTTTGAACCTTGTGAACCTCTTTGTGGCTCATCAAAGTCTCAATTCGTCCTTGAACAAGGAACTTGCGACGGTCCCAATCTTTCAACCATGATGATGAATCCTCAAGAGTCACTTCACACTTGGTTTGTTCAACTGGCTTTCCATCTGTTCCGAATGTGCGGAAGTTGACGGTTCCGCGTCGATGAGTAAGATCAAGCTTGGTCTCAATTTGAAGGATGTGAGTTTTGGCGTTCTTATCGAGAACCAATGGCTTATGGGTTTCCATACTTCCGACATTGAAACCAACAGATTTCGCATCTGGCTGAGCGAGCTTAAGTGCATAATCGCAGATAGTCAAAGCCATATCACCATAGATGGATGATGGGAAGAGTGGTTGGCCATGAACCAAGTGACCAGAAATGGCGGCCCGAAGCTTTGGTTCCATAAGGTCAGACTCCGCGACAACATTAACGTTATCCTCATCAACAACCTCGGAGAGAATCTTTTGCACGGTAGTTGTCGAGAAGGTTGGTCGTACTTCTGCAGGCGCGATCATTTGCGTGTCGCCTTTAGTAAGACACCAGTTTCCGCGATAGTCGATCCAATAAACCTTATCATCGTAAGAATAAGAAGGCAAATCGAGGACCTCATGTGCGCTCTTGAAATTGGCATGATACTCGTTCCAATTGAAGTCGAGACCAGAGTTGAAGAGAGTTGCCAAACTGGTGGCTGTCGTTGTCCATGCGTCGGCATTTCTGCTTAGTGATGGAACAGTGATGGCACTTGTACCGATGATTGCTTTAACCATGTTGGAACAGATTGGGTGTGGGCCAATTTCAACAAACAAGGTCTTTTCGTCAATGATTTCATTGTTCATGGCAGAAGTGACACCCCCTAAGAAGTCGACACTTTCTCTGCAATGTCTAGCAAGATACTCTGGACCAAAGACACCTGAATCCTCAACGACGTTTCCAAGAAGTGTTGACATAACTGGGATTCTTGGCTGATGGAAAACAGCTGGTTTAGCAGATTGGATGAAAGAATCTAAAATGGGCTCGACTTGAGCGGAGTGGAAGGCGTATGGAACATTGAGCATGGTGTTCTTGAAGCCTTGTGCGCTCAAGACCTCCTTAAGACGGTTCATGTTCTCAACAGTACCCGAGAACACTGTTTCCTCAGGTCCGTTGATGCAGGCCTTCTCACATTCGATGTCTGACAAGTAAGGCTCGACAGCAGCAAAGCCTGCCCGAACTGCTAACATGCCATGGCTACCCGCAGTGCACTTTGAAACCAACAGCTGAGCACGATTGCCGACTAAAGCAATAGCATCATGTGTGGAGATCACGCCAGCAACCTGAAGAGCTGCATACTCTCCGAGAGAGTGTCCAACAACGGCGGATGGCTCGATTCCCCATGATTGCCAAAGTGCTGCAACAGCTATCTCTACACAAAGAATGGCCAATTGAGTCATGACTGGGGAAGCAACGCTAAGGTCGGTGATGCTTCCATCAACGAGGCCAATGAAAGATGGGAAGCCCTGGGCTTGGGCCATTTGATCAAAGTCCTCGACATCATTGCGGAATTGCTCTATATCACAGAAGAAGGCCTTGGCCATTCCAAGGTAGTGGGATCCTTGACCGGTGAAAACAAAAGCAACTCTTGGCTTAACATTCGATACTGGAGCGTGGGGACCATCTGTATAAGCGCTCAAAGCATTTTGAACGCTTTGCAAGTCCTTGGCATCAACTGCAATACGATATTGGTAGTGGTAACGACGTGCAGATGTGGTGTATGCAAGACTTGGAAGGCATGAGCTAGGTTGATCTCTTGACCAGTTGAGGATCTTTTGAACATTGTTTCTGAATGATGCAAGAGATTTTGCTGTCACGATTACAACCTGCGATGTTCTTGGGTCAGAACCTTCCAGCTGTCGAATTGGTGCATCTTCGAGCAAAGTGGCGGTGTTACCACCTGCGGCACTGAAGTTGTTCATGAAGACATATCGCTTCCCATTCGTAGGTCTAGGGAACGGTGTTGGCTTGAAAGCCATATTGAGATTTCTATCTTTCAAATCCTTGGGGAATGTCTGGTTGATTCTCGTCTTGATTCCGCAATGTGGTGGAATCATACTCTTCTTGAGCATCATCATGATCTTTACCAAAGCAGTTGCACCTGAAACAGCTTCTCCGTGTCCAACGTTAGACTTGACTGAGCCTACAAACAGTGGTTGATCAAGACGGCGGCGTAGATTGTTCGATGGTGCAAAAATGGAAGAAACACTGTCCATCTCTACGCCATCTCCTGCTTGAGTTCCCGTTCCGTGCATTTCTACGTACTTGACGTCTCGAATGTCTACTCTAGCTTCGTCCATAACTTTCTGGAACAAAAACTTTTGCGCGCCTGCATGAGGATGAGTGATGGAAATGGCTTCCGCACTGTGATTTGTTGCGATACCAGCAATGACTCCAAGAATTGGATCCTGATCGGCCACTGCATCGTCAAGTCGCTTCAGAATAAGAGTGACAACACCATCACCACGGCAATAGCCATCAGCGCCGTCATCATAAGTCTTACAAGACCCAGTCTTTGACAAGAATTGACCCTTCGACAAACCAGAGAATATGTCTGGATTCGTCATGACATTCATACCACCAGCGAATACAGTATCGCAGTCACCAGCACGTAATGAAGTGACTGCTAAATTTATAGCTGCCATACTACTGGAGCAGGCGGTGTCCACGCTGTATGATGGACCACTGAAGCCGAAGTGGTAGTTAATTCTACCAGGTCCGAAAGCTCGAACACCACCAGTGATATAATATGTGTCAATGTCTTGAGCGGCGTTGATCTCACGCCAATCATCAGAAGTCTGACCATAAAAGGTACCAATTCTATGTGCTTGGGTGGAAGGAGTTCTGTCTCTGACGAATCCAGACATTTCCATTGCCTCATAGGCAGTGGAGATGGCCAATCTCTGCATTGGATCAGTTTGCATGGCTTCTCGTGGTGACATATTGAAGAATCGAGGGTCGAATTTTCCTGGCTCGTCGATGAAACAACCAAATGGAGAATGCGACTTATTCTTTCCTTTTCCGGAGGGGTCGCAGTGTAATTTGGCATCGAATCGGTTGGCGGGAATTTCTCTATGGACGTCAAGACCCTGTTCGAGGAGTGCCCAGAACGCTTCATGGTCAGCCGAATTGGGGAATCGACCCGACATTCCGACGATTGCAATCTTGGACTCGGACATTCTACCAACCATTCCTCTTGGAATGGTGTTTTGCATGGAGTAAGAAATGTGGTCTTCCATCGAGAGTTTGAAGCTACCGGCATTCTTGAGTCCCGAGACGAGACTATTTCCGAGAGCAGTTGGTCCCATGGCAAGAACTCTGACTTCGGTTTGTTCAGATTCCCGAACGTCTGCAACAGCCAGTTTCACCAATCGGTCCCATTTCACCTGCTCTGCCAAAATTTCCATAATGGAGTTTCTGAAGAGGTCGACTGTTGGTATACTTTCCTTGTGTGCAGGGGTTCCAACAAGTGGCAAGACTGATGAATAGCTGCTCAAGCTTTCCACAATTGATGGTGACAAAATTCTTTCGATGTCTTGTGGATTATAAAGGTGGGCAGCATGATATGGCCCTCGAATGCTGATTTCGCGTCGTTGAAGATTTTGGAATGCCTCGCAATTCTCAAAAAACTGTGCTCGGAGGGTAGGTGTTCCACTGATTGTGATCGAGGAGGTACCAATGGCACTGATGTACAATCTTGTTGATTGGACAAGTCCCCTTGACTCATTAAACTCCGCCAAAGCATGCTCTGCTGCCTCTGGACTTGTGCCCATTACGATTGTTGACCAGGTCTTTTGTCTATCACTCGCGGTTTCCAATTGGTTTCCAACTGCTGCAACTCTTGATCCCAGCCTGAAGGCAATGCGTACTGCTTGCACAGCTAGGGGAATAAGAGATGTAAGCGATTTGCATGATGCAACTGCGGATGCGGCAAGTAGCCCAGTGCACACTGCAAGTACTTCAGTGCTAGAAGGCTCTAAGTATGCAAGTGGGTTCTCCTCGAAGAATCTAGGAGAGATAGGTCAGCTCAAGTATTCTTGGTCAATTGACTCTACAAAATTCTTGACATACCCAATAAAATGTGTCAATTGAGCCAAGCAAGTAATGGCGCTTTCGACTGCCAAGTCCGGGTGGTCGGCCTCGAAATATCGCTCAGTGAACTCGGAAACACTTGAGAAAACAGCAACATGTTGTCGGGCAGTTGATGGAAGTGATGAAAGTTCATCTTGAAGGGCGGCATGGGCCTGCTCTAAAAAGGTGCTTAGGATAGGACAGTTCTTGCGACGAAGTGCTTTCTTGAGGAATGACTGGCAGTCTGCAGTTTGATCTCCGAATAATATAACATCCATCTTGAAAAAATTATGCGACCCGCGCTATTACTATGGAGGTGCTTGGAGTCGGTGAAGTATTGGAAAAGATTAGTAGGTTGGAATGAAGAACGAATGCTGGATGGAAAGTCAGGAGAACGAAAGTGCGATATCTAATTTCACGAGTACCTGACAGTATACATATATACAAGTTGAGATCTTCACATGGTCATAGATACTTTTTCGGAAGCCATGTATTTCTAACCCTACGTCTTGTTTCAACTGCACCTACCTTATCCACATGGTAGAAGTTCACGATAGTGCACCAACCCCGTCAACTCTTTGGGAATATTACAGTAAGATTCTGGGCGCTCAAGCTCTTCGGTGACGCTAGCTCCTCGTAATCAAAAGAGGTACCATTATTGGCGATCAGAATCTCGATCCTAAATTGACGTGCCGGGCAAAAGTCAGGTTTACATGAGACTATCGAAAGATGACTTGAAACACGGAAAAGTGTGGTCGAACTTCGACGCCCTTGATTGCTTGCGAGAAGCATTGTAGAGAGACTGATGTTTGCACTGACAAACCTTGCTAGAGACTACGACTACGCTAGCTCATTCTTGAAGAGGCTTAAACGTTGTAAAGAAGTGGGGATTGATTAGGTACGTTCTTATCAAAGAGCTGCAAGTGTCATTCTCAATTCTGCTCGACTGAGCAAACACTGTCTAACAGTACCCTACACTTACAACTGCACACTTCTTGCATGTTAATGGGAGAATCAAGTCGATGCAGTCGTGTATTGGTTTCCAGCTATTGATGTTTCCTTGTTCCGCTAAACGTCGATCATAGCATAAGAGATGATTTGGCAGAGTTACCCCTGCACGGATCCCCGTTTTGGAAAAGGCGGACAATTCTGACGCTTTGGTACCACCGATTACAGTGCAGTGCTAAGTAGTCTAAGTTGTCACTACTCGAGTACCTAATCATAGTTTTGTTTCTTCTTTACAGGTTTGCTCATGTTTGTTGCCCTAATGGCCCGGCAGGCCACGCAGATCATCAAGGATTAAGGAAGATAAGCTTTGAGATTTCTTTTTCTGGATTTGCATTGCTTACGCTCATTGGTTCGTGACCAGAAACAGAATATCTTTCACGATAAATCTTTAGTTCCCAGATGCGTGGAACCAATGGGTTTTGTTAAGCCTCTTGAATTTCCTTTTTCAAATAGACCGCTTGAATGTGAGAGCACCGAGTAATTAGGTCATCACCGCAATTATCTATTCTCAGCAAAAGAATTGTTATCGGTCCCGAGTTAGTCATCGTCTATCGAGTGATGGATGTTTGGACATTGCTCAGGTAAAGCATCCCTTTCATTTTAAATATTGCCACAAACAAATACGATGTGTATTTGACAGAAGGTTAGTCTTGTGTCGGAATTGAACAGTTTCCAAAGAATGGTTACTGGCATGTGATGGATGTTACGGGGATTTTGTTCAGTACAGCTTCTGTTCGATAAGTCGACAAGGCAAGCTCTACGTTCCACAAATCACCGCTGGTATTATGGTGAGGTTGCATGATGCTAAATGATGCGAGTTGTGTCAAATATTTCTCATTAATTTTTGAAACAGACAGATCTTTGAAACCCCCACCCCCAAAAACGGCATGTTTTGACCCTCTTCGCAATACGAAACAAATGAATTTTTAACGACCGATTATATTTTTTCAATCTAGGAGATACCGCTTGACGAATGAATTAATGAATCTGCTTCGCCACATCGAATTTCTGCGGGCTATATTCGTGATGGTTAATATATTTCAATTTGGAGGCTGGAATTTGCCCTGTACTGGGACAAGTGAGTTTACCAGTACACTACGAAAGAAAAGTATCGCGGCACTCTCTAGGTGCCCAGGCGACATAACTTGTAGGTGATTGATTGTTTGTTTCAAAGCCACATGAAACGTTCTACAGCCTACAGATTTGTTTATGAGTTTTTACTTGCCTTGATTTAGTTAAAACCTCAGCCGAAAATCCTTTCTCGAGTCAGCCTTAGGGCTGGTCCGAAGAGTTTAAGATTTGGTTTGAACTACACAGATCTCCAAGCTTGGCAACCATGATTAGGATGCAAATGTACAAGGAGTAAGGCAAAAACAGAGGAAGCGAAACTTAGTGTCCAGGCTAGGGTCCCACCGTCACTTTATCGATTAGCGGTTTGTGCTAAAGGCAGACTTCCACCGGAAAGATCGCACTTCGATGATTTATGTTAGTATGCGAGTAGAACTTCAAGCGCGTGTCAAAAATCTAATGGTGAAATATTTCCGGAGACGGCGGGACTCGGATTGCCGGTGAGCAACACGTCAATGTCGGACCCAGGATGAGTGACTGAGGGTTGATCGGTATGGTTGATTGGTTCCATACATGTCATTTGAGAGCGTTCTCGACCCGATGGATTGATGGTGGACTGAATTACGAACTTTACATTCTTATGCTGCCTATCCTACCGCTCTCCCGTGCAGCCTTGTTCTGTTGGTTAAAAGTGTAACTCCTAGCTAAACTTTGAGTCAAAATTCACAACCAATGATGACTCGATTATTCACAAGAGGTGGCTTTAAAACCACGGTTCTGCCGGTAATAGAATATATATTTTCTAGGCTGGATGGGGTTTCGGCAAGATTCACGCTATGCATACGATGGTATCCGAACTATGCGAGACTGCTCTGACAGCCGCACTAGTTGGGTACTAGACTGATAATCAACAACCGACACTCCAGCCATCCTCATAAAACTTTCCCGTTGATCTGAGTAACGACCAAATTGATCGAGATGAGCTCATGAATCTCACACACAGACTAATGCACACTTTGCTTTTCTGTGAACCTTCTTCCATCACCTTTTCAGTGCTGATTAAGGCCGACGTTCTACTGTGCACATGTATTGTCTATTTTCACTGGTTTACCGACAATCGAGTTCCCAAGGACTGATATTGAGAATCCAAGATATTGGCGTGAACCATTGATGTATTCATGCATTCATGATGGCTGCAGGTACACGCTGTCAAACACGGCTCAAAGTCAGAGTCTATAGGAAAGCCATCTCATCATAATAAGAGTTTATTTTGATACTCGGAATTCACAGAGATATGCGGAAGAATTCATCACACAATAGGCTGCAAGTCCAGAGCAAAGTCACTCCCGAGAATCGTCTCATCATAATCAGCATAATATGGCTTTGCGAACAGACAGAAAGTTCCCGAAAAATGCATCATGCGACAAGCTGCAGGTTCATTGAGAAGACGCTCTTGCAAAGTTGATAACCATCTCATAATAACGAGTCTCATATGATATTGCAAGCAGATAGAAGGCTCAGGAAAGATGTTTCCTAGTATGTGATAGTTCATCATAGCCAAGTAGGTGATCATGATCGCTAGTACAGTAGTATAGAAGTCCCCAATGTGTCAAATCGATACAGATGAAGCTAGAATTGTGATTTGCATGCTTAGGTGTCATCTCAACTCAGGTACAGCGAGAATTGATTTGCATACCTACTTACGTGTCATATCCTGACACAGGTGAGGCTGAAATTGTGGTTTGCACGCATAAGTTTTTATGTATAACTTCGAGGATCTTGATGATAAACACGCAAGAATTGTCCTGTGTGCAGGCAACACTCGAGACAGGCATCATACCATATAAGACCTAACTGCACGTGAGATTGACATCAACATGGAAGGGAAGCTCTAAGGCATCATTAGCATCAGATACTCTAATATCAAATGTATGATTCATCAATTTGCCCGAGAGCAAGTTCACCACGATAATATGCCAATCTTACATAAATGTCTGAGAAAGCTTTCTTGGTGTACTCAGCCGCCGTCATTATTGCTCGCATTCGAACTTTACTATCAAAAGCGCTGTGAATTTTGGCACGGACTTGATCGATATTCGCAAAAGATTGTTCCATATTTTCCTTCAGCACGGAAAGATTTCTACACAGCCTCAACAGCCTGATTGAAAGACAGCCGATACAAATACCCTATGTTTTGGTCAAGAGGCTATAGTTTCTCGTCAGCATCTTGCGTATATATTTCAGCGAGACCCTTGCTTACATTCCCGTTTCTATTCTCTGTGTGTAATTCTTTTTGCGGACATTTCGGAAAAATTATCTTTCCGTTTTGGGAAACATCCAAGCGCAGTCCAAGGTCGTAATTCTCGTTTGGGTGGTAACGGAAATTGAATACGAAATTTTGAAACGAATCCCGACTCTCGGACACGACTGAGTAATAATCGGCAAAAGCATTTATCTCTCTGTGGCTTGAGCCTCTTCATTTTGTATGATCGAAGTGGCAATTCAATACGATTAGTTTGTTTTCTAGAAGGATTGAATTTAATTCTGGGGAAATATTGAGGCTTATGCTAAGTCAATTTTGAATCTCAAAAATTGTTTTTGTGAAGAAAGCTACGTTCGAATTTAGTTCGATGGCATGGACTGCTTGGAAGTGGGCAGCAATGTGAACTCATAACCTATTAATCTCTCAATCGCAAGGACAATCCCGTTTGCTTGAAGTGATTTCTTTCAATCGTAAAGAAAAATCCCGCAGTATTGCTACAAATAATCTGCCAAGGGAAAACTGCAGACCAACATGTGCTGGTGTTGTGGTTCACAAAGTTCTATTTTCGGCCGAACATTGTGGAGGAAGCAAATTCATGGAATTCAGTTGCAAGGCCACTGTTTAGCGGGATCAAATAAACCGGAGTTCTAAACGAATTTTCAATGTTCCCTTAATCCCGGACTCAGAGTTGATAGTTAGTGGATTATGCCGCCAACTGACACCATGGTTATCTTTCTCACGAACTGACAGATGTCAAGTCAGGAACTCACATCGTGGCACATCATGTCCCAGCTCATGTTCGCTCACTGACATGTCAAACCTGTCAATGTAAGAGGTTGCGAGGTATCTTAGTCATTCTTTTTGAAACGCGGAGTTGCGAGGGGTATCAAAGACCAGGGCTTCTTCTAGCGAGGAATTGTCGACCTATCCCGTTTGAAAACTTCGAGGTCATCCTGGAAATATGTTGAATCTAGGTCGATGCCGAAGGACTCATCATTGTGATACTTGGGGATGCGAGCATTTCACGGATGTTTCTTTTACTCGGGAAACATTTGGAATGGGATCCGGACTCCAGTTGTGAGAGAGATATGAGGGGAAGCACCGATGCGGTGACGAGTGGAATGGTACAGTGTCCACAGTCAGATAGCCAAGCTCATGTAAAACGTTGACATCTGTCAAAATAATACATTCTTGTACAAATCTTATTTTCTTTCATTTCTAGAGTTATTGCCAGGTGCATCTAATATACAGTCAACATGGGGAATAATCAATCACAACAAGCTACAACAGCGCCGTCGCTGGCAACGATGGCTCAATCTACGGCAAGACTTTCTTCCTCGCGGCAAATGACCATGAGTACTATAGCGTCGCCTATACCAGCCATCTCCCCCACATCTCCTAATGGAACATTCACACAGTCGACATCTTTAAGATCAGTTTCTACAGAGCAAATAATGTCAGCAATTACACAAGCCGCTGCTCCAGCTGCCGCGCAACCTCAAGGAACAGTAACAATAGAGGTCACCACAACACAGGCAGCTGCTCCAGCTGCAGTTGAGCCTCAAGCAACGACAACTATAGAGATAACCACAACAGAAACCGTCACCGCACAATCACAAATGACTTCCTCAAGTATACCAAGCGAGCCCTCCACTTCCAGCACCAGCACAGATAAAGGAACAACAGGAACAGCCAAACAAGCAGGGCTAAAATCACCCTCTGAAGACAAACCACCTGCCGCATCTCCGGCTCTGCAAGGCGCACAACTAGATCCAATGAAACCTTCAATTACCCAACCAAAGGTCGGACCTTTCTCTCCCGTCGCAGCAATTCTTGGAGGGATCCCGAATAAAAACGTCGATGTACCGATTACAGTTGTGTTTCTGATATTGTTTATTGTGGGAGCTGCATCACATTTCATCAGACATGAAATTAACTCGAAGAGGGGACATAAGTTTGTTATCTCGGACATGATTTTTGATTTCTGTATGGTTAGGAATGTAAGTTGTAAAATACGAATGTCGCTCAATGGGCATCAAGTGAATTGAGTGCTGACTTACGAATAGGTGACTTGTATCATGAGAATTGTGTGGGCATTTCGTCCGGAGAATAATAGTATTGTTGTTGCAGCTTTGATTTTTGAAAATGCCGGGTAAGTAATCTTACCATTTCCAAACCAATTATGGAATTTCAGTACTGATGAACAAACAGAGTCGTCGTTCTCTTCGCCGTAAACGTAATTTTCACCCAACGAATCCTCCGCGCTACCCATCCAAATATCGGCTGGAATCCCATCGTCTCGAAAGCTTTCCTCGCGATCTTGATATCCGTCCCCTTTATCATATTCTGGAACATCATCTCTCTCACCATCAGTTTTTTCACTCTCAATCCTCGCTCTCTTGAAACAACGAAGAACCTCCTCTTATTTGGTTCATGCTGGACACTTTTTCTTTCGCTGTTCCCAGCTATCTTCGTCACTCTTGCTACCGCAATTCCATCTTCTACTCCTGTCGAAAAATTCGGCGCCGGCAGATTTAGAATGAAGCCGATAGTTCTTATGCTCGCTACTGCACTTCTAGTCACTGGAGCAATTACACGTCTTCTAGGAGCTGTGATTGAGAAACCAATCAGTGCACCTAGTCATCTATTTAGCAAACCCGTTTTCTATACTACTGGATTTATGCTTGAGATTATAGTTGTGTATGGATATCTATTTTTACGTGTGGATTTGAGATTCTGGGTTCCAAATGGAACAGGTGGTCCTACTGCTCAAGGAAGCGCAGGATCATATACCGTGAAATCGGAGGATGATGAAGAGAAACTCGTTGATGGATTGGGAGATGAGGGAAAATTACGCCCACGCTCAAGTCTATATGAGAAATTGTATGGGAATGTCGTGATAGGATTGGATACTAATATTCCTATATCTTCAGCTGAGAAGGTGTCTGCAGCAATTGCAGATTTAAGTATGAGTACTAGGGGAGAGATTTTCGGAACACAGGTTGAGAGTCCAAGTGAGGATGTTGTGCTGTATGCTTTCAGGGTTGGAGGATCTGAAGATGGAATGCCCACGAGACCACCGCGTGCTACTTCTTGGGCGGAAAAATCAGGAGGTGTAGGGGCTAATGTTGAAGAGTTTATGTGAGAATTAGATGAGTGGAATGTGTGTGGTTTGCAAATATCAGGTGGGGTTTAAATTTTCTAAAAGTAACGGCGGGACCGATTTCAATTGTAATTTTAGTTTTATTACATAGGCTCATGCTTATAATTTACAAGCTCTAAGAGAACGTAACTTGATGTTCAAAATGCATGCACCACTATGAGAATACTTCACTCGACAATATTTTCATAAATAACAAAACTGGAATACACACATACACAATCTATTTAAATCATAAATGACGCGATGGTCATCAAAGGTCCACAAGCAGAAGCTCTCCAAATCTTCGGAAATGGGTTCCAAAAACATAGAAATCTCTCCTCTCCAACACTAGTCGTAGATTCCAAAATGACGCCCTATCCTTCGCTCCTATGGTACGATTGTCCACTTCTAGAACTTCAACTTCCAAGTCTTCCAAGTTCTGACCCTTCCTCGCAACACTTGAAACGAGCAAGCAATCAACCGACCGCATTACACTCGCCACCTACCTTTCCTGACATCGATGATAAATCTCGGACATTATCCGACACCGATCAACCAACTCCATTACTATCGCTGCCTGGCTATCCGGACACCGACGAAAGCTCTCAGACATATTTTGAGGTCTATCAAGTGAAACATGAGCTTGAAGGATGCGTCGAGACTGAGATAGAACTTGACGGGGTTTGATATTCACGCAGTTCCGAGGAAATCGTCGAGTTGGCTTATCGAGCACAGGCAGTGGTGCACTGCATTACTATTAAACTGGCATAGCAATATGCGAGAAAACTGGTAGGCTTGACCAAAACGAATATATGAAACTGTACCAGATCTTAAATTTCTAGTTTTTGGGCTATGTATCTGGCAACTTGCCTTTCTTCTCCATCACAGTGAGTCTCATGTTCAAATCTACTGCAGTATCCAGCCAGTACAATGACACATGAATGAAATGCAACAAAGTTTCCATAATTCTGGCTCTGCAACCAGCCTAATCATACTATTCTACGCAATGACACATTACAAAAGATAAATCACAAGATATCAAACCAAACTGAACAAGACGTGCTAGGAACACCATTCTTGTTTCCTTGTCTTATCTAATTTCACTTAATTATTGAAACTATCAACAAATTGCTTAAACTCCTTTGCCACAGATTCCGGCGCCTCAATAGCATGCCAATGTCCCACCCCTGGAAGAACCCTAACACATTTCTTCTGTGCAGTCACACCCGCTTCATCATGAATCATTTTACACCCCTCATACGAAGCCGTCTTATCTTCACTACCAGCTAGGATCATCATCGGTACGTCAATTTTAGCATAATCCGGTCTACTAGCCGAAGCAATAACTTCACATGATGATATGTAGCCCTGGGTACTAGTCCCGAGGATCAAACTCCTGATAAAAGCTTTCTGGGTAGACGAAGCTTGAGCACCTGTAGCAGCCTCTGGTATCGAATTGGCGAGCGGTTCAAGCCCATCTAGCACAATCAGTAACCTGTTTTAACCTCCAATTCCAAAACAAGAAAACTCTCATACCTTTCCTAACCGTTTCAATCCTCTTCTCAAAAACCTCTGTTAAAACTGGACTTGGCACCACCGGTCCTATCAAAACCAACCCCTCAACTCTTTGTGCATATCGAATAGCAAGCTCACACGCAATAATCCCACCCATCGAGTGGCCCACCACCCAGACTTTTCCCTCAAATGCTGTTTCGGAAAGTGCATCGAGAAGTGCAATTGCATCATCGACAATCGACGCTACAGTTTGTGGGGAATTCGAATCGCCGAGAGAAGATAATCCGGATCCGGGCGTGTCGAGAGCAATACATGTTGAGACACTAGAGAGGGAGGGAATAACAGTATGGTAGAAAGTAGACGAGGAACCCAGACCGTGGATGAAGAGTGTAGTTACCGGGTTCTGGAGATTTTCAGTTTGCGGGATGAGGGTGTAGAAGATTGATTTTTGGTTTAAGGTGATGAAGGGCATGATGGAGGTGCAGGATTGGATTTATTTCAAACAACTTTCGAGATGTTTCTTTTTATTAGATGGAGTTGTTTATTTTGTGCTGAACGGAGTTCTTTCCATACCCATCTATCGCTTCAAGCGGATAGAGATGCGGCCCACATGTCGGGGAGATAGCCGCACGTGATTTGAGAAGATATCTCATCAGAAATCAACCGCAATGTAAGTCGGGTACCCCACTTTCGGGCCACCCCCTATTTGGGTTACCTCAAAAAAGCTCACTGCAAGAAGAGACCTCTTTTATTTATTCTTTAATAATTTCACAATATTTGAATTAATTGATTTAAAATTTTGATATATTATTATTTATATTATATCTAAGATATATATTAAAGTTGATATTAATTCGGCTTTATATGCAGTAATAAATAAGCATTCAATTCGATAAGTTATTTTGGATTATGGGATTTTGAGGGTTATTTTTCAAAACTGTATAAATAATTATTTATTTTATAAAAAAGGTGTACAATATATACAAAAGATAATTCTGATACAAAAAAAACGATTAGTAGATTGGATATTAATTTAAAAGTCTTTAGGTATTAATTCTATATATCAACAAATTTGGGAAATTGGGAAGTGTCTTTTTGATATTAAAGAAAGTGATTTTATATTTGGGAAATAATAAATTACAAACTTTTTTTAAAGGAATCTAGAGATTAGGATTAAAAGATAAATTAAAATCGATTCAATATATATTAAAGATGTAACTATTAATATTATTAATCAATAATTCCTAAAGTTAGATTTGCTTTCAATTTGTTATATTAAATCTCAATATTAATATAATATGAATAAAGTAGATATATAAAAAGATCAAGAACTAAATAAATTAATTTTAAAAAACTCAGAATATTATTTTATTCAGAAAAAAGAGTTTGGTTTTAGAATTTGGATGTTATTTATAAAATATATCTCAGTTATAAGGAGAATTTTTGATCCTCTTATTATATTAAAAGAAAAATCAATATAATAATAATGATTTTTAATTGATTTAAAACCTTATAAAGGGTAGTATTTTATTATTATAAATAATAAATAAATTATAAATAATATTGCCCTAAAATGGTTTAAAAAGGTTTTTATATCTCAGATAATTCCTCTTTTATTAAATAAATCAAGATTTCTTATATTAAATAGGTATGGAAATTATAAAACTACTGAATTTATATATGAATGCTTTAAATATAATATATATCTTTTATTCCTTTTACTATATACATTATACATTCTACAATCTCTTAATTTATTTATATTTTTATTTCTCAAAAGAGTATATAAATACTATCTCAATAAATTGATCTTTTTATTGGATTCTGAAGTAATTGAAAAAATTAATTTCCTTATATATTATCAGAAAATACAATTAAATAGTTTAATAAAATATAATATACTATTTAAATAAAAAGCTTTAGGTTTATAGCCTCTAAATTGTATTAAGTCTATTATATCCAAATTATTATTTGAAAACAATAATAAAAAAATTACAAATCAGAATTTACATTTTAATAATAATTCTATATATTAATAAAATAAGGAATTTACAATTTCAATTTTTAAAATATCTCGAAAAACTAATGATTTAAGATTATATTTATATATATTCCTTTAAAGCAAAAAGATTAATCTTTATATTTACCATCAGTTTTTTAAAAAAATTATTAAAAGATTTAATACTAAAAACTATAAAATTCTGTAGTCTGAATATTAAATAAAATAATTAAAATATTAATTAAAGCAAATTATTTCTAAAAAAAAGTACAAAATGAAAACTAATCCAAATTCAAAGTTTTCTAAAATTAAAAAAATTAAAAAAACACAAATTATAACAAAAAATCATGAAATTGATATAGGAAATATTAATAATAATGATGAAAGTATAGCCTCAAGTATTTATTATAATGCCGAATAGTTGTTGAATAAATGATATTTTAAAATTATATAATATGAATTTTTAAGATGGTTCAAAAGAGGGGTGGCCCGAAAGTGGGGTATCCGACTTACTCGTAGTCTCGATCTGCTTGACTGTGCTGAAATGACAAGTAAATAAGACTCGTTTTTTTCATTATATTTGATGTTCGAAATCTATAAACACGTGATAATGATACTTTATTCGCTACAAACGACCCTTTGCCCAGTAAGTCGGGTACCCCACTTTCGGGCCACCCTCTATTTGAATTATCTTAAAAAAGCTTATTGCAAAAAAGAATCTCTTTTATTTATTCTTTAATAACTTTACAATATTTGAATCAATTGATTTAAATTTTTGATATATTATTATTTATATTATGTTTAAGATATATATCGAAGTTGATATTAATTTGGTTTTATGTGTAGTGATGAATAAGCATTCAATCCAACAAGTTGTTTCGGATTATGGGATTTCAAAGGTTATTTTTTAAAATTATATAAATAATTATCTATTTTATGAAAAAGGTATACAATATATATAAAAGATAATCTTGATATAGGAGAAATGATTGGTAGATTGGATATTAGTTCAAAAGTCTTTAGGTATTAGTTCTATATATTAGCAAATTCGGGAAATTGGAAAACGCCTTTTTGATATTAAAGGAAATAATTCTATATTTAGAAAACAATAGATTACAAATTTTCTTTGAAGAAATCCAGAGATTAGAATTAAAAGATAAGTTAGGATTGATTTAGCATATATCAAAAATGTAATTGTCAATACTATTAGTTAATGATTCCTAAAGTTGGATTTGTCTTCAATTTGTTATATTAAACCTCAGTATTGGTATAATATAAATAAAGCAGGTATACAAGAAAATCAGGGATTAAATAGACTAATTTTAAGAAACTCAGAACATTATTTTATTCAGAAAAAAGAGTCTGGTTTTAGAACTTGGATATTATTTATAAAATACATTTCAACTATAGGGAGAGCTCTTGATTCTCTTATTATATTGAAAGGAAAATCAGTATAACAACAATAATTTTTGGTTGATTTAAAGCCCTATAAAGGGTGGCATTTCATTACTATAAATAATAAATGGATTATAAATAATATTACCCTAGAATAGTTTAAAAAGGTTTTTATACCTCAAATAGCTTCCTTTTTATTAAATAAATTAAAACTCCTTATATTGAACAAGCATAGAAATCATAAAACTACTGAATTTATATATAAATACTTTAAGCACAACATACACCTCTTATTCCTTTCATTATATATATTATACATCCTACAGCCTTTTGATTTATCTATATTCTTATCTCTCAAAAGAGCATATAGACATTACCTTAATAAATTAATCTTTTTATTAGATTCTGGAATAATTGGAAAGATTAATTTCTTTATATACTATTAGAAAATATAATTGAATGGTTTAATAAAGTATAATATATTATCTGAATAAAAAGCTTCAGATTTATAGCCTCTAAACCGCATTAAGCCTATTATATCCAGATTATTGTTTAAAAATAGCAATAAGGAAGTTACAAATCAGAATTTATATTCTGATAATAATTCTATACATTAATAGAATAAGGAATCTGTAATTTCAATTTTTAAAATATTTTGAAAAGTTAATGATTTAAGATTATATTTATATATATTCCTTTAGAACAAAGAAATCGATTTTTATATTCGTTATTAGCTTTTTAGAAAAATTACTAAAGGATTCGATATTAAGAATTATAAAATTCTACAGTCTAAGTATCGAATAAAGCAATTGGAGTATTAATTGAAGTAAGTTATTTCTAAAAAGAAATGCAAGGTAAAAACTAATCCAAATTCAAAGTTTTTTAAAATTAAAGAGATTAAGGAGATGCAAATTGTAATAGAAGATTGTGAAATTGATATAAAAAATACTAATAATAATAATGAAAGTATAGCCTCAAGTATTTATTATAATATCGAATAATTGTTAAATAAATGATGTTTTAAAACTATATAATATAAATTTTTAAGGTGGCCCAAAAGAGGGGTAGCCCGAAAGTGGGGTACCCGACTTATGCAATGACAGTTGTCTGATAAGAACCTTTACATACATATCCACGCATTCTCACTTCTCGCGAGTCATTGACGAAAATTAGATAGGTTGTCACTCTCATGCTTGCTTCCATTCCCAAAATACAAACTTGTTGGTTCAAGACAAACACACCGGACGTCCGTTGGGGTAGAATCCTCTACCCTGTACGGCACAGGAATTCACATCTCCGTTTCCCATCCTAGTACGGTGAAGGAATGGAAGGGAAAATATACGAGGGAGCCAGTAACTATTGTTGCCTACAACTTTTACGCCTTTTGGACAAGGACAGCAAGATGTACCATCAATGGACGTGTGCCTGTCGGATAGCTGATCGGGTCGGATAAGGTTATATAGGTAGGTTAATCTACCGCTCGTGTCGTTATCCGCTCTGTATCAATTCTGTGCGGGAATTATCAGCCGATTCGATTGGTGCAACAAATTGATATGTATTGATATGTCAATGGGTCATTCTTATTCCTTTCGAGTAAAGAAAATTATATTGTAAAGTAATAAGTAACAGAGAAAGAAATTGTAGTGTACAATCATTGATACAAGGGGAATCCAAATTAAGAACTCATCGCAGGAGTTCCGCACATCGATGAATAATTTCCTCCGACCATACTGGCCATCTTGGTCCTTTTCAGGTCTTCAATCTTGATCTTATCTCTATATATGAAAGTTGAGGGATAACGAGTTGGCAGCTGCGAAGATTAATTACCATATTAATTAGAAAGGAAAGAGGCCGACATACCTGGAGTAACACCTCTGCTTGACGAATCCCCAAATGTTCCGCAATATATTTCAGTCGTCCTCTTAGCCATAATCGTTGAGAACTAGTCGCGAAATCAGATGCCGCCGCTGCAAACACTGGCCATATAGCCCACACGCCCGTTACACCCTTGCCACTTATTTTGCTATCGTTGCCACAAGGGAAATATGAGTTGTCGGATAGGGGAAATTCGGCATCTGGTGCTTTCCAGCCGAAGAAAAATGGGATGCTAGACACGATATCCTCAATTAATACACTTGCTTGACGCGAAACTTTCACGTATTCCGGTGTGAGTTTGTAATCGAGGTCGGCAGTGATCCATGCGGTGCATCGTAGAATAGTGGTTAGGATGAATAATCTCGAGGCGCGTACAATATTATGCGTAGTAGCCATCCACAGCTCGCCGTATACATCAACTCTTCCTGTATAACAAGCTGTGAATTCCAGGTCTTTCTCCACTGTATCATCAACCCAAGCCGCCACTTTGGGTGTCCATTCTTCAGGAAGTTTAGAATACCAATCGACGTATTCTTTTTCGATACGTTCTGCTTTCTTCATGTGGTTGAGTACCTTCTCGATGTTTTCTGTGGTATGTCCTTCAAGGGCACAGATCCTGTGGGTTTCTGCGCGTAAGTCTGCGACTTTGAGATTGAGCACTGATACGTCATGTTGTACTTTATCCTCTGATGCAAAAGATGTCCACCAGTCGATGCCTTCCTCAACATCCTTCGAACGGCTGATACACTCGATAGTCTACAAACAATTAGCTATGTTTCATTCGTTGATATCAAAGAATTACCATATGCGTTCTGACTGCATCAAATAAAGAGCGTCCGATTTTTGTATCGAGCTGGCTTTTGCCTCGAGCTTTCACTAGTGCTACAGCTCCATTGATATGAGACTCCCATCCACTTATGGACATGGAATGAGAGCTTATTTGCTAGTCCCAGAGTAAGCATTGTGCATGAAGGAATACCAAGATCTAAAGCCATTTTACCTCGTAGAAGGACAACAAGAACACCGCTGCCAAGGTTGCATCTTCCTTTGCTTTATGTACATCTTGTAGATCGTTGTTGATTTGATTTAAAGCCGTTACATATTGCCTATCAGCTAGAGGTAGGAGCTTTCTAGCATTTGGTTGATTCGCGAAAGCCACGAGTGCTACGGCATTTAAAGCAAGCACAAGTGAGGTTTCTCTTGAGCTGCCATATACGAGTGGTATGAGGAAATCGAGATTTCCTTTGGCCGTGTGTCCTCGTGGAAGAAGAACAAAATTAGACAAGAAGAAGCAAGTGGCTTGTTGATCGATCGGGGGCGAGAATTCACGAGGGATAACAGTTTTGGGTGACCAGGGCAGCTCATTCTCGATCTCTGAGACTGGTGATATCGGCATGGTTGGTTCCGCTGAACCATAATCAGCGTATGAAGATATATAAAATAAGTTTGTGGTTGTATCGTTAATGGAATCGCTAGTTCTGTAAATGATTCCATTGTCCGAGGTATTCATTCTCCTTTTCGTCGGTCGGTCATTTCTACTTTGGCCAAATTGGTAGCTATATGAGTCTACTGTGAAAGTTGGAACAGTAGTATCGAAAGACGTTGAAGACTTTCGCTTGGTGGCTTTGGTTTGATCTCTAAGTTTGAGCTCAAACTCATCGCGATAGCCTATTATTGTGATTATTAATGACAGATAGATCATGTGTACTGGAACAACACCATACCAGGACATTCTCGTTTTGACTTGTGACATCTCATACATGAAGGCTTACCCTCATCGCACTGAAATAATGATTAGAAACTAATGCTCCATACTTTGATGCTGGTTTGTCGAAGCGAGAAAACATACCTTGATCCGCCTCGCTCTACATAAGTAGCATCCTTTCGATGGTTTTCCCGTGTTGACCATGACGAGATCGTCCAAAATTCTGAACCTGGACTTGAATAGCTGTCGAAATTTCACCGGTCGCAATGATTCCCCTTTGCGGTGCAAATATGATGCGAGGTAATGGCAGTTAGTTAATAAATAGGTTTGATAATTGTATTGCGAGCTGATGTGCTGCAACTGCCAAGAGTCTAATCTCTTTCAAGATAATCACATCAGTTGTTTCGCCCTACCCGTGAATAGAAAAAGTATGGCAGTTCTTCAAAAGATACTTTGATGATTTTCCGCATAAACATACAAGGTTACGGGCAAGAAATGACAGACGAATATCAGTAAGGCGGTTACAGAAGGAAGGTGGAGATGAAGGGGGTGCACTTGCCGTATATAGATTATAAGTGGGTATATAAGGGATCATCCCTCCCATTACCTCTTTTAGACCAATACACAACTTTACCCACTATATACCAGCCTGGTCTTCTGTTACCATAAGCCAACCACACGAGATCTCAACCTCATATGAGACAGAAGCGTGGTCCCTCAACGACATCATCCAATGATAAAGTTAACCCTTATCTGTCTGAAGACTTGTTTCGAATCGTAAGATGTTTCAAATTTTGGCAAATTTTGCTCTTAAGCCAGATGAAGACCAACGCCCGGACCTTTGCAGAACATTGGAACATCATTAGAATTTCTAGAATGATGAGAGAGTTGACAATAGTTGACCTTGAAGTAAAAATGAATCTTCTTCAACGCCCGAAACACCAGGGAAATCTGGGCTAGTCGATGACAGAGTTGATGATAGTGGCTATGAAAGAGTTGGAACTAAATATCACATAAACATAAACCCACAATTCTATTTGGAAGTCCTTAAAATGTGACAACTATGCCTTCAGAGAAACACTCCTGAAGTGATTGGAAGGGTAAACTTCGATCCTTCTCGCACGGGTTGTGACTTTGGATGGAACGACAACAGAACACACATCGTCAATGCAGCCAGCCATCACGTGAAAACTGTTAACCATTTCTCAAAATTTCCAAGTTGCTTGTTTCATATCTTTTGCTTAGAAGGAATGGCCGTATAGCATTGAGCAGACTTTACTCGAGTGCAATATCTACCGTGCTGATGTAAAACACATTGGAGGAACGCCAAGATATCTGGAAGTAAGAAGACGAAATTCGAATCATAATTTGAGGTATATTGGTGATTCATGTAGCAAGATACGCAAGTATTACGATATTGGGAATGATGAAGTTAAATTCCATGACATCCTTGGAGTTTTCAAACTCAAACTGATTGATCCTCTGAAAAAGTAACATGATTCGAGCAACAGGAATAGGCAATTTAGTGCAATCACGTGCGCCTTGGCAGACTTTCCCCACTCTGAATCATGTTCCTCCTCAATGATTTGTTTACATTTTCTTGATATTCAAATCCATTTTGCTATTGACCATACTTAGGCAGAGCGTTGGTTAATGCCAATCGAGTTTCAACTATTCCCCAACAATATTATCACGTACCGCGATGGATATCCCTTCCACTTCAGAAGTTTCAAGCACTCTGTCGTCTTCAAATGTAGGTCAGGTAAATGTAACCAACGCTCGTCGAGCCCCGAAGTCTAGACAGGGTTGTCAAAGATGCAAGACCAAACGTGTAAGACTCGCTTGTCAGGAACATAACAACTCGAGTAATGACATGGAGGTAGTTGAAATGTGATGAGAAGAAGCCGCATTGCCTTCAATGCGTCAAAAGAAAAGCAGAGTGTTGCTATGCTTCACAACGACTAGTTTGGTCGACGAAGCATGAGAAGATTCTTGTTGAGAATAATGATAGACCACTACCATCTTCAGCGAAAGCTCTGAAGAGACAGTTGGAGCTCGGTTTGAAATCTTCCGTGGATCAAATGCCCGGCAGAGGAGTGACGGAATCCAATACGAAAGAAGATGATGCAGAAATTATTGATCATGCCAAATCTTGCGAAGGAAGCCAAAATGGATCTGTACAGAGCCCTGAGACTACGGTTAGGAGACTATCCACTCCAAATTTCACTGACAGTCTTTCCGCCATTCGGTATCAACTGAGTAACTCGACTGTACCTGAGTTTCTCGTTCATCTCCCAACCATGCTCGTGGAATATTATTTCGGGTATATTTGTGTAATATTCTCCTCGTTTGACGGTATTTTTAATCCTTTTCGGTCTACCGTCGGCCAACTCTGGGACGACTCAGCACCGATATACTACGCTATTCAGAGCATGGCCGCTGCTTATCTTTCATATGACTTCCCACGCATGTCCGTTGTCGGAGCACAAATGCAACGAGAGACATTTAAGTGCTTATATCAATCGAATCGTGCTGGGGTCGAATCTCGTGATAATATCGACAAGACTCTCTTGACTGTGCTTTTGGTTGGTCAAACTACAGCATGGCACAATCCTCGAGATTTAGGTCTAGCACATCTGAAGACAGCCAAGAGATTGTACAAGCAACGCCTATCACGACAAGGTGCGAACCCAGATAACAAAATGCGCCGACAAAATGAGTTTTTCCAGCAATGTATTTTGTACTGGGATCTGTTGGCTGGATTTGTTGAAGATGAAGAAAATATCGCCATGCTAGAGGAGGACAGTATGCTAGTAGAAAGTGCCACCGCTCCAAGTATAGACCACCAAATATTTCCTCATCCCTGGACTGGAGTAGCGCCGAAGATTCAGCGGTTATTCGCTCAAGTCGGAAGGTTGATTCGATCTTATCGAAAGTCAACATTCAATACAATTCCAAACATTGCTCTCGGTGAACCCTTCTTTGATTTCAATTCCATACCTCTCCCACCAACTGTCTTTGCTAGCGTTGAGTGGACTCACAGGGCACGGCATTTGGAAGAAAAACTACTGGCAGTAAATTTACCAACCGAAACCGAACTTGTCGATGCCGGTGACGAGAATACACCCGTTAGCCAGTACATCTTGCTAGCGGAAGCATATCGATGTGCAGCTCTCCTGGAGATATATCGTGTATTTCCTTCAATCTACTTAAATCGACAGCCTGACTCTCAAGAGATACTATCCTTGCCAGTTTCGCATTCTGTTGAAGAATTTTTGATATCGCTTGCGTTACATGTAACATCTCTTCTCGAGAAAATACCGTCAACATCTGGTACTCGATGTCTTCAGCCTATTGTCATGATCGTTGCTGCAAGTGAGCTTAAATTCTCTACAGCATCAATGAACGCATTTTCTATCGATACACCTTTCGGAGCAAACCAATTCGAGGGACCTGGTTACAGACATGGTTCCACCTTGAGTAGTGCAGCAATTTCCAGTAGCATCACTAATTTTGAAGTGGATATTGCGGCAGCTCGTCGGTTCATTATTACTCGTTTTCAAGAGTTCAAACTATCTTTACCTGCGAAGCCCATGACGAAAGCGTTAATACTGATAGAAGAGACTTGGGCAAGGGCCGATATTGGACAAGAAGTATTCTGGAGTACGTTACCTCATTTTTTCACAAAGATTGTGACAACTTCACCCTTATACCTTTTAGATTTGACTTGGTGTTATGTAGTTTACTCACCGTTGAAGTTTTTACTAACTCATGTTGTGTGTAGTGGATGTGATGTCAGAAATGAATCTGGAATGCATATATGGCTAAATCATTTCATTTAAGTTACTCTCACACACGGAAATACAAGAACTGCATCAATCATCATTTAAAGGACCAGGATAATATTTAGCGATGTTATTATATTTTTCGTACTTTCTATATGTCCCTAGAATTTTATCGTCTATAACCGGACGAGATACTCCTGCAAAGAACCAACAATTCATGATACATGACTCCATCGAGTTCAGATCCACGCGATATTACTACTTTACTTTCCACCACCATTGAGCTGAAGAATTTGTCCTACATAATGTTAGTCACACGAATAATTGTTGTTCATAATAGACCTTACCATTGACCCATTCAGATTCAGGGCCTGCCAAGAATGATACAACTCTTCCGATATCTTGTGGAACACCGACACGTCCAAGTGAGCATACGGAAGCAAGTCCCTTATCAATGATATCTACATCCATGCCCTCAAATCCACCTGGAACGTAATGCCATGCATTTCTATTTTTATGTTAGCGTTATTCCTTGGTATGAGGCTTTGGAAGAACTTACTGCTCGTACATATCGGTTTTGATTCCACCGGGAGCAATACCGTTGCATGTGATCTTTTTTTTACCACAGTCCTTGGCGAAAGATCTAACGAAACCTTCGACGGCCGCCTTACTTCCAGCGTACAAAGCATGGTTTGGTACACCAGACATATTGGCAGCGATAGAAGACATCAAAACAATTCTTCCGTATTCCTCGAGGTGGATAAGAGCTTGTTGGGCGACAAAGAATTGAGCTCTGGTGTTAAGGCCGAAAACTCTGTCGTAATCCTCTTCGGTAACATCTTCCTCCTCCTTGAATATTTCGGCACCCGAATTGCTCATAACAATATTGAGCTTACCGAAATGTGCCTTAGCCTCCTCGAACAAACGTCTGACTTCTGGGACCTTGGAGACATCGGCTTTGATAGCAAATCCCTTGCTACCGAGTGCCTCAATTTCCTTGACAACCTTTTCAGCTGGTCCAGCAGAGTTGGCGTAATTGATAACAACGCTTGCACCACGGGCAGCGAGCTCAAGAGCGATACCTCGACCAATTCCACGACCGGAGCCTGTTACGAGGGCGACCTTTCCCTCAAGGGTCTTGAATGGTGCTGGTGATGCAGACATTATGTTTTTATAGATATCTAATGTAACGTAAGAATGGGTATATGATATGAAAGTACAACAGGTGCAAGAAAGATTATACAGCAATATAAAGCGTGGAACGAGAAATGAAGTTGTATATTGGAATGGGCAATGAACATCTTATATCACTGGACAAACCCGGCCACGACAGCTCCTCGGACCTCTCGGTCTTCGGGCGTACATAAGAACGCGGCGAGGCTTTAGAGGCTTCCATTCCATCCATAGGCAGTGCTCGTGCAGTTTGAAATTCTTGTGTATACTGACACCCATGCAATTCCGATGCGATGAATCGCTGATGAGAATAAGAAAAGTACGAATTACAGATCATCACTATTACCCGATATGGTATCAACAACAGGCAGGGCCCAATAACTCGCGAACTCCAAACAATCATAACTCTACAATATATAAATTCCCCAATTTATATCTATGACAATTGTTGATAATATGTTTCAACAATTCTCCGCACGGCAATGCACGGATTTTGGGAGTAGGATCAAGTGTAGTCCGCTCACTCACTAGGATAGCCAGGTAAGCGAAGGCTTTGCAAGCTGAAGGTCTGATCATTTACCAATCATATAACTAATGAAGACTGGATGCTTTCTTCCTCGAGAAGTTCTATTCTACTTTCAGGTTTTTAATCATCTGATCTAAATCCCATTAGGTTTGGTGAACGGGAAATATTTCCCAATTAATACGAGAAATTGTCAAAGTTGTTGGGCGATACTATTACATGCATTGAGTGAGGGCCGCTTTGGCTAGGCTATTGACTACGATCTTTAGGGTTGAGACACCCCCACATTGAGGTCACTCCCCACCTGAACCCATGTCTTTGGATCGACATTGATAACTTCATGATTCAGTTTGACAGATCTAACAGCAGAACAGTAGCCAGTCACCATGAAACAAGATCAAGAGCGATTGCGAGATGCAGCCAGAAAACAACATGCAGTAACACGATCCCAGTAAAGTCCGGACTAATCTCATCGTCATCAACTTCATCATCACCATCTCAGCCTTGGCTTACGGAGCTCCAACCATTGTTGCGATGCGATGAGAAACAACAAATTCCTCTACAGTTCGCTTTCGTTGTTTCAGATCCGTCCAAAAACTGGAGGAAGTCCGAACAAGATTCGGTATTGACAGCATTCTACCACACTATCACTAGGATAATGTTGACTGTAACTATTAGAAAAAAGGTACCCGAGGGTCATGGCGTGCATATTCGTCCCGGAGGTTGTACAAGCAGCCGGACTCGGGCTCAGGAATTTCACCAAAGAGCGAGGCCGCGAGGAATCGAAGCGGCGCGAAGCTCAAGCTCAAGATAGCTCATGCTTGGATCGTTAGCTCTAGCAGTGTACATATATGATGTGCAAGTCGTCGTTGTTCTTTTGATTTTTCTTTTGACATTCTATTCATACTCGTCCTCATATTTACATCGATTTATACCTACACAAACAACATATCCTCAATCAATATGGCTCAAGGCAGAATTTCGTTCGAGGGTAAGCACTCTCTACTTTGTCTTCGGACAATAAATTGATGATAAGGAATAATGCTAATAAGATATAGATTACCTCGACCTCACAGCATTAGTCTTCGATTGGGGTGACAGCTACGATGCAAAGGTAACCCAACCCCAAACTTCCCTCCCACCTAATCCCCCACATCTCCTAACACTCCCACAGGACTGGAAAAGACTCGAATCCATCATCGCACCCGAGCTCCTCGTAGACTACACCACCATTGGCAAAGCCCGCTGGGAAGCCATGCCTGCCTCCCAGTTTATGGCCATGGTAACCGATGACGATTTCCTCGGCGATCCTTGCGTCAAGACCCAACATCTTCTCGGTGCTACCCGCTGGGAAAAAATCTCAGACGATTATGTTATTGGCCATCATCAATTGAGAGCTGGTCATCAAGTGTATAAAGATGCGGATTTGAAGGAGATCAAATTGAAGGGTCATAGTCATGCCACCAATGAGCATTATTATAGAAAGGTTAATGGGGTTTGGAAATTCGCGGGGTTGAAACCACTTGTGAGATGGAATGAGGGTGATGGAGAGAATGATTTCTTGAGGGTTTTCAAGGGAAGTTATAAAAAGTAAATGGGAAAAGTGATATCTAGTTAGGTTGGGTGTCTGGGGTATGAAAGGTCGCTTTGGAGTCTTCAGGGATGATAGCTTTTTGGTGTTGTTGAGGTCAATTTACATATTATTCTATATGATTATTCAATGTTTCAGTGAGAAGTTATTTCCTTTTTTAGATGACAAAGTTGTTGTTCTGTTCTGAGTTTATCCATCGTTGGCCTGGGTGCTCAACCTAGTTTTTAATTGCACATCGATGTTGAAGAGCTATCAAGCAAAGGAGTCAACGGATTTTCTCTGTAATGGTTTTTTTGCTTTTAATAATGATCCTGTACGAACCATCCAAAGCCTCATTTCTTTCAATTAATCTATTGCACATCTCATCGTCGCAGATACTCGAATTACAATATCATACCTCTCATCGATTCATCCATCCTCTTCCCCCCAAACCTTTCTACGAACCTTCCCACCCCCAAATTTCATCACATCAACAGACTCAAAACTCTCCAAAAATACAAACTTTAAAACCTCCGTTCTTAAGCTTCCTATATCAGAAACTCGAATTTATTACCTGTGATGTCCTGTCTGCTGCTGGATTGTTCCGTGTTGTATCCTATCAATGTAAGATTCATGATTCGAATTATCGATATTAAATCTATCTCAAGTTTTATCTCATCTCATTTTCTGATATTTTATTACACTTAGTGATACCAGACCATATTATATCATCCCATCAAACCACACAAAAACTTCAACCAAACTTTCAAATCCTTTCCGAGAATCTCTCGAGCTCGAAACTTCATATCTCGAGAAGAATGAAAGAGTGAGATAATAATGATGTAATATCTAAGATTTCAGAGTTTTTAAATATATCACAGAGAGATTTATCATGGAGTGAATGTTGATGTTAAGGTTAGGGATTGAGGATTCAGGGTTGAGGACTGAATGTTTTTGTATTGCGGAGAGTGATGTATAGGATATGGAATATGGGATACTATTATGGTTTTACGATGTATTGGAAGAATTGAAGGGTTGGAATATACGATGGATTTTAACGGTAGGAACGTCCCTATCTACCTGTCTACCTATCAACAGGAAAATGTTTCTTCCGAACCAAATCCATACACTCATAAATATATCCGCTGTGTAGGATTAGAGTAGGTGAGAAAAGATTTTTAATCTATTGTATATCAGTGAGTCGTGAGTCATGAGCCGTGAGAAATTTATTCTACATCTCAATTTCCTTTGCAATCTTCAATACAATATCCAACTTCTTCTTCATACTTAACAGGAGGAAAAGGGGAACACAATGCAGGAAGCGAGAAGAGAAAAACTGTGGGGGAGTATATAAACCCCCCCTCATCTACTATTCGAGTTTTTTCTCTTTAGACCAAATGCAAATCATTGAAAGAGGTCAAGAGTCCAGCGGAGCGAAGTAAAGCTGGGTCATCTATCCTCCCTCGGAGATATAGAAATCGAGCGGGGTTTTGGGGTGTTTGTGGTTGTATGATTGTGTAGCATAGCTGGTGTGAATGCTTATGAATTGGTAGAATTTTGACAACAGCAGTTCTGTTCGATAGCATATTTTTGATGAACTTAATCATGACTACCATCGTTGTCAATACCTATGTAGCTACCTAGGTAGCTATAATCTTCTACCCGCTATTCGCCACCGTATTCCTCTGTATTATTGTTATCATCTTCCCCTCCATCACGCTTCTTCTTCACAAGACAAAAATCACCTACCTATCTTATCTCCATTGCAAGCAGCAGGAGTCTGAAGAATCAAAGCATCACCTTGACGAGACTTCCAATGGTGCAGGAAATTGTTGTGCTTTTTGGTTATGAGTTTGAGTCTCTTAAATAATGTCCTTGTATGATTCTACAGGTGATTGCACGGGGAAATCATAGATGAATGAGTGAATCTGAAATACTCTAGCTTACCCATCCCTTCTTTTACTTCCACAATGTCATATTTACTACCTAGATATTTCCCTGAATCACATAGCACTTTCCTCATCCATATACTCAAGAGTTCCAGCGTCAAGAAGTGGATAGATGATAAGAAAAAGGACAGGAATTCACTCGTGAGCCAAAGATAGAATACAGAAAAACAATTATGAGTATATAAACCACCCCTCCTCCTCCTTCTCGAGACAAGAATTCATAAAGAAGGCAACAATGAAAATGGAAAGATGTACATGTGGTTCCTTCAGTCAGAGATGCCGCTGATTAGCAGGTTTGGAAATGTTCAGTCAATTTACGTTCGATGAGTTCTAGCTCGCAGGTCAAATTACCATTTGTGATGATCGAGTTCCAACGACAACAATGATATCAACAACAACAAAACGACTCATCGATAATAAAAGTATTTAAAAGTCTTGCCCAGTATAATCAATCCCCATGCTACGACACCATCTCTCTCTCCCTCCCCATAAAACTAACAATGATACTCTATCCTCTTCTCCAACTCTTCCATTTAAATCCGCAAATCCATAAATTACTGCACTACCTCTCGAGGTCCTCTAGTATTCTTGACACTCATCAAGCTAGCACTCATCACCATCACCATCACCATCATCAACATCAACATCAAAATGAAAATCCCCCCTACAACCCTATCAAAACAGCGATGCCCAGTCCAGGCCTATTCCAACCCTGTAGTAGCAAAGTTAATACCTATATACGAAAAAAATATCAATATGAATCCCTATACTAATATTTAATATATATATTACAAAATTCAAACTTTTTTTGTTTTTGATGAAATATATATTTCATTAGTCATGAATTTTTCCAATTCAAAATGAAAATTATTTATTATTGAATTTTAATAAATATACAGAAAATAAAGGCCCTTCAGTTAAAGGATCTTTAAGATTTTAGAAAAGGTAGACAAAAAGGGAGTAAGTATAGAAGCTAGGAGAAAGAGGGAAATAAATGTAGGAATTAAAGAAAAAGGGGAGTGAATGAGAAAGCTCAAGAATAAATAAAAAGCATTAGTCGAAAATCTAAAAAGGAATCTGTTTACAAATCATTTATTTCATTTTCGATTTATTCTTTAATCAAAAGCTTTACTATTATACTATACAATATAGAATATACTATTTAAACAGGAATATTACTTAACTTTAATATATATATAATTTTATATTGAATTCAATTAATAATCAAATTTAATATAAATAAACTTTTTTACTTACAAATAGCTTTAGATTAAAACTTTCGAAATCTAAGAAATTTCGAAAAATCAATAAATTTCGAAATTCTTTTTAAAATCCCCTTGAAATAAATTTTTTTAATTATATATATATAAAAAGTTAATTACATTAATACTATATAACCGATTTTTTTAATATAATATTAATTATTAAAATTTTTAATACAATTAACAAAATAATTTATTTGTTAACCACGGATTCTGCCACTACAGAGCAACGGGCCCCAGGCGGGAAACAGCCACACACAGGTTGATTTCAACAAGGGTTCTATTATTTTCAGATATCTACCCTCTCTCCCCTTTTTCTCACTAGTTTTGGTGAGATACAAAGTATTTTCAATAAGGCACAGCTAAAAATAGCCACACACATCTTGATTTTAACAAGATCTCCGCGGTTTCTAAGAATTCCTCTTCCCACCACTTTCAGCGAGATCTAGACTCTTTTAGTGAGATCCATACCTATTCCAAGCAGAAATCCGCTATTTCGAAGAAATCCTTTTTTTTCAATCTTTTTTCTACTGCTTTCAATTATATATAGATTGCTTTCAGTAACAGTCGGCTCTCACAAACGGCCTCCTAGTACCTAGTCGGGGAAAGCAATTGTCCCCAGAAAAGTGGTTGTCTCTCAAAAACTTTCGAAAATATTATAATAATTGAATTATATCAACCACAACCTTTATAAATTATATAACTATTAATAAAATATTAATTCTTATTATTTATTTATTATTTTTATTATAATAGATAAAGTTAAAACTAAATGTAATAAATTATATTATTAAATTTAATGAGAGTATAGTAATTCAATAATCTGAAATCTATTATTCTTTTTTTAAAAATTGAATAAAATGCTTATCAAAAAAAAATTGGGGTCAACCGCTTTCCCCGACTAGGTACTAGGAGGCCGTTTGTAAGAGCCGACTATTAAGACTCGGCCGGAAATCGATATATACAGATTGTATTCAAAATCATCTCCTTCATTTCCAAAGAGATCTGTTCCCTCTACTCCCTCCCTTTCCCTTTCTCACCACTTTCACCAAAACTCAAACCATTTCATCGATATCCTGCCAAAAGCCAGCGACACCCACCCCCATTCCAAGGAGATCTACCCCCTATCCCTCCCTCTCTCCCTCTCTCCCTCTCTCCCTCTCTCCCTCTCTCCCTCTCTCCCTCTCTCCCTCTCTCCCTCTCTCCCTCTCTCCCTCTCTCCCTCTCTCCCTCTCTCTCTCTCCCTCTCTCCCTCTCTCCCTCTCTCTCCCTCTCCCCTTTCCCTTTCCCTCCCCCTCCCCACCACTTTCGCAGAAACCCAAGCTGATTCCAGCCATTCCCACACCCAAATTCCCACACCCAAATTCCCACACCCAAATTCCCACACCCAAATTCCCACACCCAAATTCCCACACCCAAATTCCCATACCCAAATTCCTCACCCACTTCCCTTTCCCACCCCCAAAATTCACAGACACGCAAAAAAAAAACATTTCTCCACCCTCTGCTCCCTCACCCCTCTTTCCTATTAATCCACACGCCACTCCCATTCTTTTTATTGCATATCTAAAACCGCAGTGAGCTTGCTATTTTCGATTTTTCGATTTTCGACTAATACTCTCGGGACATCTAATTCATTTTATTATAGATCTTCTGCCTTCTCCCCCCCCCCTTTTTAAATCTTGATTTCCTCTTTGATCTCCCGCCTTGAAATTGAATTCCTGGCATACGTTTAGCACTCTTCGCACAAAACGTTTATATGCATTCTGCCTACTCAAAAATAATTTATTGATCTCGAAACTTTCTTCTATTTCTCTTTTTACCTGATAAGTTATAAGATAGATATACATACTCATTGAATGCCAACTCTCCCATAACTCACAACCCATACCCCACAAACCAATACATCCCAGCCCCAACACCCTCACCCTCACCCTCACCCTCACCCTCACCCATCAAATTACATTCATTTCCCAATCCCCTCTCAATCTTGTGAGCCATCCCATCCTCTCCCCACCCCCCTCAAAATTCCCCACCATAAACCCCTCCAAAAACCTCTCAACCTCACCTCCATCCTCCAACTCCCCAATCCAACTAACATACTGATCCGGTCTCACCAACACCATACAACCCCTCTTCTTATCCACTCCAAACCCCTCATACGCCTTCCCATACCCTTCATGATACGAAGGATCATCAACATAGACCTTGTTATAATCATAACCATCCCTTGTACTCCAAGGATGGAAGATCTCTGGAAGATCCAGAAGTTCGATATTTATTCGCGGTGCGCTATGGATCATCAGAATTTCGATTGCCGAGTCAGTTCTTTTGGTTCCTAATGTATATCTTGCTGCAAGAGTTTTTAATCCCTCACTAAGAGTTTTGATTCGAAACATTTGATTCCCGTTTGATATATCTCCGGCGAAAACTACAATTCTCCAACGTCTATCACTTTTTAAGAGTTCTTGAAAATGCCAAGGTCTCGCATCTGATTGATTGAGGACTTTGAAACTGGGCATTCGCATTCCGATTTTGATATTAGTGGCCAAGTGTTGTTTTCCTATAACTCTAGTGTTAATGTTCGAGGCAACTCCGAGCTCATAATCTTGTGCTGCAGCATCATCTTCTTTGGCAACAATGATACTAGCGCCGTAATTGACTGATACACCACTAGCAAATAAATTCCCCTTTTCGAAAGCATCTTTGAACTCTTCCATACTAATACCCTCTTCATCCATAATATCTTTTGCTGGACGACCAGAAAATAATCGAGAAAATTTATGGTCAAAGGTGATCAATTCTTGGGCAACGGCGCGGCGTTCAAATTCGTACGTTCTCAAGATTGATCGATTAGCAGTTCCATTGAGAACGGCAGCGATTTTCCATCCCAAGTTATATGTATCCTGCATACTAACATTCATCCCTTGTCCAGCTTTAGGGGAATGGGTGTGTACTGCATCACCAGCCAGGAAGATACGATCGTATTGAGAAAAATTCGAGGCAACTCGCTGGCCAATTTGATAAGCTGTCCACCAATCACAGGTTTCGTAATCTAGTTTGTAAGGTGCCATTATTTTTTGAGCAGAATCCAAAATCATTTTGGGATTGATGGACCATCGCTCAATCTTTGATCCAATTTCTGTTGTAGTCATCTGTATGTAGAGTCTGACGAGTTTGTTTTCTCTTGGAATAACCATCATACTACCTGACTTCGAAGAATGAATCGCACATCTCATTCGAATATCTGGAAAGTTTGTGATGGGAATAATATCAAGTACACCCCAAATGAAATCGGTCTGTTCACCTTCGAGTTGAATTCCTAATTGTCTTCGTGTCCAAGAATGTGCACCATCACATCCTATTAGATATTTTGCCTGGACTGTCTCATTTATCACGGTTAGTTCATTTTCATGTGCGTCACTCAAAACTTCATCGGTATCATCATCAGCAGCTATGTTACTTCGGAAGAGACCATCGGAAGTTGCTGCTCCATCTCTTGTTGCTTGACTCTGCCTGGGGTTAATTTGATCATCGGTAAGATGTTGTACAACGACTTCAATAGGATATTCATTTGGATCTTCCGCTTTTGTTTCGTCAAATGCTAGCGTGTATGGAAATATCCCACGTTCAACTTTGATGTTACTATGTTCTTCGAGAGAATCGAGAAAGAATTGCTCTATGCGACCTTGAAGAGACATCTATATTAGTTGACTTGCTGCTGCCATGAAATCATCCATTGTACGTACCTTGATGCAAAACAACCTGTTGAAACCGACTAATTCCAGGAATAGTATCTGGTATTCTATCCGATCTTCTCAACCTTCCTTCAGAGTCTGGATTCCAGAGACAAATCTCAAGCATATGATTGCTCTCCTTCCATACTCTATCTGCAAAGCCAAACGAATCAAGAATTTCCAAGGTACGGCATTGGAGTCCATCAGCTTGACTGGAACACAACTCATGTTAGTCCATGGATTTGTTGAATCTGAGGACTCTTCGATAATCCATACCCGGTAAAGATCTTGGTGCCTCTCTTGTCAATAATTCGAGCATTGATTCCACAACGAGCCATCCATGTTGCTGCCATAAGACCAGCGGGTCCAGCTCCAATTATGAGAACATCCACTTTCGAGAAGGTTTCCCGAGTCAAGTCCATTTTCTTGTATACCCGCGTAGATCTTTCTTGATCGCCTCCGATTCAGAAAGTCTCACAGGTAGAAAATATGGAAGTATAGTGAAGATATATCGCAAAGGAGCTTAAAGGTTTGGTCAACTGAAGTATTAGAAAGACAAGTAAATAATGGTTTATGGAATGGCCTTGATAGTTGAACTTGAAGCTGTTCTTTCAACTCCAGCTTGATGCGGGGTTACATGTGAGCATCACAAATGGCGTACGAAGGGTAGTATTCTTTGCAATCCTGGTGATGCAGATGACAATAAAGCCACGGCTTACTTGTATTTGAAAGGGAAGTCGTTACTGGCCAGAGAAGGAAGTGACATTGCAATTGCGCAGACAGGTGTGTGTGTGTGTGTGTGTGTGTGTATAACCTTGGTCTCTCTGTTTTCAATTACCTATTGTCCCACCCAGGGCTTGGAAGAATGATTTGTAAGGTTATCGCGTTGAGACTTTCAGACGATCGAAACCAGGGAAGACAGAGCCATTGATATAAATCTTGCATGTCGTTTTGACATTTGACACCGATTGATTGTAACTCTCCTCTCCATGTCGTGGATAATGCGGATTGCGGAATTGGAATTGAAGCGGCTGTCTGTCAAAGCTCACGAGTCACCACCGGTACATGAATCATTGCGGGGGTTTCATCATCGGGGAGGTAACGAGATTTCCAAGAACGCCCTTCCTAGTTGGCTCGCAAATCCCACGCTTCCGATTGGTTCTCACCACTTATCTCCGGACCCCACCAGTCTACCTTACCTAAGTTCCCCTTCACATCCACCAGATCCCAAGCTTCATCTACTCATTCCTTCCGTCGATACCGAAAATCCATTCATACTGTGGGGTGTTGCGGGGTCCAAGACTTCACAATTGTAACATGTAGGCCTGATTGTCTCATCAATAGTAAGCCATTAGAAATCTTTGGCGTTATGTGGACCGAGAAGGTGTGCCTTTCGTGGACCACTGATCCCAAGCCGCCATGATCCGTCGGAAGTGCAGTACCCTTCCGACGGATATATATTTCAACGTCGTCCAACTGTTGACTTCATGAATTGATCGATATATTGCTATCATTTCTTCTTTCTCTTACTCTCACTCATACCTATCCATATATCCAACATGGCCAACGCAACAGCAAATACCAATGGCACTGCCTCACACAAATTCGATCCCAACTTCACGCAAAATGTCATTGAGGCAATGGGACCCAAGACCAGTCCTCGTATGAGAGAAGTTATGAGTTGTCTCATCAAACACGTTCACGACTTTGCGCGAGAAGTAGAACTGACAGTGGATGAATGGATGCTGGGAGTTGAGCTTCTGAACGAAGCCGGAAAGATGAGCGACCATAAGAGAAATGAGGGACAATTAGTTTGCGACGTCATTGGCTTAGAATCGTATGCGTTCCTTCTCCCAGAAGCATTGCTCTGTATCTCTAATACATCAACTCTACAGACTCGTGGACGAAATCACATTCAAAAAAGCTGCAGATGCAGTTGATGCTCCCACCGCAAGTGCGATTCTTGGACCATTCTTCCGACACGATGCTCCCGTCTTGGAAAACGAATCTTCCATTATTCAAACCCCAGTTGATGATGGTGAGATAGTATATATGCATGGAACAGTCACAGATCATAAGACCAAGAAGCCTATAGTTGGCGCTACTGTAGATGCATGGCAAGCATCAACAAATGGATTATATGAACAACAAGATGACGAACAAGCGGAACATAACCTGAGAGGAAAGTTCAAGACTGACGAGAATGGACATTATGGATTTTATTGCTTGAAGCCAACCCCATATCCCGTTCCATTTGACGGTATGTCATATACCCTTTTGAAGAGGTCAAGCTAATCAGATCCAGGTCCCGCCGGTAAAATCCTCCAATTATTAGACCGCCATCCATTCCGACCAGCCCACATCCATTTAATAGCAAGTTCCCGCTCTCACCCTGAGAATCACCATGTGCACTCAACTAACAAACACACAATCAACAGGTCCAACACGAAAACTACAAACCTCTCACCACCCAAATCTTCAACTCACAAGACGAATATCTTCAAAACGACTCCGTCTTCGCCGTGAAAGATTCGCTCATCGTCGATTTCGTCCCGTTGAACGGTAACCCCAAAGCATCCCTCGAACTCAATTATCCCGTGATCCTCGCTCCTCAAATCGGAGGAGCATAGAAAATCAAAAATCATCTCGTATATGTATATATAATCGGAGTATAGGCGTACCGTACCATAAATCCCTCTGTTAAATAAATCAATTTCGAAATCCAATATAAAATCATCCGAAGACCTTCAAATTTTTTAATTTTTTTTCTTTCGGAATATAATGAATAAACTGTTTAGTAATATTAATATCATATCAATATCAATATCAATAATACCCCTCATTTCCCATTTCCCATTTCCCATTTCCCATTTCCCATTTCCCATTTCCCATTTCCCATTTCCCATTTCCCATTTCCCATTTCCCATTTCCAGTCTTTTCTTCTCTATACCTACCTATCTATGAAATTTTCTGAGATTTCTATTATTTCTATTATTACCTATTCATTCCAAATCATTCATTCATTCCACCAGTTCTAAATAAACCTAAATATATACCTACCTATCTACCTACCTATCTACCTATCTATCTACCTACCTACCTACCTACCTACCTACCTACCTACCTACCTATCTATCTACCTACCTACCTCCCAACATTTCATTTCATCTCATCTCTTCTCCACACCTACACTTACACTTACTCACTCACTCACTAACTCACTATATATAAAATTCTCCGGGATTTTTCTTATTTATTATTAATCATTCACCACAATCAATCATCTACTATAATCAAGATATCACAAATAATTACAACTATAGCCCCGGGGATCCAAGACCTTACCATGTTATATTAATATCCCTGAAAATTGTTTTCATTCAGATTCCAGATATTAAATTCTAGTATACGATATAAATCTAAAGAACTAAAACATCCACACAAAACAAAATAAAATAAGGCAAAATAAAGTAAAATAAGAAATCAAATCTATATTCATAAATCTAGAAATTTAATTCCCCACCCCACTCCACCCCACGCCACCCCAAACCCATCCCTCTCACTTCTCCCCCGCAGCCCACCTCCCCAATACCCCCACGACCCCCTCCCCCCCAGCAACCACACACCACTCCCCCCCTCTACTCCAAGCACAACCTCTGCCCATAAAACTCCAGCCGGGGACCGTCTCAACCTTATGAGGCAGCAACCGCTTCAACGGATACGCTTGACGAATATCATATTTGTGATTCCACAATTTAATATCCATTCTCGTCGTGGGGATTTTTTCCACAACGATGCCGCCTCCGGCTTCGCTTTCCAATTTCAATCCGTTGAGAGGAGGATGAGAGGCAAGATTGGAATGTGAAGATGGGCCCGAGCCACTTGTTGCGGTGGTGGTGGAGCTTGCGGGACTTGAATCTCGTACTCTATCTGTGACGCTTTTGAAAGCTCCTCCTCTTTTGCCTCTGGTACGGAAAGGGGTTAAGAATGCGGGACGTTTCATTTTACTTTGGGGTTGTTCTTCGGAATTGGGTGTTTGCTGACCAGATGTTAGGCCCGAATTTGATGAAGAGGAAGGTCCTTGTGATTCAGATTCATGCTTAGAGGTAAAGTGTGGAGGTAAAGAGCGTAAATATTCGTTATAAGCGACTAGACGATTGAGATCCCAGAAGTAAACTTTGGATCCGAGAGCAGGGATCGCGAGTATAGAATGAGATATTTGAGGAAGGCCAGTGTTTGGATCCAAGTTTGGATCGGGAACGATGGATGAAGATTGATTTGAAAGTGGAATGCCTTCAAAAAGCGAGAAGCGAATCCAAGCAGTTTCTGTTCCTGGAGTGGAAAATCTGGTTGAAATTAGTTCAGGATTGGTGAAATAAGTATGGCGACAAAGATAAAAATGGAAGGATTTAAATCTAAGGGAGAATGTATTCCCTTGGATGACGCTCCGCTGGCCCTCCGGGGGCCACTGCCGTGGAGGCAGACTATTCAAAGAGAAAATGATCTTTTCGGTGATAAAAATTCGTGTTCATCCGAACACTAGAATAATATACTACCTGCTGGAGAACTCAAGAGGGACGATCCAAGGATGTATACCACGCCATACGCGTGGGGGAATCTTTCAACGACCAACATAGCTTTTATACTCAAGACTTCGAGCGTAGCGAGCTGAGGGGGTTTGGGGGCTTGCCCCCATAATATACCAAGAAAAAGACCAGCAGCATAAATTTTCTACTATTACCATCTCAAATTGAGATCGGAGTGGAAAGGGAGATTACTTCTGCTCATCATGCATTGAATGAATACAACCGGATTGAAACAAAATCACAAATCTTCTATCGGAAGGGAAATAGAAAAATATAAGAAACAAAAAGAAGGGGAACATAATACATACTCAATCAATCTAACATAAGGATCGTTCTTTGTCGGATCCGTAAAACATGTTAAAGTTGCACTTCCATTGGCAGCCTCATGTTGAGTTGGTGCTTCATCTTGACTTGGAGGTCGGCCTTCAGAATCAAATCCTGTGATATCCCAAAGTACTATACAGTCCTCACATGCTGACCGAGAGAGAATAGAATCATCGTGGAATTGAACGCTTGGGAGGAGAGTGTCAGTAAAGATTTCATTTGTGGCCTGAGGTAAGGAAGGGGCAGAGAGGAATTGAATGTGGTGATGATGGAGACATGAGGAACTACCAATCGACTGCACTAGTGTGAATTTCAGATGTCGAGAAATGTGGAAATTGAATTTCTGTTGCTTTATTTGTGGCAGTATTTTCATCTGGAAAGATAGGTAATGTCCACTACATGATGTTAGAAATCATTGTTTTCTCTCCAGAATATGAATACTAACAAGACATATCATGTAATCTTCGCCTCCGGATAATAAATATCGACCAGAACGATGAAAAGCCTTTTGTGAGTTAGTGGTCTGAGATGATTTTATGAATGATGTAGACGTACAATTGTTAAAATGGTTGTTCTATGGCCACCTGATAATATCGCCGCACAAGGATGTTCCTCGTTGTTTTGATCCAAACTCCAGATTCGAATTGTAGTATCTTTGGAACAAGATGCTAATATGTGAGGATCAGTTGGCGAGATTATCAATTCATTGATTGCCTGTCACTGATCAGTCTTTACAATTCTACATTACGATGACTTGGTAATCATACTCCTCCATGTCCTACAAGTACCTAATAATAATTAGTATCTGGTACACGAAGACATTCCAATGTCACTCACCCTAATAAGTTTGCCCGAAAGTACATCCCAAATCTTGATTTTGGCATTGAGTCCTGCTACACAAAGGAGAGGCTTCGCTAAATCTTTTGTCCAACAACATGCGTAATGCTCTGTATCTGGCTAAGGATCTCGTATCAATGATCAACCATAATGGTTATTCAAATCAACTACTTACCTCCTCGTCGATAATTAATCGTACAACCTCGATTCCTTTCTTATCAGTAGGAGGTCTACATATCAAAATCTATGTTTAATTTAGCAATGTAGATGTGATGAGTGAAGGGAGAGGTAAAACTTACATGTCTCCCACCTACCACAGCATAAATGGGATCGACACCAGGTTTAGTGTAGGGATAAAATTTGACTGTCCAAAATTCATTCTTTTCGATTGTTGGAGCATTTTTACGTGTTTCTAAAACTTGTCAGGCCATGATTAGGTATGAGGGGATACCGAAACGGGTAATCACATACCGGTAGGAAGATTCTAAAGAATGATATATGCAGTTAGATATTGGGTTTCTTCCACTCAGGAATCTTCCTTGCTGTGCATTAAAGAATAAGTTGGTGGAAGCATATCAAATTCTCACCGACATGCTTTCAGAAACACCCGTAGTTGCATATTTGGAGATGTACGAACTTACCGTAAATTGATGAGCCTCTTTTAATTTCGGCAATTCCCATTCACCATGTCCATGTTTCCAGCTCATGATTGCAGATTGAGTTAGAGTAAATGGTTACTTGATTGGCTGTCAGGAGATTTTGAATGGAGTTCAATGCGGGTTGATATGTGATAGGCGTTGCAGGACGCAATGTCGGCGGGCTCCAACTCTCGGAGTTGATACTACAAAAGTATTCTTGATCTCGATTCTGTAGTACTCAATTCAAAATACGGACCGATGTCTGCTTTAAGTATAGAAATGGAACCCGAGATGAGATCAAACGGATGCACTTGCTGTCAATCAATATCCCGGCCCAGAAGTTGTTCTCACCGACTTGCAGTAATGGATTCCGAGAACGGGTTTGATGAAAGGTTTCATCGAGATTTGAGTTGAATCTGGAGTAGTGAAAATTATTAGTCCACGTGATTATGGAGATGGATGTTTGTGATTTTGTGTTTGGTGGTTGGTGTTTCCTGGTGTTTCGTTTCACCAAACCAGCCAATGCTTTCAGAATACAGACGGGTTCGAATGTTCCAAAGGCGTAATCATTCCAGCCCGTTATCATTCATTCGGGTCAAGAAAAAGACCAAAAGAAAAGGACAATGAGGCTTGTTTGTACACACATTGATTGTGTAACTTTTGATAACCTCTCAACCTACCGAATTTACGGAAGAGGTTTGTCTGGTAAGCAAGCAGGTAGGTGGGTATTCAATGCTTTGATAATGAAATATCAATTCAAGGCATAGTGCGGCGGAAGATTGTTTTCTCTGGATATCAGCATTGACTTTGCTTACCTCTCTTCAATATGTGGTGGATTTTGATTGAATATCAAGATTAAAGTTATCGCGTCTTTGCTTTCAAGACTTGATTATCATTCATGCCATATGGATTCAAGTTCCGAAAGATCTTTCTTCTATTATGATTATCGTGGGGGTATCTGGGTATTCAGATAACGTGTGGATTAACTTAAGTCGGTAGGTAGTGACTCGTGAGTAAGGGAATTGAAGGGTTCAATGATTCGGAGAGTTTTGGTGGAGTTGTTGTTGTTGGTCGTGGTCGTGGTCGTGGTAGCGGTAGTGGTTGAGGCGGCGGGAAGGGTAGAAGTTTTGGGGAGAATTCCTTTTGGGTTAGTGTCATGGGTAATAAGTATAATACAAGTGATATAGACAAGCAACAAGTTACAACATATCTTGGGTATAATTGATGATATATTATATACCTAGGTTGGTAATCATAATAGAATAATTATAGAAACAAAAATGGGTTTAAGGAATTATCCAATCATCGATTACAACTACTAGATACATACTAGGTACGTATTAGGTGGAATCTTCTTTTGGCTTCATTTTCATTGAAGAAACAATAAAACTATCTACCTACCAGGTATCTATTTATTCATCTATCTATCTATACATCTATCTATCTATTCATTTATTTATTCATTCATTCATCTATATTTACCATCTGCTACTTATTTACTATCTACTACCTACAACCTACAACCTACAACCTAGCTATCCATCTCCCCATTCCTATCGTTCATCATGTTCAAACTCTTACCTGACGCAAGCCGCTGAAGTGTTTCACCAAAGCCCTCCATCATGACTATCTAAGCTTGCGGAGTGACTACTTTACCGGTCCTGATTCAGTATTGCTTTTGTCAAAACTACCGCTTATAACGTTACATACCTAGGTATTCGTCAACTCTAGAATCCTCCAAGACATTTTGCCTTCATGATATCATCCCTGGTGACAAGCAATTCCATAATACGAACACGAAAGGAAGGAAAGAGAAGGGAGGCAAAAAGAAGTTGATTCGAAGTTTTCCTATTTCAGTGTGTACGCAAGGCAGGTAGTAGGGATCTTACCTTACGGTTCTTGTCTGACTTGTGCTCGTCTGTACCTATACCTCTATACCTACCTATGCCTAGGTATCGTATCTACTCTCATCCTTTCTGTGACTCCCGAATATATCCGATTTTCCATATCCCTTATCCCGCAACTGAGTGTGCATACATACAACTTACCGTAGACCGTATACCAAATCCTCTCGATTTCATGCCCATCATTCTCTTAGTGATAGGTGTCATTGCATAGGCGGGTGCTACTTGATGGTTCCCGTAAGCTGTCTTGTCATGTACTTAGTCTCCCTCGCCAGCTCCCCTTAATATATTCCATCCTGATATCTTGGAGAATGCATTAATCATGCAACAAGTGATCACACGGGGAAAGAATGGATTATCCGGTCTCGAGCCGGTGTGCTTGGATGATACAAATGAGGCAGAGACGGAGCTGAGAAACGTATGGCTTTTGCCATGTGTGGAGAGCCAAAGAGAATGAATTGACTTTCCCAAAGACAACCCTTTCCAACGGGGATCCTGCAGACATTTCTCAAATTTCTTGGGTCAATTTAACCAATAGATAGCCAATAGACAACCAATAGATATATAAAATCCCCAGTACCTTGTAGATAGTATTAATCCTCTCAAGCCTGGTCAGAACCAAGCACTTTTCGAGGCTGAAGCCCTGAATCGCAGTAAGAAGTATATGGAGATGGAGTAACATGGTCTAGAATATCTATCTAGATCAGTAATCAACCGATATTTGTTTTTCGCAAGAATAGTAAATGACGCTCCGCTGGCCCTCCGGGGGCCATTGCCATGGAGGCCGAGTAGTATCTGAATTGGGTTGGAGATGTCGAATATGGTAATGAGTCCACGGAAAGAGTATAGACAATCTTCACAATCGAGCTGAAGTTATCAAATGGGCGAGGGAACAAGGGAAGGGTAGATATCAATAAAACATTCATGGCTAGTAAGTAAGTAAGATTTTGCCTCTGTATATCCAAACTTCGACTCGAATACATACGGAGTACCCTCAATACCAATACCCAGACTCGAGCCAGGCCAGGTATTCATCAGGTGGGTCTACATGCTGGCATGAATTTATCCTCAACCACCCCTTGGAACATCATCGACCCTGAAAATCGAAAGAAACCAATTATATCTTCAGAAATCACCTCACCGAGGGATTCGACACAGGGAGTTCTGTAAGGTTACATACTAAAAATACTAAGAAACACTAAAATGATGTCTTGTAGTAGCCGCTTTTAGCGTTGGGGAGTTTTTCCCTATACCAGAAACAAGAAACAAAACAAGAAATTCCCAAGATTTTACTCGTTACAACTTACAACTAACACGAGAAACATCATCGTCCAAAACACAATTCTATCACGACCGACTACCCATCTATCGACTGGGTGGCATTCATCAAACTTTGAAACAAAAAAAGCAAAACGTCCTACTCATTCCATCCATTTCCATCCTTTTCATCATGCATACGACTTTATTACACTAAACGCCCTACACGGCATGGCATCTTTTATACCCCCCAGAAACCTCTTATAAGAACGAACTTCTGAACACAACGTTGACCTGAGACTCTTGAAAGTGGTAACAGTGGCGGGTCACTCAAACTCTTCCCATTTCATGAACATTTTCTATTCCCCAGTCCCGAAGATACATACATATATATATACATATATACATACATACATACACATATATATATACATATATACACACATACATACATACATACATACATACATACATACATACATACATACATACATACATACATACATATATACATACATACATACATACATACATACATACATACATATATACATACATACATACATACATACATACATACATACATACATACATACATACATACATACATACATACACACATACATACATACATACACACACACATACATCCTCATTAGACTGCAACCCTTGTGACAGCGGGATAGCGGCAAAGATACCTAGCACACACGCACACAGTCCTTCCTGGGGAAAAAAAAAGTCTGCATATTCGTACCCTGTCGATCAATTGAATCCTGGGAACAGGGCACTACCACCCCCTAGGGTCCATCATCATCAAATACGGAGAAAGGACCTCAATTCGCTTGTTCACCCGGAACCATCCAATTATATTCGTCAATTCAAAAGTGGCCGTGAAAGTGGTCGGTTTGGAGTACGCAACAGTCAGTGGTACTGCATTTCGGGAACGGAATTAGGGATTTCCATCAAATGGCTTCGCGGGGTTGGTAGCACTCAGACATTACACATGACAAACGCATAACCTCCCAACTCTTCTCAAACCAATCCAGCCTATTCTTGTTCTTTTGAATCGACGATCTCCTTCAAGGGACTAGCTATTCTACCGCCTCAGTTCAAAGCAGTTACCATGTTCAATCACCATACAAAAACAGTACCACATACATCTAGCTCCATTTCTATATAACCTCCCTAGTTCCCCCCTTTTCTATATTTTTATTTTCCATTCACCACATCACGCTTTACACATATCACTTGTTGAAAGGCCAACTTCGAGTCTTTCTATTCACATCGTCTGCCCATAGAACTGAGCATCTTATTAGAGATACAAACGCCAGATTCTTCAAAATGGAGACTACTTTTATGACTATTCACAGTGAGTAAATTCTTTCTCTAAATTTAACAATGATGTTGGAGATGGTCCTTAGTGGTATGACTTATGGAAGAGTCAATGTTTGTGGGGAAAAGAGGGGTCATTTTAATGTGGATAATGATGAGGGGGGAGATGATCAGGAAATCATAAGAAAAAGTTTTCTTGTTGGCAGTGCTTTGTTTTTTGGTATCATTTGGGAGCAAGATCCAGAGCCTAGGGTGGGTAAGGCAGGACTGGGGAACCTTCTCTTCATTCTAAAATAACCAGAAAAGTTTGTGAATGATTAAAGATGTCATTATGCGGGGCAAGCCCCCAAACCCCCTTTGCTCGCTACGCTCGAAGATTTCATTTTCACTACTAGTCTGCCCCTACGGCAGTAGCCCCCGGAGGGCTAGCGGAGCGTCATCCATTTTCCTAATGATTCAAGAATGCCTCATGAATTAGGCTAACGTTTACTTTTGATCAGACCTTACTCCTCAAGCCAACATTCTGTTCGCTTCAGAGTCGATCTCTGACATTCTTGGGTATGAACCTGAGGATGTTGTAGGCAAACCTTGGTTCGAATATTTCGATAAGGACAACGACAATACGCCATTTGCTCGTCAAGCTACAAGTCAAGGTGTTCACTTGGAAAAAGCTGCTGTTATTTATCATGCCAAAATCGCACACAAGAATAGCGAACCGGATGGAAAACCTATGTGGGTCACTTGTGAATGTGTTTTTTCGGTTGTTCATGATGTCTTGGTTGCTTGTACAAGTTACTATAACGAAGATCCGCATGAGAATTACATGGATAGAATTCGTGGGGCTATCAGTATGACCTTTTCTCCCTATTAACTCACATTTATTAACATTGATTTAGAGAAGGAAACTTCTAAGAGTTTGGTTAAACGTTTCACTGCTCCTCCAAAGGATCACAGATACCACATGTTGGAAAACCTTTCCTTCAAATTTCGAGACCCGGTTACGGAAACTTCTACACGCGAACCAAGAGCTGCTTTGATCCTCAATCGTTTCACTCGAAGCTTGACAGTTATGTATTCCACTGAAGCAATTGAAAAAGTTATTGGCATCAGTAAGGAATATATTGTTGGTAAAAGCTTTTACGAGTGCATTCAACAACAATGCTTGGCCGAATCCATTGCCGCTATCGAAAGTGCCAAAGGAAATGATTCTATAGCTCACCTCATCTTTTGGTGTCGGGATCCGCGTCATCCTCATGAAATCGAAGAACTCAATCAAGCTCTTGATGATGCTAGTGATATTAGTGGAAGTGAAGATGAAGATGAAGGTGATGCAGTTGGTAGAAATTCCAACTCAGCATCTTCTCCAATGGCCACACGCACTACTTCTCAACCTGGCAGAGAAGGAGTCGTTCGACGAAACAATCGTCAAAGATCTGCTGCTAATCCCAGTACTGGTCAGGTTTTACCCGTCTTTCAACCGATTCAATTGGAAGCTGTCATTTCTTGTACTTCGGATGGTTTGGTGGTTATTCTTCGCAAAGCTCCTGCTACTTCTCGTATCGATCATCAAGCTATTGCTCCATGGGGTGTTAATCCGATTGCGCCACATGTTGTTCGACCGGATCCAAATGATCGTTTTGTTCATGGTCCCGACGCTACGGCTCTTCAACCTGGTGCATCTAAAGAAGAATCCATCAAGAGCATTCGAGAAGTGGCTGTATTTGCTTGGGCACTTTGTGGTATCAATGGAAACATTGGAGCTTACGCACGCGGCGTCCCTGGTCCCAAATCCCAGCCTCCAGCATTACCAGTTTGGAATCCTTACGGACCCACTGAAATGGAGCCGCCTGTTAATCAAGCAGAGGTAGACTGGGCTCGAAGACTTGGAAAGAGAAAGGAAACGGGTCATTCACTTGGTCATGTTTTTAGAGAGGAGAGAAATGAGAGAAGAGAAAAGAGAAGAAAGTTGGGGGAAATGAGACCGGATGGTTATGCTCAGCATGATTATCAACCGGTTGGTCCAACTGGTTATGCTCATCAGAATAATGGATATTCTGGTACTTCCGCTCCTGGAAATGGAAATGGAAATGGAAATGGAAATGGAAATGGAAATGGAAATGGAATGGGAAATGGAAATGGAAATGGAAATGGAAATGGAATGGGAAATAATGGTTATGGAAATGGACATAATGGTAATGGTAATGGTAATGGTACTCATCATTAGTATCTTTACCTACCAGACGAGCTTGCGTAAAGCAGTAAGACTTGTATCAAATGGGTGGATAACGAGAGAGCTGAATAGAAAAGGGATCTGATTATAGGTGGGAGAGGAGGAAGGATAAATTCACAGTTTGCAGAGAGAATTTGGTCAAGTGTTGCGATGATGAGTTGTCTAGGTAGTTGAACGTTCTTTTGGATGATGAGTTGTCTAGGTAGTTGAACGTTCTTTTGGGTATACAGATGGATATTGCAAGGGGAAGGATGTTTATGATTCTTTGACGATTCAATTGGTGTTTATTTACCAATATCACTTAATGGAAAAAGTAGCCATAGCAATACACTCTTTTATATGCTGCGATGAGTCTCTTATCTAGTATTTATGGATGGATATTTTGTGGAATTTGTACGATAGTAAAATCCTGAATATCTATAAAATGATGGGACTGGGCTGCAGGTGGGCTATTCGCAGAAGAAAAAACAGGTAGTACCCAGTCATTTCTAAAAAAAATCTTTTACGATTTAATTCTTTCCCTCTTATATCATATAAAATAAACTTTTGAAATAATATTTTATTAATAAATGAAAAGCTAATATTTCTTTTTATCTTTTTGTACTTTTATAAATCATTTGTGAATTATTTTTTATGTAATTTAATTCAAAGATATTGATAGAAATATAAATTTTCAAATTCCGCCTGTTTTTTCTCCTGCGGATAGCTGGGGAATGGATAGAGAAGCTTGGACCTCGTATATGTCAAACGGGAGATCTAACCATAAATAGTTTAGCACCATGTCTAGAATACGCAGCTCACGTTTAGCTTAAGGAAACCGTGGAATTTTGGATAGCTTCATGAACCTAGATACCTTATCGTCAGTAACGAAACATCCGCGAATAATCTACACTCGTTCATCCACATTTAGAAATTCAGATTGTTTTACACTACGAACTGCGAGTTGATTCGCACACGGTTACGACTTCTTAAAGTTCACGAAAGGACAGGACGGTTAGTTCGCACAGAACTTGGTTCGAAGTGTTACTCGGTACTTGGAGTCGCAATTGCATGTACCAGTGCCTTTACTATATCATCGCATTGTCAGCGCGAGTATATCTTCGACACGACGGAATCACCAAGTAGGAATCATGGCTTCGTCTTCAAATCCTTACCAGCATTATGATCAACCTCGTGTGGAGGATGATTTGATTGATCCTGATGATGGTATGTTCATTTGATTTATGTTTCTCTGCAGATTCTCTTTGTGATTGAACGAGGGGAAGGTGTAAAGGTTTAAAGCCTGCGATCATGTCATATTAAATCTGGACAGCGAGGGTTAAACACATTGATACTATTTCTCCCCTCCTTCATATACTCCTGCATTGATTCCCCGCTTCCCATTCTCACATCCATCCACATATGCTAATCAATCCACCAGCAACCCTCGATGATCTCGACGATCCACTCAATGCCACTACCTCCCGCACTCCCCTCACCGGAAACATCCAACAAACGCAATCCTCCACCCAATCTTCCCAAAACTATCTCACCTCCCGTATCCCAGGCGAAGATCGTCGAGCTCCCACAAACACCCTCGATGAATCGGTTTGGGACACCCTCTCGCGCGATCTCACAGCCATCTGGTCTAAAATGCGGGAAGTGCTATATCCTAAATATCTTTTTGGAGGCTCGATGATTGATTCTCATGGTTTGCGCGGCGCATACTCGCAGTTTCGAGAAAATGGGATTCAAGGAGCGAGAGAAGAATTGAGGGGCATGATTGGAAGAGTAACGGATGTAGAGGGATTGACTCAAGGGAATGCGATGAGTGAGGGATTGAGAGATTGGGATTTATGGGGCCCGTTGGTTTTTTGTTTGGGGTTGTCATTGTTGTTGAGTTTTAGGGCGAGGGGAGATCAAATGAGTAATGTTTTTAGTGGGGTTTTTGCTATGGTTTGGTTGGGGGAGGCGGTGGTGACGGTGCAGATTAAATTGTTGGGTGGGAATATGTGAGTTTTCTTTATTTCTTGTCTTCTTCCTTGTTAAGTCACTTTCTCTTTTCCTCACTTCTCCTATTCGAATACCAGCTAACCCTCTCCTCAAGTTCCTTTGCCCAATCCGTCTGCATCATAGGCTATACCCTCTTCCCTCTCGTAATTGCCGCACTCCTCTCAGCACTAGGTCTTCATCCCATCCCGCGAATCCCCATCTACATTGTCCTGGTGGCGTGGAGTATGGCGGCGGGAATTAGTATCTTGGGAGGAAGTGGAGTGGTGAAGAATCGAGTGGGCTTGGCGGTTTTTCCTCTATTTGTGTTTTATTTGATGTTGGGAGCGCTTTGTTTTATTTCCTAAGGTTTGATGGGTTTGGGGGGGGGGGGGGGTATGGTAGAGGAGAAGAGAGGGGGGGGGATGTGAGGGGAAGGAAGGAATGGAAACTTGAGGGTTGAAGGGTTGAAGGGTTGAAGGGTTAAAGAGTGTAGGAGGGTAGGAGGGTAGGAGGGTAGAGTGGATTCAAGATGAATAGAAAAGAAAAGGGAAATGGAAATGAAAATGGAAGGGAATAGGAATGGAAGATGGATTTATGAATATCGAGGAGTTTTTTTTGGTAAGGTGAGGTGAGGATAGGAATATTGATATTTTATTTGTTAGTTTTGAAAATAGAGATTTATGATATCTTTTTTTTTTGAAAGTGTTTTTGGGGTTTATATTTTATATTCTGTGTTCTATATCAATAATTGTATTTTCTTATTATTCTTATTGGTTATTGATTATTAATTATTGATTATTGTTACTAACTAATAGAGAAAATTTCTTTCAATCCCGAGGTCTTACTACTAGGAGGAGAGCTGGGAGGTTGAAATTACTCACTTGACTGACCACTTGACCTAGGAAATCTTTTCGTGGAGCGCCTGGAGCGCCAGGAGCGCCAGGAGCTTAGTTGGTATGGTTGGTATAGTGTATATGAGTACAGTAGGTATTTGAAGTTCTTTTTGTTGTTTGTTTGTTTGTTTGATGTTTGATGTTTGGGATGTGGGATGTTTGATGTTTGATATGGGATGTGGGTAGAAAGAGAAAGGAGTATAAGGAATGAATATAAGGAATGAATACCTGAAATAAGTTTATTTCGGAAAGGGATTTTAGTTGTTGTTGTTGTTGTCGTTGTTGTGTATACAGACTGGATTTTTGGTGTCGAAAATCTGTGACTTTTAGGTATATATCGTTTTCGTGTGGGGCTTGTTGATTGGGAGCTGGTGGAGATTTGGGGATTTGGGGTACGGATTGGTGTTTGGAGAAGAAGAAGAAGAAGGTGAAGAAGTAGATGATAAACTGATGGATTTGGAAGAAAGTATAGATAGGTGGGTAGGTAGGTAGGTAGGTATGAGTTTGAGTTGGAGTAGATATCTTCACTACCTATCTTTTCCACATGTTCATCTTGTTTCGTCTACTCGTTTCTGGTGGTGGGCGCTCTCTCCTACTGGGTGATGTTCACCGTCCTGATCAATGCCATCAAGTGCCTGGTCTCTTGGTTTAATAGATAATGCGCTGGCGTTGCGGTTGTTGTTTCGAAGTGATAAACTGAATATTATACTGTAGGTTTGTAAAGGTTCGATTGGTTTTAAGTAGGTAGTCTGTTGAAGTGAGAATTCTCGAGAGAGAAAGACATCACAATTCACTTGAAATCCAGTTTTCATCTCTCTTGCTCCTCAACTCTAAAAGCATCTGATCCAACTCGCTAGTAGCAAAGACAGATAATTATCTTCAATGCTCACAGTATACTCAGGATGATGATGTCTAGTTAACAGGATCGACAACTTTATTATTAACTATCCTGACCATTCGAGTCAAATGCATTCCTGCGCTTCAATATATATATACATCGGCTGACATAAACTCACAAAAGAGGAATAAATATCAAACTTTGTGAATGGACTCAGAGTTTATTCCTACTTGGCTATGTAGGTACTCACTGTCCATATGTAGCACTCATGACTCACTTACATTCTCGAGTGCTGTCATTCTTTCCGCCTCTCGAATCTTGTCATTTTTTGATTTCCATCTTCTGGGGAGGAATCGTTCTACGTCCTTTTCTAAACTTATTCTACTAATTTTCGTCGAGGCAAAAAACTCGAAATTATAAAGCCAATCCGAACTGCAAATCACGAATATTCGAAGTGAAACTAAGTAACTATACACCTACTCCCTACGAAGACCTAAATATAAAAACCCATTAATTGCTCCAAATCCGAAAAATCAGAATGAGAACTATGATTCCTCTGGTAAAATAGTATGCATGAATTGTAGTGATCGCGTGTACCCCGCGAGCGAAGTACTCTTCGAGATGGATCGTAAGCGCCCCCTTAATCTCTATCTCGGAATATGAATATCGACTTTCCATAATTCTGAGTATATAGATGGTGAATGGAGATCACTGTTAAGAATTATTGTTATGGTTGTTATTTAAACGCTAGAAGATATCTCGCTTCAAAATTCACATATGGAACTTCAAACTTCGTGACTCGATCATAGGCACAATTTTTTTCTGCGGGAAATTCAGGCAAGGAAAACTCACTAGATATTTGGGGAAATACACGATTGTAGATTTGCCCATATGGGTGTTGTTTCTATCCTTTCTGCCGGCTTGTGCGAAAAAAGAAATAGGTTGCTCAATTCGAGATTTATATACCCTTCTTTTTAAACGTTATCCTTTCATAGATGCGATTCACATTCTAATCCAGCGATCCGGCCCCACGTAGAAGCTGGTCTCATATCACAGTATACACTGCTCATCATCTATCTCCAAACCTGGAGTATAAAATAGGAAAGACTCAAGAGAATGCCTCCGTGTGTAACAAGATCCACTATGCAACAGAAAGCGAACCATGAGCTTCTCGTGAAGGTACTGGGAAAGATAATCCAAAGCCCAAACAATTGGTCAAACAAAACTTAGATTCCTATGAACTTTCCTTTATCACTTGAATTTCTTACCGCAAGCTGCTTTCGCTGTCATTTACTCCTCCTTCACAACCACCACCTCTGCTTTCTCATTCTCAATACACAAAACCTCATTAACCCCAGAATCTCCTTATAATCTATCCTGACTGCAAACAAAGCATAGGTAATTCCAAACCTCCTGTTTCCTCTAAGACTCTGACAAAAAAGTCCATAAACTTGCTGCGATAAATGGGGAGCGCTAGTACGATTTTGATACGCGAAGCTCAGGCACAGAAATCTCTTTATATGCTTAAGTTAGATGTGAGGATTTTATGTCAAAATATATGAATGGGTGAATATCTATCTTAATAGCATGATGTCCATGTGCTTGAAATATCTATTCGCAGCTGGAAAGATTCGCTTGGTCTTTAACTGCGAGTATTAAACGCAGTGTCGTCGGGAGATCAAATACCACATGATATGAATGAGAGCAGCTTCATTGATTGATTCAGGAATAGGTGGAAAGGAAAGGTTGGCGTTGTATACCTACTGGTTCGTCAATTAAGCATCTGAATGCTATCATTTATCATCTATGAATTTACTTAACAAAAACAATCCAAACCACTTAGAGTGAGCGTCCTAATCATTGTCATTGTCATTTCCAACACCAAAAGCAGTCACCACTCGCATGACTCAATTACCGTCATTCAATTTCTATTCCACTTATAACACACCTGGGCTTGAAGGCAAAAATCCCGTTCATGATAAAAGGAAAAAACTTGCAAGAACTGTTATGGTAATGGCGCGGAGATGAAGCAGTATATTGCTGGCTTCCCTCTTGAGAAAATCGAAGGTAGGACGTTGCATTGCTGATGAAATCACACAGATGGCCAGATTTTATACCAATATCGCTGGGATTGAATGTGAGAAAATTGATATCCCGAGGTGTTCAGTGAATGACTCTCACATCTAGATACCTATGTAGGTAATTTACCCGAGGCGAGAGCCCTCCTCGAATACGTATATAAGCTGGGCTTTTTTCATGAATTGTATCCATATATTTGATAATTCTAGGAGAAATTCGAATGGTCTCCTCTCGCTAGCTGCGAGAATTCCTTCTACCTACCTACGCATTGTTGATTCGGACTCCAGTTTTTGGGAGGAGTATATCTCAACCCATCCGAAATATTCCCAGCTGAAATATGTCGATTTTCATTCACATTATTGTTATCATTGCTATTAAACACGCTATAAAACTTTCTTGTCAATTCGAATCCCCCGTCAAACGAATTATTTCACACTTCCACTACTGGACAGAAATACATCCCTTTCGTCCGGCTAGAAAGCAAACTAGAATCCGGAAATCCCAAAAATCATCCAGCAGAGTCCTTGAACTTATTTGCCCCCCACGCAGGTCGCTCATACACTTGTACATCAAATCCAGGCAGTTCTTATTATATACCCAGAATCTCCACACTAGTGCCCTCCCCCACAATCTCCCAACCATCCCCCTAACACCAAAAACAGCGAAAACGAGTGAATACACACCCCCCTCCCTCAATACCATATCATCACACTCCTCCTTTCCCCCCTAAGCACCAAATATAAAACCCCATTCAAATCTAAACACCATCCTCCAGCCCACCCACAAATCAGAAGGCAAGCCATACAGGGTCCGGAAAGTGAAAGAGATGCGGAAATAAATGCCTATTTGGTGGATAATTGAAACATACACTATGCAGAGCAATATGTTCTAGTCCATATAATTGAAAGAGAAAGAGAAAGACGATTGAGTACCTACCCCATGCTCAACACCACGAAACTTTTCGCCATCGATCGGAACCGAGAATTTAAGAATGTAATTATTATTGTCAAATTATAAATAACTTGCGATGAACTCATCGTGCAAATCTCAATCTTTTAATACCTACTAGGTAGGTAAGTTATATAAAATTCCCTGTAAACAAGCAAGCAAAATGAGATCGAGGAATGGAAATACAAATATTGTATCGTGATGGACTTCCCATTCATATGTCTCTTTGCGGCTTTGAAGCAAACATGTCTATGGATGGTCTCAATGGTAATCACTTGCTTTTATAGTGGCATTGAGCTTGAGCTTGAAGAATGGACCAGCATACGACTCTGAGTCTTCTGAGTCTTGTCAAAGCCCTCGTATCTGAAGTCCTGCCAGAAATCGATGAACCAGCGCATCACGCACGCCTGGGTGAAAACTTGCAGTTGATGTACGCTCTATAAAAGATCAATTCCGAATCTTGAAACGGATTTTGATTTAGTATTGTCGTCTCAAGTTCAAATGCATCCTAGGATTGCCATAGCTGCAAGTATGATCGATATGCAAAATTCGTGTTGAAAAGTAAGACAAAAGGTTATTGGTAATGTTATCAATTGATACTGAAGGAAAGTCCACTATAGATACCTAGGTACTCAAGTACATTCCATCAAAGTCTGGTCAGAGAAAAAAACAAGCAAAAACGACAATGATATATTTCAATAACAACAATCAAGACTCGGCTTATCTTCCCATTCCATTATATCAAAACTCAGAGTCCTTGAATATTGTTGGCCAAAGATTCCTCCAAGCTGGTAAAACCAGTACGCCCAAAGTCCCTTTTCAAAAGCTCTTCGGCTCTTTGATTAGCAACCTTAGATAAATCGTTGATACTATCATCATGAAAGTCATCCATGATTTTGGCATCGGGTCGAAGTTTGCGGAAAGTTCTCAATAAAATGTTATTGTTGAATGGTTTGGCAAAAGCAAATAACCTCTCATTCTTCACATCCTCATCGATTAATGCAGAGACGTGAAGACGACCTACATCCTGTACATCTATGAAATACTGAGGAGGAAGGTCTTTCATCATGGAGTTATCTCCCAAGTAAAGTTGTCGAATAATGCCACCGGTAGAACCTTGTGATGGATCTAAAACCAAACCCATGACAGTATCTGGGAGGACGGCGTTGGCTACAAAGCCTGGTTTCTTTTCCTTCACGAAGTTCCATACCGCTCGCTCGGTCTCAACTTTACTAGAACCGTAGACAGCCCATGTTCTCGAGGGCTCATATGGTGGTGGGGCATGCGCTGCTTCGACATCTTCATCATTCCATGTATTTTCATCGATATAGAATTCCTTGTTGGGCTTCGGACTTGTTGCGGCTATAGCCGAGGATGTAATAACGAAACGTTTAACGCTTGGTTCTGCGGCTGCAGATTTAAGAAGACCATTTACACCAGCGAGGCATTCTGGAATAACCTGAATAAAGGTTTAGAAGTTAGACACGTATTATCAATGGAATGAATAAAGTCTTACATCATTTGGGTTTGGTGAGAAAGACAAGTTTGATGCTACATGTGCAATTCCAGTTACACCCTTCACAGCTTCATCAAAAGCTCCTTCATTGGCCATGTTTGGTACAACTGCCACCTCCACTCTATCCTTTCCATATTGCTCCTCCCAAAGGTCGAGTAATTTCTTCACCTTGGAAGCATCTCTCGTAGTACCTCTTACTCGATATCCTGCTTTGAGCAGTTGATCAGCGACGTGAGATCCAATGTAGCCGTTGACGCCGGTAACAAGGACCGTGGAATCTTTGGGAATTGCAGGAGACATCTTGAGAAAAAGGAAGCTGTGCAAATAATGTTAAGTGAAGTCTGAGAGAGCTCTAAGTATGTTTCTTAAGCAGTGATCGTCAAGGCGGTGATCATCGAAGTCTAAACGTGTACAAAATCAAATACTTATACCTAAATGGAAAAGAGCTGATATCGCAAGCGGGCAAGCTGTAGTCAGCTGTAGTCATAGTGCAGATGGGTTAGCAATCAAATATCTGTGTAATTATCAAAGCATTCCAGTGTCATCCAGCGCACATCGGACCTCGCAGTTCGGCCTGCTTGCAGACATGAACATCTATGGATGAAACTTCAGCTAAAGTTGAAGGCTTCGGCACTTTTGGTATGAAGTTGGATTATAAGTTGCCGTGCTGACAACGGACCTTGGAGATCGAACTTGTCCATTTCCTAAATTGGAGAAATCCGATTTGTAAGGTAAACTTTATTTGAACTTTAACCTTACATAAGGTTATGGCGGCGAAATGTTGTTCCGCATCCGGATTTCTTCAACTGGGCACCGCAACATAATCTTCATCAATCACTGCAGGTGGTCAATTTTATCATCGATGCCATCATCACAGCTATCAATTGCAATGCTGATATTGATGTTGATGGATGTTGAGGGAAATTCTGCAATTGAGGAGTTGTACACCGTTCAAACAACCTACAATTCTACCTCTCGATTCCATCATAGAATGCATTTCAGCTAAGCAAAGATGATGTGGAAGTCGCGATGGCCCTTCCTGGTTATCAGGCAATATAAAAATGGTAGGTGCAGTTAATCAATGGCAGTAACGACTTCCGGTCTTTCCATATGATTTCTCCTCGTAGGTGTTGCCATGATGTTCTTTGCTGCTTTCTCCTCACTTCCTTCGCCTCCTTCGCCTCCTTCACCTTCTTCACCCCCTCTCAAAAGAAACACAACTCAGCTCAATCTCAACAATGGCATCTACAAGTGCACTCACCCCGTCACATGGCTCCAGAAATTCCGGTGGTCTTCGTCCGCCATTAAAGCATTCGGTTCAGATCTCTTTTTCAAGCGTACCAGATGAAGTTATTATTGCTAGGAACAAAGCTCGTGCAGAGAGTGGATCTCCACAAAGTACTGAAGAAGATCGACTCATTCCTGGTTTCGAGGTAAACCACCTAGGATTCAGGGTGACAACAGGTATTGCCCCAGAAGGTGAAAGTGGTCGAAGAGGATTAAGTCCCATCAAATGTATTCAAATTTGCTGGAAATCTTCAAGTAGTGCTTCACAAGCCGTCAATTTTCTTTGGCCCATTGTTCCTGTTGCCATCGTCATTACCTATGCTCGTCCAGAATGGCATACAGTCATATTCATTCTCAATTATTTATCCATGATCCCTTCTGCAAATCTTATAGGTTTTGCTGGTCAAGAACTTTCCCGGAAATTGGACAAAGTATTCGGCATTTTGATGGAAACCACCCTTGGATCTGTTGTTGAAGTCGTAATGTTCATGGTACTTCTCGCCAGGCAACAATTTCAAGTCATGCAAGCCGCCATCATGGGTTCTATATTGGCTACTCAGTTGTTGTGTTTAGGCATGTGCTTCTTCGTAGGAGGATTGACACACGATGAGCAAGAGTTTGATGAGGAAATTAGTGAAGTTGGAAGTGATTTGCTTCTTCAGGCGTATGTGCTCTTCCAGATCTCTTAAAAAGCATCGTCTAACCTAATGAACTAGTGGACTCGGTCTCATTGTACCCGCGGCTTTCAACATGGCAGTTAAAAGCGCCAACTCTGATTATGATCCCTTCGTGCTCGCTGATTCCGTTCTTCATATTTCACGAATGACGTCTATCCTACTGATAATTTCGTACGCCTTATACGTATACTTCCAAATGCGCTCTCACCAATCTATATACGACGCTATTTTTGAGGCCGATGAACATAAACAAGAGGATTATGAAGAAGATCTTTTAAAGGAAAAGTTGACATTTACGGAATGCGTTGTGGCATTGATTGTTGCAATTAGCATGGTTACATTCACTGCTATTAGACTTGTGGAAAGCATTGAATTCATTGTTGATGAAGATGGCATTTCCGACAGCTTCGTCGGTTTGATCTTGGTTCCACTTGTTGAGAAGTTTGCCGAACATCTCACAGCCATTGACGAAGCTCATGACAATTCTATGAACCTGGCTCTTTCCCATGTTTTAGGTGCTACCATTCAAACGGCTCTATTTAACGCTCCCCTTGTTGTCATTATTGGCTGGATCGTTGATATCCCAATGGATTTGAATTTTGATCTTTTTATTATCGTTGTTCTAATTCTGTCCATTTTGGTGGTGGGAAACTTCTTGAAAGATTGCAGATCCAACTACTTAGAGGGCGCTCTCTGCGTACTTGTGTACATCAACATCGCTGTCGCAGCTTTCTATTATCCAAATCCGCCAAAAGTTATTCCACATGTTTGAAGTGAAGAGAAGGAAATAAGATGCCATGAAGGGGCATATGGTGTACTGTACTATGTTGATCTTGAATTCGTCGCGTGCGGAATCGTCCAGCTGCTGGCGATCGAGGCACAATCACCAATATAATTTGTGGTTCTTGCTCCGTCTATACTTATGTAAATCAGATTTTGGCAGAGCATCTTACGAGACTTGCGAACGGGTATCTGCTAGCTTTTCCTGTGTATATTGATAGATCTGAAAATCAAACGAGTCTTCTAGATAAGCCCGTGAGTGCGGTGCAAAGTATTTGATGTGATTTCGTGATATACTAGAGTATTTGAGGTGAAAAGCGGGAACGGCTTTGATGCCGCACGAATATCAATGCGACGAGAGTCTAATGGTGTGAATGAAGATCCTTGGCAAGTCTGGTGAATTGAGTTAATGGGCTTTTAGAAGGACGCACACTTCACCATGTCGATTTAGATCCTACAGCTTTGACAATTTGATCACTAGAGCTGTATGGGAGCTTTTTTCTTTTGGCTTTCTGGCTTGATCATTCATGTCAAAGCCTAATTAATCCTCAGTATCAGGACTCATGAGCCTACATTACGCCTCGGTTTCACCACCATTGCAGACTTGTAACTTGTGCTCTTGATAACACACCTCTTGGACCACTTAAAAGAAGACGCACAAAGCCCAGCTATCACCCATATACACGCACTATCCAAAAAGAAACGAATAAACTCGGACCAAAGGGCCTATATGAATCGCTAGGTGCATGGCATTAAATTTCAAAATCATCAGGTCGGATTATGTAGGATTGGACGAGTTGTATACAAGACCCATTCGCGTCCGGAATATTTGCTCGAAGTTGAAAGTCTAGAAAGGAAGAAAGACGGACAAGTGCTATACGATGAGGATCGCTTCGATGTTTCATGAGATGCTGCTCATAAGCTGGCAGCTGAAAGGCTGTCATGATAAACCAATCCAGTGCCGTAAATCAACTCTTTATCTAATCAAGGCGATTCCATTAATTTCTGGATAATCGAAAATTTCCTATGCGTTCAAGCTTGAAGCATGGATCAGGAGCATACCAGATACGATATCCAACATTCGGCATCTCCTGTTCGACATAAAGGTTGAAACTTTTTACCGCCGACTCACTTTGACTACGGATAGACGAAAACGCTAACTCGACAATTTTCCACCCGTCTCTCTGGACCCATTCTTTATTCGTGACAAGATCGAACTCAAATCTGCTCCGAAAGAATACTTCGACAGTTTTTGCCGACAATTCGGTGGCTGGGCCTTTAATTCTGACTACTCTTGACATTCTTTCATATCGACCTTCCGCCGGCATTACTTTAATCCTATTCCACATGACCGTAAGTCTCTCCCCGCGAATATAAATGCCACGGCCGAACTTTGCGTCATGGAAGAAGTCTTGTGCTGCGTCTCGTGTGAGGAAGACAAGATCGGCAGCGGCATGAGTGAAAAGTCCTTTGACGGGAGGGGTGTAGTTGAATGAGAAAACCTTGCCATGGGTAATCACAGCGAAGATCTCGGAATGACTGGCTTCTGGAGGAATTTTATGAATTCTCACTGAACAATTCTCGTGGTCGAGACACATGGCATTGCGGAGATTGAAGTTGGTGAGCTCGCCTTTGTAATTTGGATTGGAAGGAAGACCAACTTCTGCAGCTTTACGAATCATTTCGGGATTGGTCGGACGGCTCTCACCCTTGAGGATTGCTGACGGAATGAACTCGGATTTCTTTTTATTCACGTCTTCGTTGACTGGGTACTTATCTAGCACCACGACGTCTTGGGGTGTCTTGGCCAATGATTCGTATCTATGAAGACTGTTTGAGGTTTCAATAAGTGGCATGGGCATATTTTTATCCCAGATGGGTGTTTGGAAATGGTTTCCGTCAAGCACTGGCGTCGTAATGTCAGTCGATGCAGTCGATGCAAACGAGGACGATAAACTTGGACCCGAAGAAGTTGAGACGGATCGAGTGTAAGATTTATCAGATGAGGACTTGTTAAATCCGATCTGCCTTTCGGTGTTCATTCCGAGGCATCGGATCATGGTACCTTGATAGTTTTCATTAAAAACTCTTCCAGATGTTGCGGTGGATGTATCTTTGGCATTGGATGCTACACTCAATTTTGATGAAAAACTGCCAAGCTTTTGTGCATAGTCAAATACTTGCGTACTGCCGTTTGATGGAACGCATGAAGTATGTTTGTCGTAGGGGATGACCGCCTCAGTTATAGACTCAACCCATGAATCGAAGGGAAACTCGCTATCATCTGTCTCTAGTCAGCAATAGATAGTGTGAGCTTGGTCTTATTACAAACGGCTAATATCCTGATTATGATCAGAACTCGTAGTGGTTCTCACTTTGGAGCTGGTTTTAATCGAACTTGGCAGCTTGCGGGAACCCCTAATTCTCCCATCATATTGACATTCGTGTTGGTGGTCACGAAATTGCTGCTTCGCACGATCGAGGGAGAGTTCCCACGTACTTGGTTGATGGACCATTTTCGTTTGTGTTTAAGAACACGAGCTGGGAAAGGGATCAAGACTGATGTAGAAAGATCAAATCTAGCGGTCTGTTGTGATGATAATTTTGAAGAATATTGTGCAAGAGATGATGATAGCTGATATTAATCAAGCACAGAGTTTTGGAGAACGCAAGAAGTTTTGAAGTTAAGTCCGGTGTTCGAACTAGGATGTAACCAATTATCCAAGTTAATATGCAGGTAACCATCGGGAAAAACCTTGATTGGGTGGAAAGATCTCGAATCAGGCTGCAACTCTACATCGATACAAAGGAGGAGAAACAAACGACTATGCATTCGAATGAGCTTTGCTTTTTTGATCGGTACTTTTTCGTGGATTTGTTGGAAACCTGAAATGCAATAACACAGCGGAATGTACCAGGATGATACCCGGGTGGTGGTGGATAGTAACAGATAGTTTGGAGGAAAAAGAAATCTGCGGATAAGCACTTATTTGGTTATGTCTGCTTCAAGGTTGCATTGCATTGCTGGAGAAGCTGCACTCTTCGTTTATTCTGATTGGACTTTGTATTGTGGGTTAAGGGACTTTACGAATGGGATCTGGTGTTTTCTGGATATCACTTGGCAGTTCAAGGATTGGGTTGGAGCCTCTTGAAAGGCAGATACTCCCAGTTTCGTGAGCACATTGGGACATAGTCTCCTTCCTCCAAAGCTTGCCCGAACGGCTTGACGAGAAGCGTCTGGACTTCGAGTTTCATTGTATGCATTTCCAGACGATACTGTACAGATACTGGGTGAGCTCATACTGGATTATGCCTGAATCATTCAAGGCAAGGAACAACTGGGGATCTCCCCTCGGAATCATTCAAGGCGATAGTTAGAAGCATCCGAGTTATCTCACTAGCAGGAGTTATCCGTCATGGTCAAGTCAGCCTAGGAGTTCCTCCTGTACAAACGTTTCTTCGAGCGCAGGACAATGAGTCGCATTCATCTTATCACATCACATCACGTCAGACCAAATTATGCGTTTGTGGTTTTCATGATAGTAATCAACGATGAACTTTTTACCCGGAAGCTGCTCAGGATATCCTTAGGATGCAATAAATCAAACGCTATAACCACCAACACAGAGCCTCTTGTGATCAAGCTCTTCCTTCACTAGACTCGAAGAGTCTGGAATAGGAATGAAGAAGTCGAGGTACCGTCACTCGCTGTAAGTGTCGTAATAAGTGGGGAATATTTTGTCGGGGTTGTGTATATTTCTTTGTGCAGAGCAGCTATGTGGCGAAAATATGATACAGACGTCCTAGTCTGGTAGATTTTGCTCTGACAAAGCCTGTCAGATGGAAGTCGCTCGAATCTGTTTGGCTGCAGATGAGGTATGGCGTGGGGTTCCTTTCGCTGGTGGTGCCATAAATGTGTAGTGAGGGGAACAAGATGGTCAATGATATGGCTTTTGACCTTGATGGGCCACTCCCCTTAAAACTGGAGGAAATTATGACCGAAAATGTGTGCGTAGGGGATTTTTGCTTCTATAAGACTCTTACTCCAGAGTCAATCTCGTCTCGCTAGTTGCCTCACTCAGTACGTCTCCAATACTTTGCATCTGGGCCGGTGCCCTTCTCATACTTTGGTCCAGCTCGTTGTGCGGAGTTTGTATTTCCATTTCGATTTGGTCCGGAAGATGTCCCAGAACGCCAACTGGATGTACGAATACTATCAAATGTGCGAGGTTGTGGTGGCGGCGGTGGTGGTGTGACTTGATGTGCACGTGGTCGAGGCATGAACATGTCTCTGCCTTGAGCCGCACTTGGATCACATGGATCAGCAGCAAATCGGATGTCAAACTGTTCTCCTAATCCTTGTGCCGCGACTTTCTGCTTGAAGCAGCGGAATGCCATTCTCGACTGAGCTTTGATGCCGCAAAAAGCTAACTCTACGACCTTTTGATCAGTCTTGTGATCCCATTCCTTTCGGGAGATGATGAACAATTTCATATCTTTGCCGAAAAAATCTAAAAGATCTTGAGCGGAGAACCCGAAAGATCGTGGACCGCGAAGTTGTACCACGCGAGATTGATGGCTTTCATCTTCTGGAACAGGACACTTTCTATTTCTGTTCCATTCTACTGTGATTCGCTGCCCGAGAATTTGGATCCCATCACCTGTCCCACTATCCGCGAAATATCTTTCTGCAGCTTCGCGTGCGCAAAAGCAAAGTCGTGCAGCTGCATGGGTCCACTCTTCATTCGGAGCGTTCCACGCAACAGAATACACTTTCCCGTGGTGAATCGTGGAGAAGAGATCTGCCATCTCAGCTTTGGGGTGGATATTCGTGATGTGTAGTGCGCAGTTTTCCTGAGCTGGAGTCAACAAGTCGTTCAGAACTTCGGCGGTGATTTCACCCTCGTATTTGGGGTTGGGTTGTACTCCGGCTGCGTTGAGTAGAGCTTGGATCTCTGGTGTGATCATGGCTCGTTCGCCTTTCTTCAATCGAGCGGGAACGAAGGGGATAAGGGGTTGTTCGCTGGGGAGAAGACCTCGTGATGGTGGAGGTGGAGCTTCGATCTCTGTGTCGGTTGTCATGGTGCTGTATTCCTCTTCGGAGGTCTCGGTATCGCAGTAATAGTGAGTGTCTTCTCTTATGTCAGTAATTACTCTGGATCATGCAAAATGTATATGGAAGACGTACCAAAAGATATATCGCTAGTGTCACCCGAAGTCTTGCTTGGCTCTAACGCATTTCTTGCACCCTCCATGGTCGCATTCATGATTTCCTCTGCAAGACCAGTTGATGAAGTTGGTGGTATTGAGCGAGGGGGTTTAGATGGATCGGTTGTTGTACTGTTCTTGCTAGGACCGCCTGAAAAGATGTTTCCTCGACCAAACGATGGCGGGAAGTTCGACATGTTGAATATTCGAAGATTGCAGCGGGATGTATGATTCGAAAGCTCAGTTGTTTCTTGCAGATCGAGGAAGATTAGAGGATGTAGATTTCGAAAATATCTTTAGATCGAGCTAGCAGACGTATGAATCTTCGAACTCGGTCTTGCGCTTACAATCACGTGGAATTAACGAGATTGAAGAGAATTCTGAAAACCAAACTGGTGCTTAATGTTCGCTATACAGCGACGGGTGGATTGAAAACAGTCTTTTTATTCCCCAAAATGGTTTGTCCAGATGCAAATGCAAGAGTCTCGAGCTCTTGGGAAAGGGAAAGAACAAGGAGATTTGTTGTGGTGATTTATGGATCGGAGATTGAACCAGGGAAATGTGTGATGTGGAAGATATCTCGAGGTTGGAAAGATGGATGTTCGGGGTTTGTGAAGTGGGGGGGAGGAGATTGGGAATTTGGGAGGTTTTATGAGGGGTTGAGAAGTTCGAGATGAGTGAATAGTTGGGGATGGGTGAATGTGTGATGGGTTTTTGAAGTGAAGTGGTTTCTGGAAGTACAGGGAAGGGTTGTTTTAAGCTGTTTTAAGCGAGGGGATTGGAGGGGATTGGTTGGTTCGAGGGGGTTCGTACGGTAGCTATGTAGCTATGTAGGTGGTTTTGGTTCGTTTAGTACAGTACTAGGACTAGGATTTACTTTGGTATTGAATCTGATAGTGAGTTTCTGGTCTAACTAGAATTGACTGGGAGTGGAAGATAGTGGAATGAAAGGGTGGTTGTGAGAAGTTTTTATGGTACGGTACCTATATATCATGGAATGGAAAGAATTCAAAGGATAGCCAGAGGTACTTGATGTTCTTACAGGATGATTCGGGAATCTTGGTGAATCTTGGGGAGTGCTTAGCAGTGGGTATATATTGATGAGTGAAAACTATTTTGTGAAATTGTGTCTGAAAAGTTGGTGGTTTTTTCACTGTATGTCATTTTTGGGTTCTTTGATGGTTGGAGAGTATGTGTGTATTCTTGGGTGGATGGATGGCTTGAATGAATGGATGGGTGGATGGATAGAGTCTAATCAAGTTTTGGAAAGGGAGAAAGAAAGATATGGAAGAGCAAGGGATATAAAGAGTAGAGATTTCAAAATACTTCGTTTGTCTTTTGAATACAACTCAGATCAAGATGTTAGATGAGTAGGTAGTGTTAGATAGTTTTAGACAGTGTTGATACTGGACTAGAATGACTTTTGGGAAGAGACTGTTTCATGTTGGTGTTTTGGTGTGGGTTGTGGTGTGTGTAAATGTAAGCTGTGGTGTAGGTTGAGGAAAGTTGGAGGAGTGGGTAGGGTATTTGTTGGTTTGATGGTTTGATGCTTGGGTGTTGATTATCTGTGGAGAATTAGATGAGTGGATGGTTGTTGGGAGTTAGGTATGTTTCTTCATGATTAGAAGGATAGAGAGGGGAGGGAGGGTGAAGAGGGAAGGGGGAAGGCTGTCTAGAGATATTTAGTCATCATAGATATGGAGCTGAAAGCTATAGAGAGTAGAGATGTGAGATTTCATTAGGATACTTGTATTGTATCTATCTATTCCATAATTCAGGAGCTGGTACTTGGAGGTTTGGAGTTTGCGCTCGTTAGGGGGAGTAAAGGATTCATGGAATTTGTCTAATACTATTTCTTAATTGAAGAAAGAAAGTGAGTGAGATTGAGATTGAGACTTAGACGTAGTGTGGTATAGTCTTTAAATGTCTTATTTAGATAGCTATAGTCATGGATATATAAAAAGGGTTGAAACCTCAGGAGAAGATGAGTCTAAAATCATGCACATTTTTGTCATGATGTTGTTTGAAGTGTAGAGTTTGCTTATGGGATTTGTTTGCTTGCTTTATCTTGTTTTGTTTTGTTAGAATCTGTTTAGGGGAGCATTCCATTTGTTTGTATGGATTGGATATTGTAGCAGTATATTGTATGTACTAGGTAGAAATCAGTGAAGTCTGAAAAGATCTTGTATATATTGGTTCATCTCATATCAAATCAATTTGACAGTTTTCATAGTCCAAGAGTCCAACCATTCCGGTTCATGATGAACCACATAATTTCCTACTCTTTCATAAACTTCTATTGTATCGTCATCTCCATCCTCATCCCCATCAACTTTCTTCAAAATCAAACACTCGGCATATGGTCTCTCATCCCCGTCATCTCTATTTGTTGACGCAACAAGCAAAACAATATATGCTTCCTGCATCCATTTCTCCTCCTCAATATCAATGACTTGTTTACCATGTGCATGCGTCTCCCAACCCGTCATTATCTGCACTCCTAAATCCTCGTCCATTTTCCAAAAAGCCTGTTGCCACCCGTAATTCTGAGACCACTCAGAAGCTTCAAAATGCGACATTCCGGCCGGATCGTCAAAACAATATGTACCCGAGTAACCATCATAATCATCTCTTCCCAGATGTCTCGTTTGCCATGCTCGTAGAACAGGAAGGGTCAAACCCTCAATGATTAGATACGCGGATTCTATCTCGCCGTAAGGATTGTTCTCGACTTTCGGGATTACATGATAGTCTATAACTTTCAACTCGGCAATTCGATCTTGAGGTGCGATGATGGTGCCCCGATGAAATTTGACGCGATCGTTCGTTACGGCCCATGACCATGAGGGCGCACGATAGGGCTTGATGTGAGAACATCCTAGTTTCATTTCAGGAACCCAACAAAGCTCATCGAGTAAATCGCAACTCCACAAGCCGGCAAGATAATCTCCTCCAATGGCTGGCTGAAGAAGTCGTGATAAACCTGAGATTGCAGGGAGTTTGTCGGTATCGTATGTCAATTTTCTTTGACAGTATTGCCAAACGATATCACGGAAACTGTGAAGAAGTATGAGTCGTTCAATGTCTGTAATCATATTGTTGTCCTGTGTGGTGGAATGAAGAATTGGTAACAAACGATTTATGTGCTCTTCTTGCGGAAATCTGTATCCAGGGGGCATTCCTTTAAGGTCGTGAAATCCCTGTGTACATCCCCAGTATATTTGTTTTTTTCCGTAGTAGATGTGACGAGGAGATAATACGGATTCTTGAAATGTCCAGCCTCTACTACTTAGCGGAGAAGATTCTGCCAGACGATGTAAGTCTTCGTCATAAACATCCCTATCTGCAGGTTCCACTCTGACGGTTACCTCCATTCCATTATCATCAGTAAAAGTCAAATTGGTGGATGGCTTTTCGACTGGCTCATGTGCAGGATTTGGAATGATACCTCCAGTGCTGGCCTCTGATGACATTGCATATATTGTGACCAATGCATCTCGATACACTGTTCCCATCTTCTGAGATTCTTGTTCCCAGTCATGTTTAGAGTCTTGGATGATACATAAAGAGTCAATCCAGAGATATTGAACTCCTAGCTCTCTAGTGATAGTTATGGCATCTCGAAAATTCGCAGGCAATAATTGAAAGGGAAGCTCGTTTTGGTATTGTGGTAGTGTTGCTGTCGTTGATGAAGTGGGTATCGGACCACCCCAACAGTGACTCAACGCAATATAGTTGGCCATGATTCCATTTGAATGGATGATTCTTGTCTGGTTAGGCGTAACATCAATCACGCGAGTGGGAAGCTGTGGTAAATTGGTATTGTGACAATCATGACACTCTAGGCATTCTCTGAGCCAACCCCTCGTGATATCGAAATTCAGTTTAGACCCAAGATCAGGATTGATTTCGGCCCTTCCTATCTGGAAACCTTTCAATTTAATTGGAGAGTCTATGAATGAGGTAATGATAGATTAGCTTCTGCAGACACTTGCTGCCGTCAGCTCAGATAAATTCGAGAGTAACGTACCGCGTTTTGTGACAAGCGTCAAACTTTGCGTAGGGACCGCGAAAGAGTGCCCATGATTCTTGATGTCAGATCTGAAATCTCCGATATTACCAACCTGAACGGAGATAGCATCAAACATTTGTACTTCATCAAGGGTAGCATCTGGATACACATGACTACTATTAATCGAGATCTTGATATCAGTCTCCCGACGACGGCTGAAATCTGTCCAGTAAATCTCGTCCGAGTTATCTCCTTGGCTTTCTTCATCCACGCCTGGAATGCGCTTCTTCAAACAGGTCAATATCACTTCACACAAATCACACCCCATCTCTGCGGACTTCACAAGATCTTGAAAACACTTGTGATGTGGATAAAAAGCCATTGGCTTCTTTTCTTTTGGTGAATCATCCGGATTCGCCAGCGACGAAGTCCAAGCAAACGGACCCATCAAATCTTCCGTCGTCGGTTGATTCGGAAAGACATGACCTTTGAAGTCTATCTTTGCGAGGTCGATTAGGTGAGCTAGAGAAAGATCGGCACAGTATGTACATCGCGGTGTCATGTTGAAAGAAAATCCAAGTCTATTGCCAATGAGAAAAGGGGCTTTAGACTTTAATTAGTCGGTAGATGCTAGCGGGAAGTTTGCGAAGATTGAAATATATGCTATATCGACTCAAAAGAAAATACCCCGCGTTATAGTACACAAATCGACATACCCAAAGTAGAAGTAATGCTTACTGACACGTCAGAATAGGTCATGGATTTGATCCACAGGATTTGTAATTTGAAGATCCCATGTCGAATCTTGAGTAACTTCGCAGATGAATGATTCTCAAAACATATCGGGAATAAATCCCTGCCAGGTAATAAAACACCACAAGTATAATGATAAGTTGCCATTTGGATATCATATAACCACTAAGTAAAGAACAATAGTAAGATAGACCGATCAAAAGCAATACTCAAACCTCACCCAACAGCTGAATTCCAATAAGAAACGAGATTCAAGACCCTTTATATCAACAGGCACCTCAACACCCCTCCAAAATCCAGATTTAAACTCATAAGGTATCTTCAACAGAGAAACAAACCCCCTCCAAAATAGTAATAGGTAAAGACTACTAAGTCATTTACTCTACTCCCATGTTCACCGATAGAGTATCACTAAATACCCCTTTCCTTGTCCCTCCGCCTTTTCTGCCCCTAGCCCCCTTCTCTCTCCTCTTTCCCTATCTCTACCTCTCCATGTTTCACCATCACCTTCGCCAATTTGTTCTCCCTCCTCTTCTCTCTCCCTCCTTTTTCTTCCGCTTCTCCTCACTTCCCACTTTCACCGAAAGCCTCTCTGGATACAAATATATACCTACTACATGACTCCATCTTATACTTTCCTGCAAGATTCCCTCATCTATCTATCCATCCATCCATCCATCTCTCACCTCACTCCATCACTTCACTCCACCTCACAAGACCAATCAAATCACAAAACCCAACACAAACAATCCATCACAATCCAGCATAATCATATACAAACATAAAAATCCATTATATTCTCATGTCAATATACCTACCCAACCTAATTATAAAGAAGGTCCAATCCCCAATCCTCCAATCTTTCTCCACTCGTATCTTCTCTCCCTCCAAAATGCAAGTCCGTCCGCCCCGAATTTTGCCTGCCCTTCCCGCCCCCTCTCCAAAATCACAACCCCCAAAATCCTCAAGATCACCCACCCCCATTCGCTATGCAATTCTCATCAACCAGATGAAGCCCAAGCGTCCCAAGAAAGGCATCGCCCTTAAAATCTCGCCATCACTCACAAAATTGATTCGAAAGCTTGAAAGAAAAGAAGAAGAAAACGATTAGGTAAAGAAAATAGGCAATGCCTGGTATATTATTACTCCACTCCACCCTCTCAAAAACGAGTGAAGACAACGACGTTGTAGAATTATGACTACCTTAGAATTCTTATCGTATCGTACCCATGCCTCCATCCATCCATATTCGCTTTATTCTAAAAGTTCTCCTCCCAAGCAAATCGACCGAATCGGCCGGAAAGCATAACCTGGGTATGCATGATAGGAAACGATACCCCCCATAATACTCATCCTCGTTATTGTGAAGACAAAGATCTGGGATTTGATCAAGGTCATATTGTGTATCGGTTGGTCTGTTGTTGTATAATGTTTCAGGCTTATAGCTCGTGTTGGATGTTTTCGATTTCGTTTGTAAATAATTTGTAATTATTTTCGTTCATCTGTCCATCCCCAAGGAAATTAGAAATTATGCCTCATATAAAAACATATGCAAAGAGAGTGCTAACCTTGAGAATCATATTAATAGGTTTGGCCTCCGTTTCTCCTTCAAAAGCCGTGAATAAAACCTGTGCCGAAGTAGTTGAGGGTTTGGGTTTAAATTCCATAGCTTTCAGTACTACAGTATTCAGAATAACTCTGTGAGTATTTTCTTGTCGCATGACCAATCGTACACTATTTCCTTCTAGCATTGATGAATCGAAACTGCCAGGAATTGCATGACCGTTGTCGTCGAAATCGACGCATGATTTTGGTGCATTAATTTTCAGAGTGCCGACTCCTCTTTCCTTCCAACCTAGCTCCTTGGATCCCATTGCGAACAATTTAGCTCGAATCTGTAATATGGTTGCTTCGTCGGCTTCGCCGTCGTCAATGTGGACTAGATTATGATTAGAAACAAGAACATATCACAATCGCAGAATCAAATTTTTACCTTTCTTGGTCTTTTTCTTTTCCTCAACAACTGCCTTCTCCCCTCCTTCCTCTTCATCGCCCTCAGCACCATCATCGCTATCGTCTTCGTCATCGTCAGAGTCCTCGGCATCACTAGCTGGAGCACCAAAGGGTTTGGCTGGCTTGCTGCCTAATCCAGCATTGTCTTTGCCCGGAGCTGCAAAGCTCGAAAGCTTTGGTCCAGATCCACCAGCAAATCCATTTTTTAATCCACTGCCAAATACACTCCCTGATGCCAATCCACCAAAACCTGATGTGGCACCGCCACCGAATGCGCTTCCAAACCCAGATGTAGATTTTTCTGCCGAGGAGCTTGAGATCGAGGATGTAGGTGTGGAGCTTGCTGGTTTGGCAGAGGCAAAAGATCCAAATCCTGAAAGTGGTGATTTTGCCCCCGAACCAAAAACGCTAGGTGTAGATGCGCCGATTGTGCCAAATGGAGAAGTACTAGCAGATGCTAAAGCGCCAAATCCTGAGCTTGCAAATTTATCACCAGATGTACTTCCAAATGTTGACTTGATAGGATTCTCGGTGGATGATTTTGATGTTTCGATAGTCTTCGATGCCTCGTTCTGGCTTCTCTCCTGAGAGGGCGTATTAGTAAACTTTTAAATACTTTAGGAGCACGACATTGAATAAAAGTAGATCTACCTTTGCTAAAACTTTATCTGATATTCTGGATGGTTCTTGTGAAGTATCTCTAGGTCTCTTCTTTTCTGGACCTGATCTCATCGTTCGACTCCCATTTAAACTTCCTTCACTAGTAATTCCATTGTTTCTCGCACTATCGTCTTCCGCCTGATTTGTATCGTCATCTTGATCTCTGCCACGCTTCTTTTTGGGCGAAGAAACTCTATCTCTCATTTCCTCGTCTTGCGCATCAATCGATTCAGCCTCGGGCGTAGTCTCTTTGTCTGTACCGGACATGTCCTTATCTTCTGTTTGAGTTTCTGATTGTGGTATCTGCGAAGGTGTTTCTGTAGGCAACGGAAGCTTGTCTGAAATGCTTGTGTGCTTTAATTCTTCACTTGCAGCCATAGTAGCAGCATCATCTTTTTGTGAATTATCGTTCTCCCCCTCTGTTGCTGAAGTGGGAGCTGGGGAGTTATCATTTTCTTCAACCATATCGGATTTGGAATTGGCCGATTTTAAATGATCTCGAATTTCGAAAGATGCTGAAGCTGGATCAGCTCCAGTGTTTGAAGGTGTAGCCATTTTGCGATTAATTTTATGTAAATCTTTTTCTGTTCACAAAATTTGAATTGAAAGGGTTTTTAACTTTGGGAAGAAGAACTCGGTCTGCGGCCTGCGGTCTGCCCCTCAATGCCAGCAAATGCGGCTCGCGTTACTTTTTAGGCGATAGGTTGGTTGGTTACCTACCTGGCCTGGGCAAAACTTTGTATGACTGCAACTTCAATTTGATATTCAATTTGATATTCAATGTGATATTCAATGTGATATTCAATGTGATATTCTATAAATACACAATTTGAGCTGTATAAGTACAATAACTATTCAACATTCACATTTTGCGTTCGAACTTTGATAAATGACTCAGCTGAACCAAGAATTATATTTCTCGAAGTCGAGATCACTTTGAGTAACTCGAATGGTTCTCAAGGTTTTCAAGGGGATCAATTGTTCTTTCATGGCCGTACATTCAAAAGTTTGACTGGAGGCTTCATGCGAATTTACTTTTAGGATTGATATTCAAACGACATGAGGAATGCCAAATTACAATTGATTCAACAGTCCCAAAGATCCCCACGAGTTCAATATCTCTGCTTTGAACAGATGGTCATGATCAGACATATCCATTAGCAAGATTGGCAGCGAGGACAAGCAGGTAAGATTGTTTGAATGAAGTCGATACGATTTTGATACAAGACCGACCTTCTTAAGATTAAGATGATACACCAGCAAATTGGCGATCTATTTCCAGGTAATAAAGGGGAACTTTATATGGAATGTGAAAACGGGTTTGACTTTGATCTTACTATAAATCTACAAGTGTAAACTTCAAGTAAAGACTGGATAATTGAGATTTGTTAGTTCCGCCGATCTCGAAGATTTATGTTTTTGCAACTATTGATAAGTCTTACCTAAATACCAACTAATTATGAAAGGCGACTATAAGTACGACAATACAATCTCCATATTTTGCAAGACCTATGAGTTTCTATATCTGCATTCTTCAAAAATCATTATCAATACAATCCTCTGGCTTTTGCATTTTGCAAGAGGAAAACCATAATCATGGGATTATTCATCAAAACTTTCATCTGCTATCTTGCTACAATAGCCCTCTCCGTCTCAGCCAGCGTTAATCTCGACGTCCAATCTCTCACTGTGGATGTAAGCAGTTTCAACAAAGAAATTTATTACTATGATGGCTCCATTGGTAATTACACTCTCATAGACGCCGGCTTCACTACTGTTCACAATGGAACTCAAAAGGCAATCGCGGATACCATTATCCTGGTCCCATCTGGACCATCCGAGTTGCATGAAATTGTGCAGCTGATCAGTCAAAGCTTGCGTTCTTATATCGTCCGACTGATGGATGACTTGAAACCGAAGAAATCAGACTTTGCGTCGAATGATCTTCTGGGGAGCGTGATTGCGAGATTGGAAGTGATGAAGAATGATTTCCAAGCTTTCGAAAAAGTCTTGATTGAGAAGCCATCTGAGGAGGAGTCACTGCCACACATGATTGAAGCCGCTTTTGATAGTATTAATAGTGCTGTGATTACTGCTATTGATTTTCTTGCTAATTAAGTATTATTACGGTGCAAGAGACGGGTCTTGATAGGATACATGATATTATAAGAGGAAAGGAGGAGCTCGCGGTTGTTAATGGAAACACGAATCTCATATGGAACAAGACATAATAGAAACCAATAAACAGTATTTTAATTAGAAAAAAAACCCATCTAATCTCAATAAGGCTGAACCCCTAACTCCGCCTCTTGTAACCAGCATTGTAAGACATAATCTACAAAATATGAAACATATCAAATCATCCTCCTTCCCCATCCAAAACATAGATATCACGCGCCTATCGCGCTAAACGCCACGTCGGTATCGTTCAAATAGCCGATGCCCCACCAGCAAAGCTCCCCTCACCCCGCCATATCCCTTTCTTCCAAGGTTTACTCAACCATCTTCCATTTCATCACTGAATCCTCATACAAGATCGTAAGTCCTCCCGCTTTCATACACAGTTAATTTTTATTACTCAAAGAGAAAAGAAATCCTCCTGCCAAATATCTCTGCGGAAAATTATAAGATGATTTGCTGATAATTGCTTGTTTATCTACACATACAGTCCCTCGAACGAATAATCACACAAATCATTCACAATGTCCGCCTTTGATACCGCAGTTGTCGATTCCAAGAAGCTTACTAGTAAGCCTGGATCTGATGATTTACTCGAGATTTACAGTATGTGTTTTTTTTTTGCTCCCGCTCTACTCTCTTTCAGCTCCGCAGCTTTGGTACAGAACCGAGGCTTGGGAAAAACATAGTTGTGATCGAAAGCTTGCTTCGAAGCTGGTGGATGATGAATCGCGACGAAAGAATGATAAGCACAGATGCATAGTAGCATAGCATAAAGCAAATGGAAACATGCTAACATAAGATGCACAAAATAGGTTTATACAAAGTAGCCATCGGTGACGACATCTCCAAAGCTGAGGCTCCAGGAATGTTCGACATCAAGGTTCGTTTTTAATTTCCCTCTCTTCTCTTCTCTTTCCCCCATCACTTCCACCTCACCCTCTTCATCGTTCTCTCCCAACCCCAAATCCTCACAATCTAACACCCCTCCCCACAACAGGGCAAAGCCAAGAAGAAGGCGTGGCAAGAAAAAGTCGATTCCGGCATCACAGCCGACGAAGCCAAAGAGAAATACGTCGCCAAGATCGAGGAATTAAAGGAGAAGTGTGGATATGATGCCGATAAGGTACCTGAGGCTGTTGGAGGAAACTAAACTTTCAAGGGAAGTGCTGGTTTTGCGGAAGGGATGCATGGAGAATATACAAGGATTGCATAGTTGAGCTAGGGATTCGGAGGGACATAGAAATGCATAGTGGATGGAGGATTATGTTTATGTTTGAGAAAGCAAGCAAGCAAGCAAGAATGAGCGTATGATTATGCATAAATCAGTTGATACCGTTTCAAACTTTCATGCATAAAGATATATTTGTGTTGCATCTGTCGGATTTGTTTATTTCTGCATTTTGTTCTGTGATGAAATTACTACCCCGTTGAATCTACTTATAATCTCATCACAAAATCCAAACCAAAGAGCCTGCAAACCCACATCTCCTCTAGGTGTGTGTCTAGATATGCATACCAATTTTCCAGCTGCGTAAACTCCAAATTCTTCTACCTGCCCAGCATCTATATTCCCGCTTCCTTCCAACCATAATAGTCATCAATCTCCCTATTATAAATGCCGTCAATATCTCGTGGTCAATAGTGAATACTGTCTTATATCATAGATGAAACGAACAAAATTTATGAAAAGGGGAAAATGAAATATTGAAAATGGAGAATAATAAATGAAACTCCTAACACAATCAATCATGTCTTCCACGTATTCCCCATCCAATCCGGTTCGCTGTATGATGCACTCGCACACCATGGGATATCGTCTTTGCCATATGGAATTAGAGGGAGATCGTAGGGCATTCTTGCGCCTACTATTATCGTGTTGCTTTCTTCCTGATCCTCCACCTTTCGTTCATCATTTCTTGTCCTGTTTAGATATTCCCCCTTTACCTCTAAATTCTCTTGATTGGCTATTTCCAAAGAAGAGACAGAAGAAGAAGTAGAAGGTGTATCGCTCCCAAAACACGGTACCATCTTCACCTTCTTTCTGCTCTGCTCTTCCTTCCATAAGTCAGGCCAAACCAGCACTCCGATCTCATAACTACAGATTCGAACTTCGCCTGCTGAATTGAGTGGTTCGCCCCATGCTTGCTTAGAGAGGTTGGCTGAAGTAACGAGCATCCAATCTATCGATTTTTGAGATGAGGAATTTGAACTTGTATCTGAATTGAAACGGATGTAGGTTTTTATGTGAGGGGCTGCACGTTTGCGGTATGCTTCTTGAACTTTTGCTTCTGAGGGAGTAGAAGATTGAGAAGGAGAGTTGGATGGTAATGACGACGAACAAGAATGTTGAGCGCCATCGCCAGCCCAGTGACAAAGCATTGGTTTCAGATATGCTAGTTGTTTTCCTTGAGCTGGTGTGAGGATCTTGGTATGAATAGCATTGCCAGATGCGTAACCATTTATGCTCCTTCTGACCTCATCTGCAGTTGGGAAAACAATTTTGAATTTTGAATTAGTTTTCCTCGGAGATTGGGATGTGTTGAGGGCTTTGAGAAAGTGTGTTAACCATTTATCTGTTGGGCCTAGAGATGCTATGGAGGAAATTTGAATCACTATTTCTGGTTGAGTGTCGTGGTAGCATGGGACGGATTTGAGAGCGTTGGTGAGGCCGGCCCAACCCCATGCGGTTTGTGACGGAGAGAGCTCGATTCTTTGTTTTCCTGGAACGCTACCTATTAAGGCTGCTTTTATTTCAGAGAAATCGTATTTGAGCAGTTGTTCGACTAATGGTTTGCAAATGATTCTTTTGGTATCATAAGCTCGTAGGTAGTTGAGAAGATCTAACTTGAATTTTGTACCTGAGCCTATTTTGAAGGGTTCAATTGGGGTTGGCTTCTCTGGGACGAGAAGAGGAAGATGGGGTGATTTCCATAGAGCTTGGGTCATGTTTGTCCAGTCAAATGGTATCATATTGGCTGTATGAATTATGATTTGAGCAGTGAAGTCGTGTCGGAAAAGAATGAGCATCTATTCACGTTAGTAACTGGGGATTTAATTGTAGATCTGTTAGGGGTGTGATACCTTAGAATGATGGGTCCCGAACATCTCAGGCATGTAAGCTGTGAGAAGCTTGATATTAGGATATTTCAAAGCTTGTTCCTGAAATTCATCAGCATGATTTCAATTCCGTGCGGGGGCAGCATCGATATGTATCAGCAATGTCATTCTCTGAACTTTCAAGCCTCGACATAGCACTAAGACCGAGAGAAAGAAGCACATGATAAATGTAGGGGTAGAGGAAACTAGAAACATTATGCAAAAGGAACAGAGTTGCTGTATTATTGTGGAGCAAAGCGAAAAAGCCTCCACGGCAGTGGCCCAGCGGAGCGTCATCCAATTCAGCCAAGGAAGAAAGAAATCAGCCTACCACAAGATTGAGTCTGGATTGATCCTCCCTTTTCCAAAACCCATGAATCACGTTAACTCTGACGAGATTCCGTACATCCTCATCAAATTGTTCCATGAGAAAGTCAAGGTTATGTAAATAATTGAACTCCCAGCATTCTGATATCAAGGGATCACCAAGAATATCTTTTAGCGATACAGCGTCCACATTGGATGAAGCCGGTAGATCTCGAATTGTTGTAAGCTGGAATGGCGACTTCACCACCTCTCGCTTTGTATGTTCTAGCACTGGGTATTTGCCATCCATTGAACTTTTCTCAGAGAATTCAACTGGCTTTTGATCGACTTCTTTCTGGTTAGGAGTTTCTTCCTCCTCAAGCATCACCGGCTTGGGACTTCCTATCCTACGTCTTCGTAATGGAGGTGGTGATATCGATCTATCTATACCCCTCCGTGCAATTTTTGTGTTAGTATTATCATTATCATTAGTAATATCGTCTACTTTACGTTTCTTCTGAGCAAGTTCACCTGAACCTTGACTTTGATGTTGATCCATGGCCATTGATGATTGGATGGATACCTATGTCTGCGTAGGTAGGACTTTCCTTTGTTCAATGACAATTTATATCATAATTCGTGCTCGAAATGAAGTGGATGGCAAGCCCAGTCGCCACTTCAAGAGATCGATTGTAGTGTTTAGAAAACACTTTATATTGAACTTTCTTGAATGTTCATGACTACCTAGTAATTGCTCACTCGTGATTGAACTAGAGACCCCGTACCTAAAAAGTGATAGGAGGAAGGAAGGATCCATAATCACGTGAGATTTCGTCCAAAAAAAGAAATTACAAGGATTCAATCTGTTAGCGAACAACGCTAATGGTGCAACTGTGTTCCATCAATTTGTATGGAGTAAATGAAAGAAGATGAGAGTCGAGATCCTTTCTTCACATCACTTCACTCTTTTTATCCCCCACGATACATAACGATTTCTCAAGACGTTTCTTGAGTTTACGATACTTATGCGATATATTGACGGTCATATTTCAAATTAATTGAGGACAACGAACCTCTCCTTCTTACCTTCTTTGGCGGATTCGTCGCGACCCGCATTAATCTTTTGATTTCAGGGTGCAGATAGCCCCCTAACTTCGTCCTTCAATATGCGTTTTCTTTCGGTCTCGTTATTATCGACTGTCTTTGCTTCTGTAGTATTAGCACAGACTGGAGAACAATCAGTAGAGAATTCCTCTCCCGATTTACCTGGTGAAGAGGAAGCTGCTGATGTACCACAACCAACAACATTTAATGGAGTTCAAGTCCCCCCTCTACCCGATATAGATGGAGAACTATTTAATCAGACAGTCGCGGAAGGTTATTGGTTTGTTAAGCATCACTCGTGAGAATTTATCCGCTCAACTCGTTGGGGAGATCACTATGCTCACCACGGTTCTAGACCTTATTGCCCGCATTGTATACACATTGCGCCAACATGGCAAACTCTCTACGAATTCTATTATACTTCGAAACCTGTCAAATCGGGAGCTGACGATACCGCATCGACTTCAATGAACACTTTCACCGCCTATTACAACTACCATTTCGGTTCTCTTGATTGTATCGCTTTTGGAACTGCCTGTACAGACCATGGCGTAACTTCTTTCCCAACATTTATTTTATATAAGGATGGTGAAGAAGCCAAACGATTTGTTGGACCTAAAGATATGGAAAAGTTGGGTGCTTTCATCGAGGATAATTTAGAATCTATCAGACCAGGCTCTAGACCAATTGGTGGACCAAAGTACCCAGAAGAACGTGCAACACAAAGTCCAGATTATCAGCCCGGAGCAGCTGCTTCAAAGGAGACGGAAAAGACAACCGAGAAATCTACGGAGAAAGAATCCGATAAGTCATCTGATAAATCATCCGAAAAGGCACCCGAAAAGGCATCCGAAAAGACATCCGAAAAATCGACAGAAAAGGCATCCGAAGGATCCGCGCAAAAGCCAGAGACAGGAGCTGGGAAAGTAGCAGATAAGGTCGCAGACGCTGTTGCTCCAGTAAAGGATGCCGTCAAGGATACTGCCGAGAATGTCAAGGACAGTGTTAAGGACGCCGTCAAGGAAACGAAACCTGAAGTTGCCAAAATCACCACTAAGCCTATCCTTAAAGCCACACCAATTGAGAATAAGCCTTCAAAACCTACTCAAACTGCGAACCCACTCGGTACATCCGTATCCCTTACAGCCGAGAGCTTTCAAAATTTGGTTACTATGTCACAGGATCCGTGGTTTATCAAATTTTACGCCCCATGGTGTCATCATTGTCAAGCTATGGCTCCTAATTGGGCTCAATTGGCAAAGGAAATGAAAGGGAAACTAAACATTGGAGAAGTCAATTGTGAAGCAGAGTCTAGATTATGCAAGGACGTCCACGTTCGAGGATATCCCACCATTCATTTCTTCCGCGGCGGAGAACGCGTCGAATATGAAGGACTTAGAGGATTGGGTGATTTCGTTACCTTTGCCAACAAGGCCGTTGATATCGGAGATGGTGTTAAGGATATTGATGCGGCTGAGTTCAAGGAATTAGAGGAGAAAGAAGATGTCATCTTTGTTTACTTTTACGATCATGCTACTACAAGCGAAGATTTCGCTGCATTGGAAAGATTGACTTTGAGTTTGATCGGACACGCCAAACTTGTCAAAACCAACAGTGCTGCTCTTGCTGATCGATACAAGATTACAACTTGGCCTCGTTTATTGGTATCCCGAGATGGTAGACCAACTTATTACACAGCACTCGCACCTCAAGACATGCGCGATTTCAGAAAGGTTCTTCATTGGATGCAATCAGTTTGGTTACCTGTCGTGCCAGAACTTACAGCTTCCAATTCTCGCGAAATTATGGATGGTAAAATTGTTGTCCTTGCAATTCTTTCTCGAGACCGCGAACATGATTTTGAAATGGCTAAGAAAGAATTGAAGCAAGCTGCGTTGGAATGGATGGATAAACAAATTATCAATTATCAACGTGAACGTCAAGAGTTGAGAGATGCAAAGCAACTCAGATTAGAAGAAGCAGAAGATCGAAATGATCAAAGAGCTTTGAGAGCTGCTAAGAGTATCAGAATTAATATGGATAAATCTGATCAAAAGGAGGTTGGATTCGCTTGGGTTGATGGAGTTTTCTGGGAAAGATGGATTAGAAGTACATATGGTATTGAAGTTAAGAGTGATGGTGAAAAGGTCATTATTAATGATGAAGATGTAAGTACTCCCTCCGTTGTTTCTTTTCGATCATTTCTATTTTTATTGAGGTATATTGACGCTTCAAATAGAATCGACGCTACTGGGATACAACAATCACCGGCAACTATATCATTCCTTCTCGTACTTCAATTTTGGAAACCATTCCTAAGGTTGTCGTGAACCCTCCAGTTATCAAACCAAAGAGTACAGTGGGTTCATTCGAAAAAGCATTCTTCAATGTTAGGGGTGCAATTTCAGGGCATCCATTCCTCAGTTTCGGAGTTGCACTAGGAATGATCCTAGGTGCCACGATGTATGGAAGAGGAAAGATTGGTGCGAGAAGAGGTGGTTTCTTTAGAGTAGATGATGGTGGTAAGGATGGTTTATTGGGTGGTGTTAATGGTGGTGGAAAAGTCGATTAAGGGGAGAAGAGTAATTTGAGAATTTAGATGAGAGCATGGTTCTTGGGGATGAAAGAAATGAGATGGGAGATGGGGGATAGGAGTTGATTGAATTGCTTCATTGATTAATGGTTTTATGGTAGCGTAGGTAGGTAGGTAGGGTAGGAATTCTTTGTTCAATTCTTCAATGTATTATAAATTGCATAGGGTTAAAGGGCTTGATTGCCTAACCTTTTGAAGATATATCTATCTATATCTATCTTTTTTGAATTGAAAATATATATTGGTTTGAAATGAGGATTATGTACTCGTTTAAGGGGAGAGAAAGTCTCGCATTTTCATTTTTTATTAGATGCTGTATTTTGATTTGATTGAATTTGAGTTGATTTAAGTTGAGTTGATCTGAGTTGAGTTGATTCATTCCGCTTATATATAAGATTCGTGATTCTGTAAATATAAGATACGAGCTTTTTCTCGGCCCTTCGTGGCTAAAAATAACAACGGCCTCGCTAGCGCTCTCCGTAGTTATTTTTAACGCTACTCAGGACCTACGCCTACGCTCGTGCTGCGCAGCTTTTTAATAATAATAATAATAATAATAATAATAATAATAATAATAATAATAATAATAATAATAATAATAATAATAATAATAATAATAATAATAATAATAATAATAATAATAATAATAATAATAATAATAATAATAATAATAATAATAATAATAATAATAATAATAATAATAATAATAATAATAATAATAATAATAATAATAATAATAATAATAATAATAATAATAATAATAATAATAATAATAATAATAATAATAATAATAATAATAATAATAATAAATAGATTTCGCTAGCCTCTCGCTTCTAGCTCGCATAAGGGCGCCGAAGGCGCCTTTAAGCCTAAATCTAATAAATCTAATAAATCTAATAAATCTAATAAATCTAATAAATCTAATAAATCTAATAAATCTAATAAATCTAATAAATCTAATAAATCTAATAAATCTAATAAATCTAATAAATCTAATAAATCTAATAAATCTAATAAATCTAATAAATCTAATAAATCTAATAAATCTAATAAATCTAATAAATCTAATAAATCTAATAAATCTAATAAATCCAATAAATCTAATAAATCTAATAAATCTAATAAATCTAATAAATCTAATAAATCTAATAAATCTAATAAATCTAATCCTCCTCCCTCTCCCCTCCCTTTCTCCCCCTCTCTCCCTCCTCTTTCTAATCCCCCTCCCTCCCTTTCTCCCTCCCTCTCTCCCTCCCCTTTCTCCCTCCCCTTTCTCCCTTTCCCTCTCTTCCTCCTCTTTCTAATCCCTCTCCCTCTCTCCCTCCCCTTTCTCACTCCCTCTCTCCCTCCCTCTCTCTTTCCCTTTCTCCCTCCCTCTCTCCCTCCCCTTTCTCCCTCCCCTTTTCTCCCTCCCCTTTCTCCCTCCTCTTTCTAATCCCCCTCCTCTTTCTAATCCCCCTCCTCTTTCTAATCCCCCTCCCCTTTCTAATCCCATTCTCTTTCTAATTCCTTATCTCTCTTATCGCAAGTTCCGATATCCGAACCAATCAGAAACGTTTATTCAATTTTTCAAAATCTTCAATCTCTTCAAATCTTCAATCTCTTCAATCTACTCTTTAATCAATTATTTCTCCTATGTATTATAACTTATCAATAAAAAAATTATATCATTAGAAAGCTCTCAATTCATAGAATCCTAAAATCTCTCTCGATCTCATTTCATAAATTCTCTACTCTTTATTTGTTGATTGATTTGAATTCTAGCATTTTGATGTTATTTTGATGTTCGCGCACAGACCTTACGTACTTTCTAGACCAATCAGCTTCCAGTTATGAACCGTGTTTTAAATCCTGTATGTTAGGGATAAGATATAAAAATATAAAAATATAAAAATATAAAAATAGAAAAATAGAAAAATAGAAAAATAGAAAAATAGAAAAATAGAAAAATAGAAAAATAGAAAAATATAAAAATATAAAAATATAAAAATATAAAAATATAAAAATATAAAAATATAAAAATATAAAAATATAAAAATATAAAAATATAAAAATATAAAAATATAAAAATATAAAAATATAAAAATATAAAAATATAAAAATATAAAAATATAAAAATATAAAAATATAAAAATATAAAAATATAAAAATATAAAAATATAAAAATATAAAAATATAAAAATATAAAAATAGAAAAATATAAAAATATAAAAATAGAAAAATAGAAAAATAGAAAAATATAAAAATAGAAAAATAGAAAAATAGAAAAATAGAAAAATAGAAAAATAGAAAAATATTGTTACGTAAGCGGACATAATAGGAGTTGTAAGCTTTATTATTGTCACGCTATACACGTGATCGCGTTCGATCAGGCTAGTACAATACTAAGCTTCAAGCTGATTGTATATATAATTTCGTAGTACATTCTCTTTAGTTTTATAGCTTTTAATTCTAAAATTGATTTTTAAATGTTTATTAGATTTATTATATTATTAAAAGCTTTTTCAAATAAAAATAGAATAATATTAGTATATGTTTATAAATAAAGCTTTTACATATACTCTACTTACTCTTTATCTAGGTATATTGTTTCAGCTTTTTTGTTTATATATAGATCTTCTTGATACTATTCGAAGATATTATTTCTTTTTTTATCCTTAAATTTTTAAACTATAGAGATTAATACAATCTTATATACAATTGAAAAGCTTTACAGCAAAATAACTCAACAGTGTAATGAAATCTCTTTTTTATACTCTCTAATCCTCAACCACATTCTTATATTGTATATACCTTCCCATCCGAAATTCTTTTTCCCTAATCCCGAAAAGTTTAGTAATAATTCTCAAAAATTTGATATATAATTATCTTCGATTCAAATGAAACTATAAATAAATAGTACTACAATTAACAACTCTATAACTCAATTTTATTATATTTATCTCAATCTCAAATCTCATATACAAATTATAATTCTACTTCAGTTTTTTTCTTTTAATCAAAATATTCTATTAAATTATATAACAATTCTAAATCAATTTATATATATCTATAACAATCTGAATAAAGTTTAAAAAGTCAAAAACAAACTATTCAATTTTAAGCAAAAAACCGATTCTCTATATATCTATATTACAAAATTTGAAAAAACTCTTTACAAAACTAAAAAACAAAATTGGCCTAATTCGAATAAGATTTCGATTTTCTATAATAAACTTAATACAATTCTTAGAAATTATTTTTTCTAATAGCTTTCTTTACTTTATTTTTATCCCAACTTTGTTTAGATTATATAATAACTAATTATATATACAACAAATAGATTTCTTGTATTATTTTACTCTAATGAATTTAAAGTTTTATATATATTACAAAATCTATCCCACTTTTGTAATTATAATCCAATAGATATTAACAATCTTAATATTATTGATACCTTTAATCCTTTTGATATCTAAATCAATTCTATCCTGATTCTATTTTACTTTTGTATATCCAAGTTTTTCTTTATTGAAAGAATTCTTTTATATAAACAAAACAAATGTATTCAATATAGAAGTGCTTTTTATTAAATACAATTCTATCTATTTAATCCACATTAAAGCATTCAAAATCGAAAAGAACCTGTCCCAGTTGTTACAATCACTTCTGCTAACTTTGAATACAACAATAATAAAAATAAGAATTTAGAAGAAATCATTAATAACCAATATTTTAAAGATTATTTAAAAAAGGCAGATAATTCCTGGGATGCTTTTTAATTAGTTGTAATGTATTTAGTGTATCAAGAATTTTTATTAAAAAATGATAAAGAAAATAATAATATTGATAATAAAAAAGAAAATTATTAATTATATTTTGTACTTAAATTATTCATTTAAAACAAATTCAAGGCAAACTCTTCAAAAAGGGGGGATAGTATTACATTATACACATAATCATATTCGATCGAATTAATACAACACTAAGCTTCGAACTGATTACATATATAGTTTTGTAATACACTCTCTTTAATTCTATAGCTTTTAATTCTAAGGTTGATCTCTAAACGCTCGTTGGGTTCATCACAATTATTATACTACGTATATAATCTATTCAAAAGGTATAATATTAGAAATCGAAGTCCTAATAGCTTACTACTATATATATACTCTATAATAAATATAAAATAAAATAATATAATATAAAATAATACAAAATAGTATAGAGGAATTTATTTATTATAAGAATTTATTTATTATAAGAATTTATTTATTATGAGAATTTATTTATTATGAGAATTTATTTATTATGAGAATTTATTTATTATGAGAATTTATTTATTATGAGAATTTATTTATTATGAGAATTTATTTATTATGAGAATTTATTTATTATGAGAATTTATTTATTATAAATATAAATTCTTATTTATTGATTTAGTTAGTTAGTTAGTAGGTAGTTAGTAGTTAGTTAGTAGTTAGTTAATTAGTAGTTAGTTAGTAATTAGTTAGTAGTTAGTTAGTAGTTAGTTATTAGTTAATTAGTTAGTAATTAGTTAATAGTTAATTAGTAGTTAATTAGTAATTAATGAATAGTTAATTAATAGTTAGTTAGTAATTAGTTAATTAGTTAGTAATTAGTTAGTAATTAATTAATAATTAGTTAGTAGTTAATTAGTAGTTAATTAATAGTTAGTTAGTAGTTAGTAGTTAGTTAGTAATTAGTTAGTAGTTAGTTAATAGTTAGTTAATAGTTAATTAGTAGTTAGTTAGTAATTAGTTAGTAATTAGTTAATTAATTAGTTAGTTAGTAGTTAGTAGGTATAGTAGGTAGTTAGTTAGTAAGTAGGTAGTAGATAGTTAGTAGTTAGTTAGTAGTTAGTTAGTAGTTAGTTAGTAGTTAGTGTAAAGAATCTGAAAACGAAAGAAGAGTATCAATTTGAATGATATAATTATTGATAAAGAGCTAGAAGGAAATTGGAAGCGAAGCTTTCAACTTATACTTGAAAAACTAGCTAAAATGGTTAATGTAATTAATTATATGCCCTTTAGGTATGTGTGTTCTTACAATTACCCCCATTTTACAAATAAGCCTTTAATCATTTTATTAGGAAAAAAAAAAAAACTAAAACTAAAAAGAAAAATCTACGAAAACCTTATTAAAACTCAATCTGATCAGTGCTTCTTCTACTATTCCTATATAAATAAAACCTTATAATTGTAATACTTTATATTCCAAATTGTTTTTATAATTATAATACTTTATATTCTAAAGTATACCTATAATCGTAATACTTGTAAATTACTATTATTATAAAAATGTTATATAATATTGATATTATTATATTAATGATTGTTTGGTAAAAATCGAGATTCGGTTATAGAAAAAATAAAGAAAATTCATTAATTAATTGGAAAAGACTTTGCGTAATATTTAGATTTCCTCTAGTTATTGTTTAGGTATAGTTTTGATTATATACTTCAAGGAAATCTGTTTGATATCAAATTTTATAATATATTCTTTTAGTATTAATAGTAATAAGCTTTCTCTTCTATTGGATAATGCTTACCATCTTTATTAATATTATTTAAAATTTGATTTCTTGATTGAATAGTTAATGTATTAGTGTTATGATTATTGTTTTTCAATAATAAACTGAATATTATAAAACAAGTTCAAAAAGGTTTAATTAATTTGAAATCCTTCTTTTTTTCTAATAAATAATATATAACCTCTTTATTGAATTATATTACATCTTATAATTGATATCAGTTATATAATTGATTTTAAACTAATCAAATAATAATTTCCATATTAATTAGTCTACAAACTTTTATATCTTTTGTATTATAGTTCATTAGGGTTTTTTGTATATAATCTTTATAAATAAATGGATTATTTATAATAATTAGATTGTTTTGTATGAATTTCTGTGATTTATTAATAAAACTTATATAAAAAGCTACTCTGTTTGGATGGATCTTAATGTAGACCGGGACTCCTTATTATAGATTCTTATAATATAATTTGAAATTTATAATCTTTAGAACTTTTTTTATTTATTTAACTAATTTTCTTTTATTTTATATATAAAAATCTGCTTGCAAATAGCTACAGATTATACTTATATTACTACTAACTTTTTTAACTTGTTTAATTTAGAATCTGATTTATATACAATATTCTATTAATAAAAAATCTGTTGAAAGAAATCTTGTTCTGTAAAATCGATATATTATTATACAAGCTGATATAAATTGTTAATTTCGCTATAGAGGTAATTGATATTGTTTTGAGTTAACTCTTCAGTAGATTTTAGTACAAATCAATTAAATTTATTGTTTAAATACTGATATTTAAGATTTTGTTTTCTTATAATTATACCTTAATTCTTTGATATATTGTTTTAGCTTTTTATAATATTATAAATATAATTATTATTAGTTTCGTAAGGTGATCTTAGATTATTTTTAGGTTTTATTCCGGTAGCATTTTTATTTAATAATTGGTTTTATTATTACTGAATTTGAATAATTTCTACAAAATCATTTAGTTTATTAGAGATTAATAAAACGGATTCTCGATATTGGATAAATGTCTTGTAAACTATATAAATTATTATTCAAGTGGATTTCAGGAATATTCTTATTGCTGTATTTTGATTTTTCTGATTCTGCTAATCAAATTTCTTGTATTCGGGTTCAAACAAACTAAGGGATGTTATATTTATTTATATCTGTCTATAATTAAGTAATAAAAGATCTAATTTGAACTAAACTTAAGTTTTCCCATATATTTTGAAAATTGCTTATTTTATTATTCTTTGATATTCTTTATTATTTTTATCAAAATCTTTATTAAATAATTACTCGATTTTATTACCTTATATTCTAATCTAGGCCCAAAATGTATATAATAAGATTACTTCTATTCTCGATCTCAAGATAATACTTAGTTCATTTAGGTTAATTATTTTTTTTATTTTATTTTTATATTAGATATTATTTAAAAAGGATAAATAGTAAAGATAATAAGAATTAAGATCAAAAACTATTTATATTATATTGATATTTGTAATCCGTTTTGTTGTACTGTTAATCAGAATTATGGTTTTGATTAAAGTTTAAAATTCCCAGATCGATGATAATAGTTAAGATTCATTAATCCATTTGATTATACTAAAAGGGTTATAATTTTTATTTGAAAGTGAAATTTACTTTATATATTCTTATCTATATTGTAAACTTTATCCCGATACCTTCTAATTACTATATATCTTTTATCTCGGAATTATATAATCAGTATTCACTTTCAACTTAAACAAGTTTGAAGAGTTTTTTAATAAATAATTACATTATTATTCTGAATTATAGCTATTAATTAATAGATAATTATAATTTAATATATATAAATATGTTTTTAGAAAACAGGAACTAATTATAACTCTTTTAGAATTAATCGAATTTCTTTTCTTTCTTTCTTGAAAAAAATCGATATAATCATTTTTCTATAATCTCGCTTAAAATAAAAGAATATCTTTCATAGAATTCTGTAATCCTTTCCTTAAAATTCTCTAGATCTTTTAATGATTATCAACTATCTTTATTCTGAAAATAGTTTTTCCAATATACTCGATATTATAGTTTTTTTTAATATCTATATATTCTTAAATTTAGAATTCTCTTTACTTTTTATTTCAATATTTTATTTCTATAAACCTTATTTATAATTATTTCTGCTATAGGTAGCTTTATTATATCTTTAGATTTATTTATTCTTTTTACTGTCCTATATAATATCAACAAGCTTATATAGAAGATATTATAGTATTTATAGAATATTAGGAATTTGATTTAATAGTTATCACGGAGGTAATAGCTATATCTAATGATCATTTTGATCTAGGAATAGATATATAAAATAATAATAAACTAGATTGACTTGAAATATAATCCTAATAATCATATCTACTTTATATACTCTAATTAGACGAAATACTTGTTTAATTAGATATATAAAATATATAAATAAAATAGATAAAATAGTGTTAATAATTATAGAAATGAGTACTCCAAAGGAGTATTGGAATTAATATCTGTAAAATTACATTATACAATGAATTCTGTAATATATTCTTTAGATTACTAAATGCTTTAATAGTTATACCAAGTAATCTGTATAATAAATAAAGGAAAAATTCTTAAACAATAAACAATATAAAAGTTGATAAGTAAATTATTCGGATAATTATTGTAAACTTGTCTATCAGACAAACTTATTTATTAAACAAATAAATATAAAGTATATAAATATATAAAGTTTTCTATAAAAGAAAAAAATAAATTACATTATTAATCTAGGTAATTTATAAAAAAGTAACAATATTGGAATAAGGGAATTAATTTTTCGGATTAATGTATATTAAAAGTTTTAAATTATATTGATTATTATTAACTAGATGTTTGTATCAATTGATTTAATCGATTTACATATACAATACTTTTATAACAATAATAGAATTGAATAAAAATCAATAGATTTTTTGAAGAAATATAATAAATTGAAATAATTATAAAAGAGAAACAATTTCTTTTTCTTAATCTTTATATTCAATAATTTAATATATTCTTTAAATATACCTTTTCCTATCAAAAAATCCCCTAATTCCATTAATATTTCCGGTCGATATACAATCGCCTTTCTATATATTTCATTAAAGGGTAATATTCGATCTAATAAATCCAGTGCTTAGTATATTCCTATTCAGTTATTGCCTCCCGTTAAGGTTCGATTGTCTTCTAACAAAAAGTCTTTATAAATAAGATTTTTTTTTAATGAATTTCAACAAAATCCTGATAATAACTTTTTAAAGAAAGTTAAAATTGTTTGCAATCGCCAAATTAAAGCAAACAAATATTATATAATAATTATTTCCATAGATTATAATAATCCCTTTATCGATAATAAAAACAAATATTATTTTTCTAACCTTTCTTTTAATAATAAAAGTTTTTTATTAAAAACATTTTTCTTTTTAAATAAATCTACCCCTACATTTAAATTAAGTAAATTCCAGGTACCTACTCACAAAGTTTATGGTAAATACAAATGAAAAGATTTTAAATATGATTTTAGAAATAAGAATATATAAAACTTTATTCTTTATATAGAATGTATTCATTCTTTTTTTTTAATTATTATAAGAAGTATAATAAGTATTTCAAATAAAGAAATATTTTTTCTTTTTGATATTAAAAGTATATTATATATATTTATACATTTTTTCCAATATATTTAAAATCTTTAATTATTCGATTATTAGAATTTTACAATTTTGAGTTTATTATATTTTTTAAAAAAATATATTCTAATCTTTTTATCTTATTATAATTTACTAATATATTCTTTAAAAAACTATTTCAAATCAGAAATCAATTTGTATTATAATAATAATTATATTAATAATAGTTAAAAAGGATAGTAAATTTATTAATTTTAATTTTCTTTTATTATTAATACAAATTGTATTTCCTTCTTTTACTTGATTATTACAATCATCTATTTGTTTATTCTTTTTATCAAAATTTTTTTTTTTTTTTCAATTAAAAAATAGAAATCTTTTTTTATTTTCAAATCCTCTATAATTAAATATATAAAAGTTGAAGTATATATTCCTACAACAAATCCAAAAACTCAATTACAACCTACTTATTTTATTTTAAAAAATAAAAATAAAATAATATTTAATATTAATAATAATAATAATTTTAATAATAAATATAATATTATTAATAAGAATAATATAATTAATTTTAATAACAAGCTAATTAATAAAAGAAAACAATTTGATTTAATATAGCTTGATATTGAATATACTAAGGGATACGATGACTTTCACCTGTATGTGGTATATCCTACGAACCTTCGGTCGTGCGATCGGAGAGCTAAGTAGAGTCAGCTGGAGCCGGGTGGTGGTTGTACACTAATCGGAGGTCGTACTGGGAGCGAAGGTATGTACAGTTAATCACTAAAGAGTGATTGCAAAGATACTCGGAATAAAGAACTACCAGCAAAATGGAAATAAAAACCATTCGATAATGAAAGGAAAATGAGAGCAAAATTAATGCAAAACTATATCTTTATAAATCTATATAGAAAATAAAATCAGAGTATATTGTGATAGAGTATCTACAAAGCAAAACTAGCCCTTAAAATAGCGGATAATAAAGCTTTTATAATATAGCTGAGTCTAATTGAAGCTTGTATTAGAAACAAAACCGATATTCTTAATTTAACAAACATAAATCGACAGAATACCTTTGGGGTGCTAGTGTACAGAGTTTTCACAATCCAACAATATATATGATCTATGGGTATACTGGATTGAATATTTACAAATAGTGAGAGGAGTAATAAGAAATATATAAAGGCTAGAATAATATCTATTAGAATTAGCAGAAATATATATGGAGTAGAAAAAAGAACGTTTTTAATACTTTACCTCCAAATATACAGAAATAATATAACAGTAAAGAAGCTCCGATATAGAAAGAATACTTTTAGCAAATCATATTCAATAATACTCAATTGGTATTATAGTAACAAAGGATTTCAGGTAGAAATTAATCCTATGATATATATATATAATATATTTTTAATATTTTATTTTCGATTACAAATTATACATTGAGGGAATAGATTTTACAAGTAAAGTTTTGATTAATGAATTAGAAATATTATGGAAAGACTGTCTGGTTAAAAATCTGAAATAACAAGTTTGCAAGATATAATCGACTTTATTGTGTAGGAAAAATCCGGTAAGGTAATACGAAACGGCTATTAGCTGCGAGGTGTAGTATATAATGATAGCGATAGTGATATTATTTATATAGCTTGAGAGGACGGATGTGTGTGTCGGTCTATAATCGGATATTATAGAGCAGAGGGTATGATGGAGGTATTAGATAGATTTAAGAAGCAAACAGGAATGGAAGTATAGAGAAATGGTTTTGATTCTGGTTAGAATTTTCAAAGATAATTATACAATAGGTGGTTTAATGTAATCAGAAGATTCTACAGAAGCCTAGTATTAATAACTTTATCACAAATGAGCTGGGAAAGTATTTGTAGGTATAGTAAATCTACTTTATATTATAAGATATTCTAGAAAGTAGTTATAATATAATTCATTTCTGCCAAGCCTTTCTGAGCAACCGCTTAGTGAGAGTTCGGCTGGAAAATGCAACCACAGAATACAGCCACATCAAATGCAGCACCCTGCAGAGCTCCCTACTCTCACTTATACTATATATTTTATATCTTACTAAGCTTTTGAATCAAGATACCAAACTGTACTTTGGGTATACTGACAATATCTGTATTTACCGCATATCCAAGAACATTTGTAAAAACATTAATCTCCTCAAACACAATCTCCGCCAGATTTTCCAATAGAATAAACGAAACCGTATAATATTTGTACCAAAAAAACTAAAGATGATACATTTCTTCTAGAAGAAAGAGACATATACCCCGCATCTAAAAGTGAACAATGAAATAACGATTCACCTAATCAACAAAACGAGCAACAAAACTACTCAACTAGCTCTACACTAACTAAAAATCTGATTTAATTGAAAGCTTTTTTTTAAAAAATATATAGCAGAACGAGAAGCAAAAGCCTGTAAGATTGTAAAGCATATCAAAGGGCTTGCACAGACACACCACAACCCACTAACTACAACATTACGCAAAGTGGTGATCACCTGCGTCCTCCCCATTGCCCTTTATGAATCCGAGGTATGGTATACAGGCCGAACGAAGCCAAACCGGGCGGGGGGGGCTGCCCATGGCACAATGGTAAGCACAAAGCTGGGCAGTCACATCACCAAGGTCGATCGAGCGATCGTCCTAGCAGCAAGAGGAGTTCTACCCGCTTGGCGCACGACTCCGACCATTACAATCCTGAGAGACTCTGGATTACCGCCCGGCGAGCTAGCATTCGAACAGGTACGAATAAGATTCGCGCTCCAACTCTGCAAGGTGGACGAAAACCATCCACTGGCGATTCGTCTAGCACAAGCGCCTCAATGCAAGATGAACAACACCAACCTTCACAGACTAGCCGGATTGATCCTGAAAGTACTGAGACTAATACTCTCCCCGCCACACTTTTTCGCAGGGAACTGCAACGACCTTACAAAAGGTGTAAAGAAAGAAATAGCCGCAATTGAATTTATATAATAGTGGGATTATCTGCCTGACAGCCATATCACAGTTTTTTCGGACGGCACTGAACAATACCACCGAGGGCAAAAGATAGTTGGCTACAGCTATACGATCTACCAGAAACAATTTCTAGTAGCATCTGGTTATAGGGCAATTAACCCGCTCTCGTACATCTTCGATGCCGAGGTAATAAGTGCTTTAAAAGGTTTGGAATATACTGTTTAACTAGAATTAATTGGGTAGATTACAATATACATCGATAGTATTTCAATTATTTAATATATTAGAAACAATATCTCCAATTTATTTTAATAAATATTTTTACACTATCATAAAATTATAAAAAACAGGCAAATAATAATCCAATAATTACCTGGATATACTGGAATCCTTGGAAACAAGAAAGCCAATTAGCTTACCAATCTGAGTGCTTGTAGTGATTATATTGAAAATAATAATTCATTATTTCTTATTATCAATAGGATAAGCTCAATAGCCAGAACCCTTAGACGAGAGGCAAAACAGAGATGGTGGAAGCGAAATGAGGTTACCCTTGCTGGCCGATACCATTACTGGTATCTCAATTATCAAATCAAGAAATCTAAAGAACTTATTTTCCTCTACTCTATCCTTCAACAACTGGTAATGCTTAAAATCGAATACAAGGATTTTGCGTCCTATTACTGATACTTTTAGTATGATAATGTTATTTCAGAATGCTTTTGTGGATATAGCAAAGAGTTTAAGTATTTAATGCTTTATTAATACTTTCATATCCAATTCAACTATTAATTAAATAAATTCGATTTAATTTTGTAAGATACAAAAAATACAATCAACTATTTTTTTCTTTTTTTAAAGACTTTAACAAACTTTGTAATCTTCTTAATGATCACTAATTATTTCAAGTAATTATATTTAGTTTTTCCAGAAATCCTTTAATTTTTTATTTTTATATTGCTAATTGGGGTTGCATCTCCTTTTAGAGCCTCTTTTCCCTTTCCTCTATTACCGCGTACAAACTACACCAAACAAAAACTGATAATATAAAACCCTTTGGCTAACCACAAATCTAAACTATTTAGTATAAAGTAAATTAAATAGTATTAATATTGCAAGCAGGAGACAAACAACAGAAGCGCGTACAACACTCCTAACCACTTCTTTTCCAATTTATATCACAGCCATAGAAAAACAGAACACATAATTATACCAGTACCCCTACCAGCATAATCCATCCCTAGTATCTTCTGGGAGGTTGTAGTGAGCCCCTGCAGCTTGCCCCCTGGATGTAAATTAAAATAAATAAATAAATAAATAAATTGAATATACTAAAAAGAAGTATAAACTAAAAGAAAAAATTCCTATTTGATTTTATTAATTCTAATATTCATATCTTATAAATTCAAAAGAGATATAAAATAATTAAACTTTTATTATAATAAATTCTTAATTAATTTATTTATTATTATTTCTATTATAAATAAATATATAAAATAAAAACTTTCCTTTAAATATTCCTAATATAATTATATATTTTATATATCAATATATCTCAATTTAATAATGATTTTTTTGTTTTTTTTTATTACTAATCTAATTATTTATTAATTATTATAAAAAATTATAACTAATTATTTGATTATAAGATTGATTTTTTTAAAAAATCACAATATAATTAATATTTCTTTTGATATATACTCAATACTAAATAATTCAACTTTGATAATAGATATAATGTCACGGAATTCACTGTATAGTGTAATCTTACAGGCACTAATCCTGATACTCCTTCGGAGTATTTATTCTTATGATTATTAATACTATTTCATTTATTTTATTTGTGTGTTCTATATATCTAATTAGATAAATACCTTATTTAATCAAGATATATAAAACAGATATAATTATTAGAATTATATTTCAAATCAATTTAGTTTATTATTATTCTATATACTTATTTTCAAATCAAAGTGATTATTAGATATAGCTATTACCTCTATAATAATTATAAGTCTGATTGGTATTTATACTATACTCTTATTATATATATATATCTTTTAATTATTTTGATTTATATATATTCTTTTTTATTCCTTTTTAAAATCTTATTATATTAAAATCTAATTTCTCAAAAATTATTTAATTTATTATCTATAAATACTAATCAAAATAGTTTTTAAATTTATAATATTTTTGTATATCAAAAGATATCTGGAAGAATATTAAACTATTTGATTCCAAATCTATTCTGATTATTTTAATCAATTTCAAAAAATTTTCGAAAAATAGAAAAACTTTTTATTAATTGATTTATATTTACAATAAAAACTAATTTATCAAAAATCTATTTAAACTTATTACAATTATTAATTTTATAAGAAAATATAATTTAAATAATTAAACAAAATATTTTTCTAATTTTAATATTTATAAATAATTTTAATAAAAGGATTCAGAAGAAAATATTAAGATAACTCTATTATTATTCTTTAAAAAATTAATATTTAAATTTATAAAACCTAAAGTAATTATTTTTTAAAATATTTTAATTGAATATTTTATATTTCAAGAAAAATATTAATATTAAAAAGATAAGTATAATATTATGTATAAATTATATTAGAATATTTATAAATAGATTACAGAAATAGTAGATATATTCTATTTTATAGAACTTACTTTTGAAAATAATAATATTAAAGCTTTATTACTCAAAATAATTATTTAAAAGCTATAGGATAAACTTATATTTATAATAATAATTATAAAATCTGTTATTATTCAAAAATATCAAAATATTTTTTAATAAATAATTATAGATTAAATCGATTCAATTAAATAGTATAATAAATAAACCAAAGCTTATATAACTACAAAATTATATTATATCGAAATAAAAAATAATTTAATAATTATTAACTTCCTATAAGCAATAAGAGTATATATACTTTCTATTTAAACAAATATTATACTTATTTAAATTAAAATTAACAATCAACTTAAAATTCCTAATTATTTTTTAAAATAATTCAAAAATATTTTTAATAACTTAATCTATCAGAATTCTTTAGTTTTTAAAAGTAAAAATATATTTTCAATTATTAATTCTAAATTTAAACAGAATTTTGATAATCTGTGAGGAAAATAAAACAATACTTGAAAAAGAGTTTTTAAAAAAATAAATAATCAATATAAATATTCTTACAAGTTAGAATTTAATTAGAAAAATAAAAAAGCAAGTGGGAATTATTATCCCAAAATATACTGGTTGATAGAGTTCATATTTATTAGGAAATACAATTTCCGAAATTCGATTTTATTGATAAAAAAAAAATATAATGATATATAAGAGAGGATTAAGGATAATCAATGATTGAATATATATAAAGAATAAAAAAAGAAAGAATAAATCAATTTAAAAGATAATAATTATCAATTTTATAATTCGTGAGATTCTAAATCAAGAATAATTATTTATTTTATTCAAGATTCTATTAGTTATAGAATTTATATCATTATTTCTAATCCATTTTATCAATTCTTTAACAACATTATATTTAACAATAATAGTATAATATACCTCATCAATAATATCGATTTTCTTAATAAACACAAATATATATCTTTACCAATATTAAATTATATTAAAACAAAAACATCAAAAATATAGATTATTAAATGAAATACTTATACAATTAAGAATATCCTTCAAAAATCTTAGAATTCAAAAAATAATCTAATTCTTTTTAATATTATATATATTCCTAGATTTTATATCAATATTATCTCGAAAATAAAGCTTTTAAATATTAAAATATAATTTTTAAAAATAAACTCTATATTATAAAAAGATAATCTTGAAAACAATTATATTATTACTCAATATATTCGTAAAGATAACCTCTTATTTCTAAAATACAAATCACTTTCCTTTTATTTGATTAATCTAAATACAATACCTATAAATCCAAACCTTTTGATATATCCTATACTCAATTCTAATATCAAAAAATTATTTTGCTAATCGAGAAATCCACTTAAACTTCAAAAGGATTTTATAGAACTTTAATATAAACAATTAAAACATTTAAATAAAAAAACTTTCGAATATCTTATTTTCTCAATAAGAAATATAAAAATTAAAGGACTTTTTAGAATTGAATATATTAATTATTTATATACATATATAAAACAAATAATATTACAAGCTCCTAATAAATCCCAATTATTATATTCTTTCTACAAAATTTAATAAGATTTGTTCGATTTTCTATACATATATATTAAAGCATTCTAGTTTTTAATTATCAAAAATATATTTAATAAAAAAATCTTTAGCTTTTTATTATATTAAAAGATTTATTATAAAGTATTCAATATAATCCAGAACTTCCTCACTTGGATACTCAAAAAGTATAGTCTTTTAATAATCTATATTAAACAGAACAATAATATTTTAATCATTAATATTATAAAAAACATTATATTCAAAAATTAAATCAAAACCAAAGGTATAGAATTTGAGTTATCCTTATCAAATATATACAAATCAAATAATAAATCAAAATAAGTAAAATAAGAAATAATTATTAAATAGATTAAAATACGGATTTCTGTAAATATATCTAATTTTCTATAAATTAAAGTAATATAAACTGCTATCTATTTATATAATATTAATCCTTTCAAAACTCAATCTTTCAAATCCCTAAATAAAATACTGGATATTTGATTTCAAGAATATCTATAATCATTTGTTCCAACAATTACAAATTATTTAATTATTAATCTTTATTCAAACTAAAGTAGAATATATCGATACGGGTGTAGAGCATATTTTTTAAATAAAAAAAGAGAATTAAATATAAACAAAAGAATTTATAAAACTAATTCTAAAACAAATATTAAATATTTTGTTGGATATATACCAGATTCCCTAATTTATTGTATCTGGATATTTAAGTTTAAATAGATTATTATTATTTGAAATATTATTTTTTTTAAGGAAAGAATATATAAAATAAATCAATTAAATAAAACCATTAATATATATATAAATCAAAAGCTATAGTAATTTATATTAACTCTCAATATTTAATAAATAATTGATGTTAATAATATTATTATTGATTAAGAGAATAATGTATTGATTTCTATTATTATTAATTCTATTAATATTATTATATGTACTTTAAATATACCTCAATATGAGTAGAACTCAGAGATATTTTTAGAAAATGGAAATTTATATAGAAATACTAAAAGTAATAATACATACAAGGTTTTATACTCTAAAAAAACCCTAAAAACAAAAAACCGATTTCAAAAACAAATAATTATTATTAATCAATTATAAAAGTCTATAAGTTCTACTCCGATATTGAGTAATTATAGTAATCAACCTGAAAATATAAAATATAAGTATACTAATAATACTATTCAAATTATATATAAAAAATACAAGAGTGATTTAAATATTTATCCTACTAATATTATAGATACCTATATCATAAAAGAAATAATATTATTAAAAAAATTACTTTTTTCAATATATATAATCGATTAATTCAAGAAAAATGAAATTCTACTTCTTCCTGATTGAAAACCCAAAAGACAAAGAACTATAAAAATCGAAATCCTTTACCCAACTTTCAATCCATCTGAATATCAGTTCTTTGATTTTGATAATACAATTCCTAATATCAATATATTTATAAATTATTATTATTAAATCTGATAATAAAAAAAATTATAAAATAATCCCTTTACAAGTAATTATATATTTATAAATACTCTTATTACAAATTTATTGTTAAAAGATAATTCTTATATTGAAGATTTCTATTTAATATTTTGATTTAATTACTCAAATATAAATATATAAGGGAATATCCATTTATTTATTATTATATACAGTGTGATTGTTTTTGTTATACAAATAAAACCAAGCTTTCCTAATATATTTGAAAAAGGAGTTTTGGAGAAGTTATTTAACTTGTATCTATCAGGCTTATCCAAACTATTTTAATACTACCATTAATTTAAGAATTATTTCTTAAAAAAATAATTTAAATACAAATATAAAATTAAAATCAATAATTTAAAAGATTGCAAAATATAATATAAAATTAATATATAAAATATACCAATTGCCTTTATACTATTGTAATAGATATTTATATATAAATACAATAAACAGGAATTCTTAATACAATATTGAACGAGATTAATTATTTATAGTAATTTTCAAGTAAAAAATATAATCAAGTCAATTTATACTGTGATACTTATTGAAAGATTATTTAGAATTATAATAATATTAATAGCAAAATACAATCTAGAAATAAAGCAATTTGATATTGTTAATATATTTATTAATATTTATAAAAATCTATTAAATATATCTATAATTTACTACTTACCAAATGGATTCAAAAAACCAAATAAATACATAGTTCTTGATTATATATTATATAATCTTCAAGATTCCCCTACATTATAATTCAAGGATTTTAGTAAAATACTTAAAAATCTAGATCTAAACTAATACAAAAAGGAACCCTGTTTTTTTATAAATCTAGATTAAACTGTTTTAATACTATTCTTTGTAGATAATATATAGATTATATATTATTACAAGAATATATCAATAATTGATAATATTATTTTTAATATCAAGATTATCTATAAATTAAAAAATCTAAGTAATATAAAGTAGTTTTTAGATATCCAAATCATTTGTAATCAGAAAATAGAAAATTTTTGGTTAGTATATAATATCTATATTAAAAAGATTATAAAGAAATTTAATTTCAATAATAATAATACATATACTTCTTTACCAATAATGAAATTCATAAAATATAATAAAAATACAACTATTATATTTATACAAATCTATCAAAAAAAAGTAGGATCAATACTATACATTATAATTATAATTAAAATAAATATTACATTCGCAACTTTATAATTCAATCATTTTTTAACTAACCCATTTCCAAATCACATAAAAGTAATTGATTACTATATATAATATTTCTGGAATATAAAATATTATTCAATTAGATACAATCAAAAACAGATTTCATAGCTTTTATTCTTTTTAGATGTTTTATTTGTTAATAATAAAAAATCATGAAAATCATTTTAAAATTTTATAATCTTATTGTTTGGTAAACTAGTAATATAAAAAGTTTTAAGGCAAGATATGGTAATTATATCTATTACCAAAATCGAATTATTTAATATTAAGTATATATTGAAAGAAATATTAATTATATTATAATTCCTTAAAAAAATCAATCTTGTAATTAAGCAATTAATTATAATCTTTTATAATAATTAGTAAACAATTAGATTAATAGTAAAAAAAAACAAAAGAATTACTATTAAACTAAAATATATCAATATACAAAATATATAATTATATTAGAAATATTTAAAGGAAAGTTTCCATTTTATATATTTGCTTATAATAGAAATAATAATAAATAGATTAATTAAAAACTTATTATAATAAAAGTTTAATTACTTTATATCTTTTTTGAATTTATAAAATATAAGTATTAGGATTAACAAAATTAAATAAAAGTTTTTTCCTTTAGTTTATATTTCTTTTTAGTATATTCGATATTGAATTATATTAAATCAAACTATTTTTTTTTATTAATTAGCTTATTATTAAAATTAATTATATTATCCTTGCTAATAATATTGTATTTGTCATCAAGATTATTATTATTATCAATATTAAATACTACTTTATCTTTATTTTTCGAAATAAAATAAATAGGCTATAATCGAATCTTTGAACTTACTATAAAAACATATATTTCAACTTTTGCACACTTAACTATAAAGAATTTAAAAACGGGAAAGAATTTTCATTTCTTAATCAAAAAAAAAAAAATAATCTTGATAAGGAAAATGGATAGATAGATAATCACAATAATCAAATAGAAAGAGAAGATACAATTTGTATTAATGATAAAAGAAAATCAAAATTAATAAATTCGCTATTCTCTTTAATTATTATTAATATAATTGTTATTGTAATATAAGCCGATTTCTGATTCGGGATAATTTTTTAAAAAGTATATCAACAGATCACAATAAGATAAAAAGATTAGAATATACCTTTCCAAAAAGCATAATGAATTCAAAATTGTAAAGCTTTAATAATTAAATAGTTAAAGGTTTCAAATATATCAAAAGAGGTGTACAGATATATATAGTATATTTTTAGTATTAAAAAGAAAAAGCATTTCTTTATTTGAAATACTTATCATATTCCTTATAATAATTAGAGAAAAAAAAACAAATATACTTTATATAGAAAATAGAGTTTTGTATACCCTTATTCCTAAAATTATATTTAGAACCTTTCCACTTATATTTATTATAAGTTTTATGAATAAAAATCCAAAGCTTGCTTAATTTAAATACAAGGGTAGATTTATTTGAAAAGAAAAATATTTCTAATAAGAAACTCTTATCATTAAAAAGAAAGTTGGAAAAATAATATTCGTTTTTGTTATCGATAAAAGGATTACTGTAATCTACAAAAATAATTATTATACAATATTTGTTTACTTCAATTTGGTGATTATAAATAACCTCAACTTTTTTTAAAAAATTGTTATTAGGATTTTATTAAAATTCATTAAAAAAAAGCTTTATTCACAAAAACTTTTTACTAAAAAACAATAGAATTTCAACTAAAGATAACAATTTAATTAGAAATAATAATTGATCAAGAATATACTGAACATTGAATTCACCAAATCAAATATTATTTTTTAGTATATTATACAAAGAAACAATAATATATTAACCAGAAATATTAACAAAATCAGAGAATTCTTTAATAAGAGAAGGTATATTTAAAAAATATATCGAATTATCGAATATAAAAATTAAAAAAAAAAAATTGTCTTTTTTTTATAATTATTTCGATTTATTATATTCCCTTAAAAAATCTATTGATTTCTACTCAATTCTATTATTGTTATAAAAGTATTATATATATAGATTAATTAAATCAATTAATACAAACATCTAGTTAATAATAATTAATATAATTCAGGATTTCTAATATATATCAATCCAAAAGATTAATTCCCTTATTCCAATACCATCATTCTTTTACAAATTGCCCAGATTAACAATACAACTCACTCTTTTCTTTTATAAAAAACTTTATATATTTATATATCTTACATTTCTTTATTTAATAAATAAACCTATTTAGTAAGCAAGTTTATAGCAATTATTTGAATAAATCGCTTACCAACTCTTACACCACTCACTACCTAAGAATTTTTCCTTTATTTATTATATAAATCACTCAATATAACCATCAAAACACCTAACAATCTAAAAAGTATATCACAGAATTCATTATATAATATAACCTTACAAACACTAATCCCAATACTCCTTCAGAATACTCACTCCTATAATTACTAATATTATTTTATCTATTTCATTTATATACCCTATATACCTAATTAAACAAATACCTCACCTAATCAAAATATATAAAACAAATATAATCATTAAAATCATACCTCAAATCAATCTAATTTATTATCACTCTACATACCTATTCCCAGATCAAAGTGACCATTAGATATAGCTATTACCTCCGTGATATATAATTATTATATCTTGCCTTAAAGCTTTCTATACTACTAATCCATCAAACAATAAAATCATAAAATCTTAAAATGATTTTTATAATTTCTTATCATCAGCAAATAAAACATTTAAAAAAAATAAAAACTATAGAATCTACTTTCAACTATATTCAATTAAATAATATCTTATATTCCAAAAATACTATATATAATAATCAATTATTTTCATATAATTTAGAAATAGATTAATTAAAAAATAATTAAATTACAAAGCTGTGAATATAATATTTACTCTAATTATAATTACAATATATAATATTAATTCTACTTTCTCTTAATAGATTTATATAAATATAATAATTGTATTTTTATTATATTTCACAAATTCTATTATTAATAAAAAAATATATATATTATTATTATTAAAATTAAATTTTTTTATAATCTTCTCAATATAGATATTATATACTAATTAAAGTTTTTCTATTTTTTAATTACAAATAATTCGAATATTCAAAAACCATTCTATATTACCTAAATTTCTCAATTTATAAATAGTTTTGATATCAAAAATAATACTATCAACTATTAATACATTCTTATAATAATATACAATTTATATATTATTTAAAAAGAATAATATTAAAATAGTTTAATTTAAATTTATAAAAAGATAAGATTTCTTTTTATATTAATTTAAACCTAGATTTTTAAATATTTTACTAAAATTCTTAAATTATAATATAAGAAAATCTCAAAAATTATATAATATATAATCAAGAATTATATATTTATTTAATTTTTTAAATTTATTTAATAAATAATAAATTATAGATATATTTAATAAATCTTTATAAATATTAATAAATATATTAATAATATCAAATTACTTTATTTCTAGATTATATTTTATTATTAATATTATTATAATCCTGAATAATCTTTTAATAAATATTGTAGTATAAATTAATTCAATTATATTTTTTATTTGAAAATTATTATAAACAATTAATCTTATTCAATATTATATTAAGAATCTTTACTTATTATATTTATATATAAATACTTATTATAATAATATAAAAGCAATTAGTATATCTTATATATTAATTTTATATTATATTTTATAATCTTTTAGATTATTAATTTCAATCTTATATTTATATTTAAATCATTTTTTTAAAAAATAATTCTTAAATTAATAATAATATTAAAATAATTTGGATAAGTCTAATAAATATAAGTTAAATAGTTTTTTCAGAATTCCTTTTTTAAATATATTAGAAAAGCTTGGTTTTATTTATATAGTAAAAGTAATTATGTTATATACAATAACAAATAAATGGATATTCTTTTATATATTTATATTTAGATAATTAGATTAAAATATTAAATGGAAATCTTCAATATAGAAATTATTTTTCAATAATAAGTTCATAATAAAAATATTTATAAATATATAATTATTTATAAAAGAATTATTTTATAATCTTTTTTATTATTAGATTTAATAATAATAATTTATAGATATATTGATATTAAAAATTATATTATCAAAATTAAAGAACTAATATTTAAATAGATTGAAAATTAAACAAGAGATTTCGATTTTTATAGTTTTTTGTTTTTTAAGTTTTCAATTAAAAAGAAATAGAATTTTATTTTCCTTAAGTTGATTAATTATATATATTAAAGGAAGTAATCTTTTCAATAATATTACTTCCTTTATAATATAGATATTTATAGTATTAATAGAATAAATATCTGAATTATTCTTGTATTCTCTATATATAACTTGAATAGTATTACCAATATATTCATATTTTATACTTTCAGATTGATTACTATAATTGCTCAATATCAAAACAGAACTTATAGACTCCTGTAATTAATCAATAATAATTATTCGTTTTTAAAATCGGTTTTTTGTTTTTAAAGCTTTTTCAGAATACAGAATCTTATATATACTATTACTTTCAATATTCCTATATAAACTTCTATTTTCCAAAGATATCCCCAAATCCTATTTGTATTAAGATATATCTAAAATATATATAATAATATTAATAAAACCAATAATAATAAAAATCAATATATTATCCTTTTAATCAATAATAGTACTATCAATATCAATTATTTATTAAATATTGAAAACTAATACAAATTGCTATAACTCTTAATCTATATATATATTAATAGTTTTATTTGATTAATCTATTTTATATATTCTTTTCTCAAAAAAAGTAATATTTCGAATAACAATAACCTATTTGAGCTTAAATATTCAAATACAATAAATTAAAAAACCTAATACATATTCAACAAAATATCTAATATTTGTTTTAAAATTAGTTTTATAAATTCTCTTATTTATACCTAATTCTTTTTTTTTATTTAGAAAATATATTTTATATTTATATTAATATATTCTATTTTAGTTTAAATAAAAATCAATAATTAAATAATCTATGATTGCTGGGGTAAATAATCGTAAATATTTCTAAAACCAAATATCCAGTATTTCATTTAGAGATTTGAAAAATTGAGTTTTAAAAGAATTAATATTATATAGGTAGGTAGTAATTTATATTACTTTAATCTATAAATAATCAGATATACCTACAAAAATCCATATTTTGATTTGTTTAATAATTATTTTTTGTTTTATTTATTCCAATTTATTATTTGATTTATATATATTTAATAAGAATAATTTAAGTTTTATATCTTCAATTTTAATTTAATTTTTAAATATAGTATTTCCTATAATATTAATAACTAAAATATTATTATTCTACTTAATATAAACTATTAAAAAACTATATTTTCTGAATATCCAAATAAAGAAGTTCTAGATTATATTAAACATTTTATAATAAATCTTTTAATATAATAAAAAGTTAAAGATCTTTTTACTAAATATATCTTTGATAATTAGAAACCAGAATACTTTAGTATATATATATGAAAAGTCGAATAAATTCTATTGGATTTTGTAGAAAGAATATAGTAATTGGGATTTATTAGGAGCTTATAATATTATTTGTTTTATATATATATAAAAGCAATTAATATATTCAATTCTAAAAAATCCTTTAATTTTTATATTCCTTATTGAAAAAATGAAATATTCGAAAACTTTTTTATCCAAATATTCTAATTATTTATATCAAAATTTTATAAAAAAAATTTAAGATTTAAATGGATTTTTTAATTAGCGAAATAGTTTTTTAATATTGAAATTGAATATAGGATATATTAGAAGATTTGGATTTATAAATATCGCATTTAGATTAATTAAATAGAAGAAAAATAGTTTATATTTTAAAAACAAAAGATTATTTTTATAAGTATATTAAGCAATAATATAATTATTTTCAAAATTATTTTTTTGTAATATAGAATTTATTTCTAAAAATTATATTCTAGTATTTAAAAGCTTTGTTTTTGAAATAATATTAATATGAAATTTAAGGATATATATAATATTAAAGAAAACCAGATTATCTTTTGAATTCTGAGATTTTTGAAGGATATTTTTGATTATATGAGTGTCTCGTTTAACAATCTGTATTTTTGATATTTCTATTTTAATGTAATTTGATATTAGTGAAGGTATATATTTGTATCTATTAAAAAAATTAATATTATTGATAAAATATATTATACTACTACTATCAAATATAATATTATTAGAAAGTTAATAAAATAAATCAGAAATAATAATATAAATTTTATAATTAATAGAATCTTAAATAAAACAAACAACTATTCTTGATTCAGAATCTTACGAATTATAAAATTGATAATCACTATTTTTTGAATTGATTTATTCTTTCTTTTTCTATTCTTTATATATATTTAATCATCAATTATCCTTAATCTTTTTTTGTATATCATTATATTTCTTTTCTATTAATAAGATTAAATTCCGGAAATCACATTTTCTAATAAATACAAACTCCATCAACCAATATATCTTAGAATAATAACTTCTATTCACTTTTCTATTCTTCCAATTAAACTTTAACCTATAAAAATATTTATATTAATCACCTGCTTTTTTGAAAGCTTTTTTTTGAATATTGTTTTATTTTTTTTGTAAATTGCTAGAATTCTATTTGGATTTAGAATTGATGATTGAGAATATACCCTTGCCTTTGAGAATTAAAAAGTTCTGATAGATTAAGTTATTAAAGATATCCTCGAATTGCTTTAAAGAATAATTAGAAATTCCGAATTAATTGTTAATTTTGATTTAAATAAGTATAATACTTACCTAAATAAAAAATATACATATTCTCACTACTTATAGGAAATTAATAATTATTAAATCATTTTCCATTTTGATATAATATAACTTTACAATTGTATAAGCTTTAGTTTATTTATTATATTACTTAATTGAATTAGTTTGATTTATAATTGTTTATTAAAAAACATTTTAATATTCTTAAATAATAATAGATTTTGTAGTTATCGTTATAAATACAAGCTTATTCTATAGCTTTTAAATAATCATCTTGAATAATAAAACTTTAGTATTATTATTTTCAAAAATGAATTTTATAAAATAAAATATATTTATTGTTTTTATAATTTATTCATAAATATTTTAATACAATTTATATATAATATTATACTTATCTCTTTAATATCAATATTCTCCTTAAAATATAAAATATTTGGTTAAAATGTTTTGAAAGATAATTGTTTTAAACTTTATAGGTTTAAGTATTAGCTTTTTAGAGGATAATAATAAAGTTATTTTAATATTTCTTTCTGAATCTTTTTATTGAGATTATTTATAAGTATTAAAATCAAAAAGGTATTTTGCTTAATTATTCAAATTGTATTTTCTTATAAGATTAATGATTGTAATAAGTTTAAATAGGTTTTTGGTAAATTAGTTTTTGTTGTAAATATAAATCAATTAATAAAAAGTTTTTTTATTTTTTAAAGATTCTTTAGAACTGATTAAAATAATTAAAGTAGATTTGGAATCAGATAATTTAATATTTTTTTAGATATTTTTTGATATATAGAAATATTATAGATTTAAAAACCATTTTGATTAGTGTCTACAGATAACAAGTCAAATGACTTTTGAGGAATTGAATTTCAATATAACGAGATTTTAAAAAGGAATAAAAAAAAATGTATATAAATCAAAATAATCAAAAAATATATATATATAATAAAGGCGTAATATAAATACCAACCAGGCTCATAATTATTACAAAGGTAATAGTTATATTTAATAATTACTTTGATTTGGAAATAGATATATAGAATGATAATAAATTAGATTGATTTAAAATATAATTTTAATAATCATACCTGCTTTATATACTCTAATCAAACGAGGTATTTGTTTAATTAGGTATATAGAGCATATAAATGAAATAGATAAAATAGTGTTAATAATTATAAAAATGAGTACTTCAAAGGAGTACCAGGATTAGTGCCTGTAAGGTTATATTATACAGTGAATTCCGTGATAATAGTTTTATAAACTAATACTTTCGAATACTTTAAATGGTCCTAATTTTTTGAAACCCAGTTTTTCATATTTTCGGCTTATTATTAGATTCTTATAAGAAAACCATACCTAATCTTTAGCTTTGAATAATAATAGGTAGTATTTTGTATTATAATATTTTGCTTATACATTTTATATATATATTAAATCTTCTATAAATTACTAGTATAATTCTTTTAATTTTTCTACTAGTTGCTAGATATCTCCAGATTTTTTGCCTATAATTATTTGAATCTAAAATAATAAGACATTTTTCCTATTTACTTTGAAAAAAAATAACTTAATACCTGAAACAGGAGTCGAATTGTACATATATTTTACCAAATATAATAAATCTACCCAATTATCTTATTCATAATTAATATATATTTTAAAATACACTTTTATAATCTGATTTAACTTTTCAATTAAACCATCTATTTATAAATAGAATACTATAAACAATTTCCGGATTGTACCTAGATACTCCATAAACATCACCCAAAACACATTTATAAACAAACCCGCTCTATCCATAATAATAAAATCCGGTATTCCGTATTCTGCAAAAATCTCCTTTAAAAAAAGATAAGTAAATTAGATTGATATTATATCCTTCCTATATAATAAAAACTTTACCTTTTTCATCATTCTACAAATTATATTTAATATAACATCATAAATAAAATATAATTGTATATTTTCTCTAACCCCACTACTAAAATCTACTTTGAATCTCGATATTAATAGATCTATAATCAAATCCAATACTATACCTCCTCATAATCTATTTAAAATAAATATTGAAACTAATTTTTCAACAATTATTATATATAATAATTTGTTACACTAACAAACCAAACATAAACACACATAATCTTCAATATCCGCATCCATTCCTTACCAATACAGGATTTTTTTTATTACTCTAATCATTCTGTTTTTTCCGAAATATCCTGTAATTAGAAAATCATAAAATTCCTTCATCAGATCTTTTTACAATATTTTATCTACTAAAATAAACAGTCTTATCCTTTCATAATATTACAATCCATCTTTCAAATTAAAATAAATTCTTGTTAAATTAAGATATAACTATTAATAATATTTAATTGAATTAATAAAACCTAATTATTGCTTTAAACTTCTTTGGGTATCATCTAGATTTTCTTTAAATATCTCTCTAATTTAAAGTATAACAAATATTTCAACCCTTTCTATATCAACACGGTTTTTATCCATTTCTTATAATTCTTTAAGTATATGTGATATACCTTTTTCAATTATCCTTTTTACAATATTTTCAATTAAATATAGTATATTAAATTAACTATTTAATAATAATAACAAATTCATAGTTTGTCCTTATAGTTTTAAAAGAAATATTAATTCCACTACCTCACATTAATAATCCACTTTTCTTAAAGAGCCATCAACAGGATTTCTTTTCCCCAGTCTATATACAATAATATAATTGATTATTAATAATACTACTATTTATCTAGCTTATCTTTTTATAAAAGTTTTGGAAATTATAAAATACTTTAGATTATTATAATCAAAAATAATTGTTACTTAATATTAAACTTTTTTTAGAAAATAATATTAATATTTGATAAATTCTATTATTATAAATAATTCTTAATCGAATATTATATAATTCACCTCTACCAATATCAGCTTTTAGAAGTAAAATACAATCAAGTATTTATATATATCTTTTTAAATTTGTAATAATATTCTATATAATACTCTAATAAATACATCTATTTCTAAAAAACAAGCTAATATTATAATAAAATGATATAATAATAAAATCTTAATAAAAGTATTTTTAAATATAATAAAAGCTTTTTTACAAACTTTAATCCATTCGAACTTTTTTTCTTCTTTTGTACTATTTATTATTAGTAATATAATATTATTATACTTGAATATAAAATATTTATAGAAATTGTAAAACTTCAGAAATAATAATATTTTTTATATTGAATTTAATATTGATTATTTTGTAATTAAGCTGATTTTAATTTAATTTATAGCGATTTCTTGGTTTAAGATAATGTTACGGTCAATCCGTGTAAGAACTGACGAGGGCACATAAGTAGCCCCTGCGGGGCTACCTCGGACCGACACCAATCTGTGTACAATTATAAATTATAGAATTTTTATAATTTAAAAGAATTAATAAAAAGTCTTTGTATTATATTATATTTAATTGATTTATTACTATTATTTATTCTAATAATTCTTTTTATTTTATATATAAAATAATCCATTAATTATTTCCTAATCAAATAGATATCAATACTATTATAATTTCAATAAAAAGAATATTTATCCCTAAAGAAAAGTAGGATATTCATAATGCAACTCAAAACCAATCTAATAAAATTATCAATCAATTTTTGCAAAGTATTAGCAATAATACTTATTTAATTCAATTATATTCCTTTAGTAACAATGAGAATATATTATTGAATTAATAATTTTGAGAAATAAAAAAAAAATGGTAGTTATGAGAAAAGCTTACAAAATAATTATAAACTACATTTTATATATAATTACCCCAATCGAGTATAATCAACCTATAGCTATATCGAATACAACCCATCAGGGTGCTAACCTTGATTAGAGAAAACTATTGAAATTATAAAGATTGAAATAATATAAAGGAAAAATTATTAAGAAAATTAAGAATTTCTTTTTCCAAATAAAAATTATATTTTAAAGTAATAATAAATATTATTTTCTTATTGATATAAAGAAAATAGAATATATTATTTAATATTTCGAAAGATAGCTTTTAGTAATTTAGTATTAGTTTATAAACAAATCAAGTTATAAAAAATAAATTAAAAAAACTTTAGAGAATATATATATAATGTTATTATAAATAAAAGAATTAAATAGTGATAAGCAATTTAAAAGCTTATATATATAAAACAAAGAAAAGGAAATATTGTAAATACATTTGTAATCTATCTAAAAGATTTTGAAAAGAATATTGAGTAGGAGATGAAAAGTATTCAGGTTAAAAGGCTTTTAACAGATTTATTGTTTAGTATAGTCAGAAAAATATCGAAATTCTTATAACAATTTAAGTTATGTAATAAGCTTATAAAATAAATCTATAAACTAGAAAGTATAAAGAAACTATTTTGAAAGAAAGGTATAAAGAATTTATATCAACCCTGCAAATACCAACTATCACCTTCTCAATATCGAAATATCCTTAAGCGCTTATATCTAGAAAACAATTCAATCCTAATTATTAAACCAAAGGTTTAAAAATCTAATCGACTCTTTCGAAAAGAATTTCCTAAAATACTAAGATACTCCACCAATGTATCATATACGGAACACTATCAGAATATTATATACTATAAATACTAAAAAAAGGGGCACCTCGCTATATATTATCGAAATATTGTTACATATAAATATTATAGGGAAAGATATAAAAAATTCGAGTATCAAAGTAACCCACCTAAAGCTACCCACACAAGAAATATCCTAACCCAATAATTATAATAAGTATTTTATTAATACTAGATCTATACAAAGAAAAATGAATAATCTTTACAGTTATAGCAATCTTTAATAACAATAATAAGTTGATAATATTTTGATGCTTTATTGATTTGGAAATACAAATTAATATTATATAGCAAAATAAATATATCAAATAGAATTGGATTTTTATCAAAAAAATATTTTTTTTATATCAGTGAATAATATTACAATTATGTTATATAAGGATTATAAATTTCTTATCGAGGTAAAAGATAAAAAAAGAAAAAAGAGAATTTATATTTATAATTTTATATCAGTAATGCTAAACCTACTACAAATAAATATTATCTTAAATCTCTTATGGTTATAAATAGTTAATCTAAATATCAATTGGAAATCGATATTATTTCAATATCGCTTTATTTTAAGTAATTTTGAGATTATTCCTATAAAAGAATTGTCACGATAGAATTAGCCTATATAAACCCAATTAGCTTAATGCTCTTGGTGATATCATTTTTAGTGTGATAGTTATGAGTCCGGTATGTGTTTATAGTGTAGTGGTATAATTCTTCATTTGATTGTATTTTTTAGTGTAGGTCTACTTATAAGAGAGTATTTCAATAGACTTATATTAGTTATTTGATTTTGGCCTATTAGAGTTAATATGAGGACCCTGTTTTATTGCTCTATTATATCTATACAGTTTAGTTTATTAGATGAATCTATAGAGAATCTAGATCTAGATGAATCCAATCAGAGAATCTAGATTTGGTAGTATAGAGATATAGAAAAAGATTTGTGTATATATGACTCAATGAGGCTAGTATAGAGATTACTGCCTATATCTAGTTAATCAGCAATCTCGGGGGTGTGTCACGATAGAATTAGTCTATATAAACCCAATTAGCTTAATGCTCTTGGTGATATCACTTTTAGCGTGATAAGAATTCTATCAGAAAATAAAAAAAGGCAAATTAGTCTTTACAATCTTTCCGGATAAACTAGTTTTATAATCAAAAATAAAAGGGGATTGTTTGATACTTACATTAACTTTATTTGAGATACCAAAAGAATTTCAAGAATATAAAAAAGTTTTTTTTAAAAAGAAAAATAGCTTTTTGCCTGAGTATTACTCGATAGAGTATTATATTAACCTCGAACCCAATTCGACTTTTTTTTGAGGTTCAATTTATTTTTTATTAGAAAAAAAGTTAATAATATTATAAGAATATTTGAATAAATATTAAAAAAAAGGGTGGATAAAAAAATCTATCAATTTAGTAAAAGCTTTTATCATATTTATTTCAAAAAAGGAGGAAGGTTATTGGTTATATATTGATTATTAAAAGTTTAATCAAATTAGAAAAAAGGATTGAATTTTTTTATTATTTATTAATGAATTTCTAAATTAATTTTGATAAGGTACTATATTCATTAAATTAAATTTTAGAGATATATACTATTATATTTGTATAAGAATAAACAATAAATAGAAAATAATATTTTAAATATAATATAAGTAGTACAAGTATAAAGTAATGCCTTTTAGTTTTATTAATACCCCTACAACATTTCAGATATATATTAATTAAGTGCTAATGAGGCTAACGGATAATATATATATAGTATATCTAAACAATATTTTAATCTATTCCAAAAATAAAATTATATATATAGTAAATGTTTGATAAATATTTATATATTTTATTGAATTTAAACTTTTTATAAAATTAAAAAAATATATCTTCTATACCAAGAAAATCAAATTTCTAGAATTTATTATTTCAATAAAGGGGGTTACAATAGAATCTGGGTGTATTCAAATTATTATGAAATGGTTAGTATTTAATAGTTTGAGAAATATACAAATATTCTTTAGTTTTATAAACTTTTATTGATAGTTTATCAGAACCTATTCGGCAATAGCCTATAGCATAATTGCATTAATAAAAGAAATATAGAAAGGAAAGATAGTAATCAAATTCAAATAGATTAATAAAATATAAAAAGTATTTGAAATATTAAAGAAAGTCTTTATATCAATATCTATTCTCCAGCATTTCAACCCCTTACTCTATATAATAATTGAAATCAATACTTCAATCTTTACATTAAATTACATATTATTATAGCTTTTTTTAAAAAAAACCAAAAATACACCAATTTAACAATAACACCCCATTACATTTTATTCAAAAAAACTGAATTTAATAGAATAACAATATTTCATTTACAATTAAGAATTATTAACAATATATACAGTTTTTGTACAATAACACCACTATACAATAAAAAATCAATATACTATCATAATTAAATTGGATTATAACAACCTTTAGTATTTCATAATAAAGAAAAGCCTAAATAATTGATAAACAAAATAAATAGAGATTTTAATTATATATAATTTTGAAATAATATATAAAATAGAAAAATTGAATCCTATAAATAGATTATTACACTACCCCAACTATACTATTAATATAAAGAATATTAACGATATACTCCCAACCTTTCAAAATAAATTAAGAAATAGATTAATAATTATAAAATTATTTCAAAATTCTTTTATTAAAAAAATAAAATCTTTATATAATATTATAAGCTTTTTACAAAGAAAAGGATATAATCTATCATTTTATAAATAATTAAGTTTATTAATTAAAACTGATTATAAACAATTGATATTATATTAAATAGCTTGCTTATTAACAGAAAACAAAACAATATTCGAATTAGTATTAGAAACAATAAAAAATGCTTTATTGCAATTTCAAGTAAATAATAATTTTATAAAAAATAAAAAATATCTAAATTAAAGATTATACTCTACTAAAATTGCTTTATTTTGGTAGGTAGGTACTGATAGGTTTTTTAGATATAATAGGAATATTTATATATCACCAGATTTTGTTTTGAGAGTAGAAATTCTAGAAGCTTATCACAATAACTCTACAGATAGATATTAAAATGTCTTTAAAATTTTAGAAATCTTAAAATCTAAATACTTTTGGTTTTCAATAAAAAGAGATATAAAAATATATATTAAAATATATATAGTATATTAGTAGATTATTATCAAAAAGTATAAATCCTATAACGAGTTACAATCCCTTTCTATTCCCTGTAAATCTTGGAAAGAGATAATTATAAATTTTATTATAAATTTATTTCTATCAAAATTGAATAAGTATATATATAATACAATTTTAATAATTATTAACAGGTTTATAAAACTTGTTCAATACATATCCATTAATAAAACAATTACTTTATTAAAATTTGTTTAAATATTAATATAGAATATATTTAAGAATTTTAGAGTATTAAAAGGTATTGTTTTAGATAGGGGATTATAGTTTATAAATAAGTTTTGAAATAGCTTTTTTTTTATTTATAAATATAATATAAATTGTTTATTATATTTCATTTTTAAATTAATAGGTGTTAAGGTACGGGTAAAGACTTATATTATATTATAAGGGTGGAAGAGCTATGGAAGGATAAGGCTCTCTTATAGGAAGTAGGGCATGCTAATGGTGTATATTTGAGGTATGAAGGTAATATAGTTGGTGTTGTGACAGTATCTCCCTTTTAGGGTTTGCTTGTTCTAAACAAGTTAAAATACGATTCAGCTAACTTTATTAACTTTTGGTAAAGTTATAATAAGGAACTAATCTATAAAGCCAGTTTATTATTATATTTAAATTAAATAAATAATTAATTTGATCAAATAAAAATCTAGTTTCTTTTGAAAAGAGTTTAAAATCTTTTGGGATAATATTAGAAAACTCTAATTTTTGTTATAAAGTTGAAGTAAACTTTATTAAGGCTTATAATTAACTGGTAATCCTTTTTTGATCTACTCTGTTTTTATTTCGGAATTATATTTGATATAGGATTATTTAAGATAATAGGTTTTTTGAATCCTATTTATATAAAAGGATTTGGTTTATTTGAATTTATTAAATAAAATATAATAATCGTTTTTTTCTGATCTTTGAAATCTTTGATTGATTGTTATAATAATGGATAATATTTTTATTTGATTTGATAGTGAAATCTGTTTTTATTATGATAATTGAGTAATTTATTGAATTTCTATTATTCGATTTTTTTATTTGTATTATTATCCCTTTTTAGTATTCGATTCTAATTACAATAGGATTTTGCTTTATTAATTGTAACTTGGCCGGCTAATCCAGTTGAGCTATAAAACGGTTTGAGTAATGAATTATAGAATATTGGAAAGATTTTGAAAGTAGTGGGTAGTTAGAATAGGTAAGTGTATTTATAAACTTTTAGAATTTTATAAGGCTTGATTTATTTATTATTATTTTTTTTTATTAATTAATTAGTTTTTATATTCTTAGTGTTAATCTATATTATATCCTTTTCTTTGTATAGAAGGGTATTGATATATATTTCGTTTATATAATTTTCATATTTCTAAATAGCTTAAACAATTAAAGCTTTTAATTTTATTAAAATAATATCGAATCGATTTGTAATTTTATTGGCTTTTAGAAATTCGTATTTTTATTAATATGAAAGGTTTGGTGGAATAGGTGAGGAGGGTTTGATTCCGAATTGTGGATGGAAATTATAATTAGCAAAGAATGGAGATATATTGATAGTTTCTGAAATGGTATTGTTCAGTGTAAACTTTGTTAATGGTAACTAGTTATATTAATCATTTTGGTAAAAGTTTATAAAAATTTGTAAATATTATTTTATTATGGTATTGAATCTTTCTGTTTGATTATCTAATTCGGGGTGGAATGAGAAAGATTATTTTAAAGTGATTAATAGATGTTTGGAGAGATGTATTTAAAATATTGATATAAATTGTGAGCTTTTATTAGATATGATATTGTTGGGTGTATTGTATAAGTAATAGATTTTCTTAATAAAGTGGTTAGCGAATTCTTTTGCAGATAGCCTGACTATTGGTATAAAATGGTGTATCTTTGTTAGATGGTAGATGATAGTGATTATATGATTGTACTTGTGGCTATAATGTTTATAGATTGGTAATAATGTGATGTAATCAATGGAAATATCAGATTAGAATCGAAATAGGATTGGTAAGGGTTTGAGGAATCTGGGGGCTGTAAGGCAAAAAGATTTTATATAAAAATATAGTTGATAGGCTTATATATAAGCTTCAATCTTTCTTATTATATTAGGTTATCAGTATATACAGGAAACAAGATTAATAATCTTGATATGGTTTGGGTATTTAGTGGGTCTGGTTAAGTGTATTCGATAAATGATTTATGTATAGAACTTGGCAGATGGGGGAATAAATAGTCGATTTTAATAGAATATTTATTTGTTGGTTAGTCTATAATTTTGAAAAGCTATTTGGAGGTTTTTTCTGATTATTAGTGGTTAATAACGAGTAGTAGGATTCTAAAACGTTTTATATATATTAGTAATTAATACGGATGAATTGTATACTTTATTAATAAAATTGTTGATTAGCTTTTTGGTGTTAGGGATGATAATATTTATAGGGATTATGATAAGGTTTATAGTATTATTTATTTATTTAATAAGATTTTTATATATAGTTGTATCGAATATTCGTTTTGGGAGTACTGTTTGTAGATGATTTTTAATTTGATTATTATTGGAATTGGTATATACTGGGTGGTTTTTTGTTTTTTTATTAAGAGTATTAGGGTGGATTGCTTTATAGTTTAATTAATATATAATACAAAAATTGAATTCTGAGAGGAACTCTGTTTATCTTATTTATTTCTAATTCAATATCTTTATTAATATAAAATATTCCAAATTCTTATGGTCAATAATAATCTTGAATAATTCCTGAGTTCTATATAGCTCGGGTTTTTATTTTTTTAAGGATTTAATGATTATTAATAGCTTTTTATTATAAATCTTATAATTATATTCAGTTATATTATATTTTGATAAAAAATAAGTAATTGATTGTAAGTAATTCTTATCATTATATTGAGAGATTATCTTTTCTGTAATTCAATTGGAAATGTTTATCTCAATAACTGTACAACAATAATGATCAAATATTGCAAGGATTGGAGTAGAAGTGAATGCTTATTTCAGATTGTTAAAAGCTATTTCGTGATTGGTGATCTAATGCTATATAGATTCCTTTTTCAATAAACAATTAAGTAGTTTTATAATCTTAAAGAAATTGTAAATAAAGTGTTAATAGAAATTAATAAATTCAAGAAAATATTAAAAATCTTTTAGTTTTGTTAATAACTTTTAATCAAAAATTGTTTTAACTTTATTTAAATCCATTTCGATTTTACTGGGTGTAATAATTAATTCGAGGTATTTGGTTTGTATAGTTTCAAATTTATATTTCTCGATATCAATTTGTAAACCAATATCAATTAATTTTTGTATAACCTTATGGACTTGCTTTTGATGGTTTGTAGTATTAGTAGAATAAATCAAAATATCATTTAGATATATAGTATAGTTTTTATTTAAGAAATTGAAAAAAATATAATTAATATAGTTTTGAAATAATATAGAAATATTACAAAAACCAAAAGGCATTATTAGGAATTCGAAAAAACTAAAACGAATTATAAAAATTGTTTTCTATTTATAACTTTCTATAATCTTTAGTTTATTAAATACAATAATAATATTCAACTTGGTATAGATTTTTGTATAATATAAAGTATCGAGAGTTTCTTTGATTAATGGTAGGGGGTATTAGTTTTTGATAGTAATATTGTTTAGTCCACAGTAATCTTAACAGATCTAAATACTTCTTTTAGGTTTTGTAGTTAATAGGAATGGAGTAATTAATCTAAAATAGAATTTATAAATAAATCCTTTATTCAAATTATTATTAAACTATTTATATATAATCTGAAATTCGATTAAAAATATCAAATATTCTTTATTATATGATAATTCTTTATTTGATATAAATTTAATTTTGTAATCTCAGGAGTGTTTAGGGGGAAGCTTGTTAGTAAGCGAGGGCAGGAATTTTGTGTATAGGTTTTGTAGTCAAGATGGTAATCTGTTTTGAATTTTAATTATGGATAGTATTAAGCGATCGGTTTTCTCTATAAATTTCTCAATATCGCTTTCTGTAATACTATGGTGTAACTGGATAGGATTGTTTAGCAGTATCTAATATAGTTTACAAATCATATCCAGTTTGTTCTAGGTTAATTTTGTAATGTATATATTTTAATCTTTACAAAACTAAATAAAATCAGTAGTAGTAAGGTATTTAATATTATTCAACTTTTATTAAATACTATACTTTTCACTAAACTTTTTTGGAAGTATTGAAATCTATAAAGTATTTTTGAAGGTTGATTCGGGTATTTCTGATTTAAGTATTTCTAAGATTTTAATAATAATTTCAAGAACTATAGATTGGTTTTAGAGTAATAATAAAGTAGTTTTAAAGCTTTTATTAGTAATCCTTTTTATAAAGATTGATTTTGGAATAAGTTTTTGTAAAAAAGATTCAAGAATATTGAATATAACTTTGCTACTTTTTAACAAAATTATTTTTGGGGTATTTTTTATATTGAGAATAATAATTGTTATAATATTAATAGAATAATAATACCTTAAGTAATATATAAATATAAATTTGAATATTATTATTAATTAGTTGATAATAGGATTGTAATGTTAGAATTATAAGAGATTGAGGATTATAGGGTTTGTAGTTAATAAAATAATGATATAAAATAAATCTATCTTTTTATAATTATTGATATATATATTTAGAAATGTATATTAAAAAAGGATATCGGAGGGTTTGCTATTGGCTAGAAGTAAATAATAAGTATAGGGGAAAGGATATAGGTATCCAAAACTTGAAGATAACTTTTTTATTAATAAAACTATAATCTGTAGTTCTGCTATTTACAAAGCTAATAAATAGAATAATTATATTAAATACAAAAAAGATTTTTATCAAAAATTTAAGAGATTTATTATTCATTGATTTAAAATACAAAGGATCCTTAGATATAACCAATCTTTTAATCCACAAAGATAAATTTTCTACAAAGAATTTCGATTCGCAATTATAAATTGAGATCAATCTTTTAATATATTCAGCTAGAAAATCGAGCTGCCGCTTTCCTTCAAGTAAACAAAACCTTCGATATAATCTTCTAGATCAAATACTCGAATAGGACTAAAAGGGGTTAAAGAAGTATAATATAATAATATAGCTGAAAAACGGTTAGTAGATAAAAACGAATTCTGATATGAAGGGGTAGTGGTGTTGTGATAGGGTTCGGGGTTTTTGTATTGATTGATTGTAGGGAAACAATTAGTATAAAGAGTATATCTTGTATTAGTATTAATATTATATTTTGTATTATTGATTTGTTTTTTTTTGTAATTGATTTTAATATAATTTGGTTTTTTGTAATAAAGATAGAGACTGAGTTCGATATATTGTTTTTGAGTATAATGAATTAAGAAGTACTGGTTTAATTGAATAGTATTTAATTATATAGAATTATTAAAGAGATTAGATATAAAAGAAAGTACAATAATGGCTAGCTTTTTATTATAGGGTTTTGATTGATTATGGTTGAAGTTAATATCTTGATTCTTTTATTGATTATTGAGATAATTATAATTGAAGTTAATACTTTGGTTTTTTCGTTAATTATCAAGATAAGCTTTTTTCTTTAAATTGTTATAAATGCTTTATTACCAAATTATCTATACTTTAATATTAATAATAAAGGGTTTATTAGAATAATTGATAAATATATCAATCAATTCTTATAAGATTTTAAGTTTAAGATTTGTAATCTGTTGTTCAGCAATCTTTTTGTATCTAATAATAAGCTGCTTAAACTTGGTAATGAAATTGCTGAACAGAGTTTTTTTTATATTGCATTTATTATAATCTATAGAAGTTTTATAAAAAAAATCAAGAATTTAATATTGTTTGTTCAATTCACCCCAAATACTTGTAATAATATATCATCTGGGAAGCCAAAGATCGAAATTATACAAGTTGTTAGTAATAATATCGAAATGTATTTGATTATTTATATAAACAGAACCAAAAAGTAGATTAATAAAAAATATGATTTTCTGAAATTTCGATTTATTTTTATAATCTACAATTAAGTAATGATTGATAGTATTGCAAAATGTAATATATTGATTTTAATACTTTATAATATTTTATTCATTATTATTAAACTTTTCAAAAATAACAAGATACTTATAATAGTATAAAATTTATAGATTGTTTCGAATAGCGATTTTCAATATATTAATTGTATTATTTAATTTGTTGATTTTAGTCTAAATATCGGTAATTTGGGTTTGGAGTGTACTTGTGTACAACTCGATCGATTCAAATATAACTTGAACAATTACAAAATATATAGCATTTGGATTATTAAACAATTCTGTAAATAAAGAAATATTAGTTTCAATAGAGTTAAGGATATAATTTAAGAATAGAAATTGAGGGGATAGATTAGATGCAAATGCTTAGTCAATTATAATTGTAATTAATTAAAATCTAGAATAGCAATAATTAGGGTATACAGCGGGGCGGTAATGGATTCGATTGATTCGATCAGATCAGAACTTCAACAGGTTTGGAGTAAAAATGAAATTAGAATAGCTTCTAAAAGAATAATACAAACTATCAAGATATAAGTAAAGACTTATATTATACCATAAGAATAGAAGAGCTATAAAAGAATAAAACCCTTTTATAGGAAATAGGGCACACTAATGGTGTATGCCTGAGGCATGAAGGCAACGTAGTTGGCGCCGTGATAATAGGTAAATGGAGTAATAAAATCAAAATCTGATTTATTACATTAATTATTATTCTAATTATTAGCAGGATAATTGATTTTTACTACTACTATTTATAAAATTCATTTATAATACTATATAACATAGTATAATAAATATAAATTTATTTCAAGTAATATACAAATTCTTATTAATATTTCATTATATCGATAAGGATATTAATATTATAAGAAGGGTATTAGTAGTATGTGAGTGAATTGTTTTTTTTAATAAAAAAAGAAAAAAATTGAAAGAATTATAATAAGCAATTATAAACCAAAAATCGAAGAATATAAATAGCACAATAATTCAGTAATACAATATTAAAAACAAAGTAATATTAAGTATCCGAAATATCAAACAATTTTGATTTAAAAAGAAGTTTTCGGATAGATTTATAAGTTTTTTTTAAATAATAGATATAAAAACTAATAATCAAGTATATAAATTTAAATTATTATTTATCTATAAGATCTATAATGTTTTTTATGTTTCCTTATTAAAACCATAATATAAACAATAGGGTATCACTAATCTATCATTACTAAAGGAAATAGATGATTATTTAAAATACAAAGTGGAGAAGATTATAGCATATAAAAAGAAAAATAGAAATATTTAATATCTAATTTAATAAAAAGGCTATTAACTAATGGAAGATATATAAAAAGCTTTCCATAATTTCGATAATATAAAAGAAATATTAGAAGAATATAATAAAAGAAGAGAATTATTAATATATAGTTTAAAAAAAAAAAGAAAAAAGTTATAAGATAATAAAATTTTATTACATACCCATAAACAAACCATTAGTAATATAAAACTATTTGTAACATTTTTTTATCTATTTCTTTTTATTTTAATAAAAATAAGGATACAATCTTTTATTTGTTGGTATATTGTATACTACTGCCAGGCATACCAATTCATTTTGATAACTCTGGAATATTTCAAGTTTCAATTTATAAATATTAAGATTAATATTATCTGAATCTTTGTTGATATTCAATTAATAAGATTATTATTATTCCTTTTATAAAGTCTCATTTTTAGCAAGAATATGTTTTTGATTAATATAAGGATATTGTTATAAAAATATTATTATATTAATATATTAAAAGAATTCTATAATAAAAATTAATCCTTTTATTTTATATATCAAAAAGATTTAATATAAAAAAAGAATTTTAAAGATAGTATTACCTATATTATTATTATTTTGTTTACCCTTATTCACTAAAAACATATCCACTTTATTTTTATCCATATTTTCCTTTTTTTTTATTTTTATAAAAATCTTATTAAACTTTCAAATCTTTATCAATTAATTATTAGTAATCTATAAATATTTACAGGATCGAATATTTTTAAAAGAATTTATAATAATATTAAACTCTCTAATATAAACAAAACAATTTATACAAAAAACTTTAACTTTTAATAAAATATTAATATTTTGATATTAAAAATTAAAAAGGAAATCAACAACAACTAATATTACCTTTTATTTTGAAACTATACAAAAAACCTTATAAAAAAAAAGAATAATTTAAATAATCAAACTTCTAATAACAAATCGATAAGTAAAAGCTGTTAAATCTCTAGCAATACACTTTTTCACCTAAAGAATAATAATATTGATATTATCTTTAGAAATATAAAAAATATCAAAATATTAAGGGATATTGATAATCTAATAAAGAAAAGAGTTATTATCTTTATCACTACTAAGATTAGAAAAGAATTTATCAAAATATCTAAAACAATCCTTCTTAGATATAAAAAAATAAGTGTAGGAATAAAAACGAAATAATAATTGAATATCAATACAAGGGGATTTGCAGCCCTTTAAATCAGTTAATATATTCACAATACCCAAAGCTTTATCTCCTAAAGAAATAAAAAACGGAACAGGAATGTTAATAGTGTAGAGGTGAATAATTGGAGCCATAAAGTTGCTTTTATTATTCGAATCTATTACAACTACCAGTCTTATAATAAAACCCAAAACAACAATATCTAGTATAAATAAATTATTTTAAAATCCAAGAAATCAGTTAAATACTATTATAAGAAAATAAAGAGTAACCAATAATAGCTTAATAAAAGTTTATAAAATACTCCATAAAATTACTTATTCAATCCAACTTTTTTATAACAAATAGAAATAATATCTTGAATAATTCTAGCTTTTTAATACTACCCTATTTATCCTTCTTCCATAAAAAGACCTCCATACTCTTGATATAACACTTATTTCGATATATTATCACAATTTCAGCATTCTTTTCCTCTTAACTATTAACAAGAATAGTTTATTAAAAAGCTTAGATTTGATATAGCAAATTAATATCAGGAATATATTGGAAAGGTACCAACTAATAAACTTTTTTTTAAATACAACAATAACTATACTTAATATAAAAACCCTTATCATAATAATAGAAATCTTTGGAGACAAAGAATACAATACACTTAAAATAATAAAGATATATAAAGATAATCAACCTAATAAAACCTACTACAGATCAAACTATAATCGCCTAAAAGCCGATAGATTAGGGAATAGCTATAATAAGATAAGAATAAGTGAAAGGATAATAAGAAATAATCTACTAAAAAAAAAAAGAATTTAGGAAATTAAAGGAAACTTATAGAGCCCCTAATAATTTGCTAATAAAAGCAATAAATACATTGGAATATTGTTTATTGATTGTTTATAGCTTTATAACATTTTTGTTTTTTTTTAGAATACAGCCCAAATATAATCACTCAATACCCCATTCTCTTGTATTACACTAATCAAATTCGAAAAATAAACATATACATCTCGAAATGCGATGTGTAATATAAAGAGCTTTGTCATAATCAATTTGTATAAGGGTTGGTGAGAATATATAAATAGCCCCTGCAAGACTACCTCGGATCAACACTAATCTACACACAATTATAAATTGTAGAATTTTTATAGTTTAAGAAAACTAATGAAAAGTCTTTATACTATATTATACCTAATTGATTTATTGCTATTACCTATTCTAATAGATAATATAATCTAGAAATTTTACTTCTTTTATATTAAATTAATATTTTTCGAATTTGCAGAACAATTTTTATTTCAATAGTTTTTTTAGGATTTGTTTCATATAAGATTTATAATCTTTTTTATTTTTTAAATAAATCAAAATATTATTTAAATATATAATAACCAATTTGTTAATAAATTCTTTTAAATATTAGTCGATATATACTTGAAAAATAGTTGGAATATTATACAAACTAAATAGTAATACTAAATATTCGAATAATTCGAAATATATATAAAAAGCCGTTTTTTATTTGTCTCCTAAATAGATTTTTATCAAATTATAAATTCCATGTAAATCAAGTTTTGTAAAAACCTTTATCTTTTCAAGATAGTTTAATATCTCTGAGATAAATGGAATAGGATATCAATTTGATATCGTACCACTATTTATATCTCTAAAATCTATACATAAACACAACTTATTAATGCTTTTTTTATATATAAATAAAAGTAATACTTCTGTTTCTGATTTTGAAGATTTTATAAAATCTAATGTAAGTATTTTTGTAATGTACTTTCTAAGTATTTCAAATTTATATTTAGATAGGTTATACAGCAGCTCAAACTTTGGTTAATAATCTTTTTAAAAAACGATTTTATAATTAATTCTAGATTTATAAAATAATAATTTCTTTATTTCTTTTTTACTAAATAATAAAACATACTTCAAATATATATCTAGGATTTTTCTAAATATTATCTAAATAATTGTATAACCTATTCTACTATTATCTATAAAAACTAGAAATAATAGTACTACAACAATCAACTCCTCTTCTAACATATTCTCTACTTTTTTTGTTATATTATATATAAAATTCAAAAAGTTAAGTACATCTAATATAACTTATAATTCTAAATTATTATTATTAAATACCTTACCTGATTTCTAATCTATTTTCGGATTATACTATTAAAGCTATAAGAGTTTTAATATAATATTACCTATTTTTAATAATATAATTCTAAATTTTGATATTGTATTGCCCTTAATTAATAAATATTCAAAATTGATTTCCTTATAAATTAAAATAGATACTAGTTTTAGGATATTTATATTTATATCCCTAACTAATGAATAATATATATTTAACTCCTTATATTAGATTTATTTAATTATATCTAAAAAAATGAAATTTGCTATTATAATAAAATTAATGATTACTATAAATAATATTTTGTTTCTATTTATATTCAAATAAGTAATATTTATTATTTAAAAAAGATTTTTTATATTCAATACTTAAAGAAAATTTGTAGTATTTTTATAATTATAGTATTAATAAAATTAGTTTTTTATTTTTGTTGATAATTCTATATTATATAATTCTAATATTACTAATTATTGTAATTCCCTTTTCTATATTAAAGCTAATATTAATAATATCTTTTTAGTTTGATCTAAATATATTAACTATATAATACTAGATATCTGATATTGAATTGTTATTTTTTATATTAAATTTGATAATCAATAATTATATAAATTCTTATCCTTTTTTATAATAATAATTAGAAATCTTCCTAGATTTCTTTTTAACTTAATATAACTTTCTTCAAAGTAATTACCCCCCTTATATCCCAACACTCCTATTATCAAAAAAGACTATTATTTCCCAATTATTTATTCTCTTTTCCCCCAATTAACTGATTTTTACAATCACTAGCCCAATAATCTACTTCTCCATATTTAAAATATATCTTATCTTCTCTATATCTCTTTCTTTATTTTGCTAAGATTTTAGAGAATTTTATCTCTTTTTTCTTTTTTTTATATAAATTATTATTAAATTTGATTAAATTAAAAATATTACTTTATATATCCTTATCTGATTTTCTTTCCCTTTCAAATTTTATTTACTTATTATTAATTAAAAACAATTGTTTTTATATTTATAAAAAGTTTTCTATATTTTGTATTATTATTTTCAGTTCTCCGAATGTTATAAATAGTACCCCATTATAATTTATATAGATATATAAAAAAATAGATTTAATTAATTTTATAGAATAATATGTAACTACTATTTGATTTTTATATACTTATAAAATATCTTGAAAAATCGATTTAAAATAATTATTAAAATCTTATATCATTTGCTTTTTGAATATAATAGCTTTTGTTATATAAAGATTGATTTCCAAATCTATATCGGTGGAATTATATTAACTAAATAATCAATCCTTTAAAAAATTCCAGTTCTCAAATTTTACAATAATTAAAAAATCGCTATATAATCATACTAACATAATTTACTTTTTAATACCTCTATCGATATAATTTCTCATTAACATTACCTATTATATAACATCTAAAATACCCTCTAATACAAAATAATCTTTTAACTCTATAATCTATAATCTAATATCAGTTTTCCCTCCTTTAAAGGATAAAGATATTTTAATCCTAAATCTATTCCAAGAAAATCCTATAAATAATATAAGGGGAATACTAATACTAATAATAATTAATATATTTTGAATATCTAGTAATAATTATTTATTTAATTTAATATCTATAAAAACTCTTTTATTTATAAAGAATTATAAATTATTAGATTTTATAATATTGTTAATTAATATATTATATATAGATATTATTAATTAATATTCTATTATTAATATCTTTACCTCTTTTTCTCTATCCTTTTTAGTTTATACCTTTAATTATCTTTTTTGTTAAATTATAATTCTTTATAATTCTTTTAATATATTTGAATAGAACAAGAAATCCCTTTGTTTTATAGTAGCTTAATTGTTTATATTTTTCTATAGAGTATTTTGATAATAATAATTAATAGTAATTAATTATAATAAATAAAAATATATTAGAATAAAGATATTACTTAATCTAAATAGCAAAAAACTTTCATTTTGATTATCTATTTAAGAGCTTATACTAACTCTTTCCTCAAATCAATTTTAAAAGTTCGAATAATTCGTTCTTTCTTCGTTTTAATCTATATTCAATTCTGATTATTTACCTCATCTAATAACTCCTTCCATACACAATTTTTCGATTATCATTCATTTTGATTAAGGGATTTTGTATCATTCAAAAAATAATAAATTAAATAATACCTCTAATTCCAGTAATCCTTACAATCTTATATTTCTGGTAATTATCTTTTTAACTTGATTATTCGATTTATTAATCTTTTCTTATAATATATGGAATCTATAAGTAATCCAGAATATACCTAGATAATACTATAAATTATCATAATAATATTTCGAGAAATAGATTTGGTTTAATTCATATACTTGACAATTCCTGTTTAATTTAAAAATAAATTAATAACTCTATAAAGAATCTGAAAATAAAAGAAGAATATTAATTTGAATAATATAATTATTAATAAAGAGCTAGAAGGAAATTGGAAGCGAAGCTTCCAACTTATACTTGAAAGGCTAGCTAAAATGGCTAGTGTAGCCGGTCACGTGCCCTCTGGGCACGTGCGCCCTCACAGTTATTTATTTATTTATTTATTTATTTTAATTTACATTCAGGGGGCAAGCTGCAGGGGCTCGCCATGATCTCCCAGGGGATACTAGGGATGGACTATACTAATAGGAATACTAGTATAGTTATATATTCCGTTTTTTTATAACTATAATATAAGTTGGGGGAGAAATAGCTAGAAATACTATACACATTTTTGCCATTTATCTCCCATTTACAATATCAATACTATTTAATCTATTTTATACTGAATAACTCAGATTTACAACTAGTTAGAAAACCCTATATTATTAGTTTTTGTTTAATATAATTTGTATATAATAATGGAGGGGGGGAAAGCAGTTTTAAAAGAAAGTATAGTTTTGATTAATAATATAAAAATAAAAGATTAAAGGATTTCTGGAGAGACTAAGTATAGTTGCTCAAAGTGATTAGTAATTGTTAAAAAGATTACAAAGTTTATTAGAATTTTCAAAAAAAAGAAAAGATAATTGATTATACTTTTTATATTTCATAAAATTAAATCGGATTTATTCAATTAATAATTGAATTGGATATAAAAATATTAGTAGAGTATTAGATGTTCAGGCTTTTTACTATATCTATAGAAATATTCTGAAATAGTATTGTTGTGCTGAAAGTATTAGTAATAGAATACAAAGTCCTTGTATCTGATTCTGAATATTATTAATCATTAAAGGATAAAGTGGGAGAGAGCAAATTCCTTAGGTTCTTTGATTTGATAGCTGAAATACTAGTAATAGTATTGGCTAGCAAAAATAACCTCATTTTGTTTCTATTATTTCTATTCTATCCCTTATCTGAGGGTTTTAGTTATTAAGCTTATTCTATTGATAATAGAAAGTGATGAGTTATCGTTTTCGATATAACCATTACGAACGCCCAGATCGGCGAACCAATCAGTCTTCTTGTTTTCAAGGATTCTAATATATCCAGATAATTATCGGATTGCTATTTACCTATTTCTCATAATCTTATAACAATATAGAAACACTTATTAGGATAAGTCGAAAGTATTGCTTCTGATATACTAGATGACTAAAGTGCTGTTGATGCATATTGTGATCTGTCCAGCTGGCTCCAGTCGGACAGTGCGTTCCAAACCTTTTAGAGTACCTACTATCTCAGCGTCGAAGATGTGCGAGAGCGGGTTGATCGCTTTATGGCTGGATGCTACTGGAAATTGTCCCCGGTAGATCGCGTAGCCGCGCCCTCACAGTTAGTTAGTAGTTAGTTAATTAGTAGGTAGTTAGTTAGTAGGTAGGTAGTAGGTAGTAGGTAGTAGGTAGGTAGTAGGTAGTAGATAGTAAATAGTAGATAGTATATAGTAAACTCTTCTTTATTTATTTATTTATTTATTTATTTATTCATTCATTTAACTACCTAATTATCTAACTAATTATCTAACTAATTAACTACCTAACTATCCAACTATCCAACTACCTAACTATCTCACTACCTAACTATCTAACCATCCATCAATACAAATCCCTACTCCCTCCACTCCCTCTACTTTAGGCATACCATACCCCTTCTCCATTTCTATTCCCTTCTAAACTTTCATTTACCCACTCATCATCAGTTAGTTGTAGTATACATGGGAGACTCTTTATCTATTTATTCAGTTAGTTAGTTGTAGTATACATAGTAAACTCTCCATTCACTCAGCCATAGTATAATAAACTCTCCATCCATCCATCCATCCAACCAACCCACCTCACCCCCCACAACCTCACAACCTCACCCCATCAACACAAATCCCCACTCCCTCCACCCCCGGCACACCACCTCCCTTCTCCCCCTCCCCTCCCAAACTCCTCCACTTCAAAACCCACCCCGCAACCAACCCCCCCATCCTCTGCAACCCCCTATCCTTCACCCTCACCTCCCCCTCCCACCTCTCCACCTCCCTCCTCCACCTCGCCCTCTCCTCCTCAAACTCCGCATTCACAATCCCCATCTCCTCATCTTTATCTAAATTCTCCTCCCGCATTTTCGCAAACTCTTTTTTGAGATCCGCAAGCTCTTCTTCTGCAAGTTTCTCCTGTGAAGAAAGTTTTTCTTTCAGATGTTGGATTTGTTGATGCAAAGCAGTTTTTTCGAATAAATGCGTGCGCGCGGCTTGGGAAAGGATGTCGGATTGGAAATCGAGGGATGAGGTTAGTTGGGTGATGCGGAGAGAGAGATGTTCTTTTTGGAGGAGTTCTTGTTGGAGAGTTTGGATTTGCGTGGTGAGATGTGTGATGAGTTGGGTGGGGGAATGGGGGTTTGGGGTTGGAGCGATTGGGTTCTGGGAGGTGGAGAGTTGGTGTGGGGAGTTGTGGGATTGTGGGAGGGTGGTCATGATGAGGTTTTGTTGCGGGAATCCGGATTTTGCTTGGGAGAGTTGTTTTGTTAGGTGTGGGGTTGGTGATTTGGGGTGCGCTTCTTGGGGGGTTTCTCTGCTGGTTTTGGGGAGGTGATGGTTTGATTTTAGATTTGAAAGCTCGAGTTCTAGTTGCTCTAGTTTTTGAGTGAGGTGAGGGGGTTCTGGAGCGTTTTTGATTTGCTTGAGTTCGCGTTGGAGTTTGCTTGTCTTTTCATGTTCGGAAATGTAGCGAAGTCGCCATTTCTCTGTGGTAGGCTCATCTCCTTTCCGTGTTTTCGTCTCGAGTTCAAATCGCTTCCGCAATACATCGAGTTCACCCGCGGCTTCCTTCCATTTATTCTCCCAAGTCTTCGCTTCGAGATTGAGTCCGTGTGCTTGTTCTCTGAAAGATTCCAATTGTTTTTGAAGTCTCTCCTTATCCTCGATCTCAGCACGAAGAAGTCTGTTGAGATTATCTTGTACATCGGTTGTTTCCTTGCATCTATTCTCCCATTCCTTGACTTCGTTCATGGCTTTTTGTGCTTGTTGCGACGAAACATTGAGGCGGTGTTGTAGTTCTTCTTTCTCGAGTCGTAGAACAGTTATATCGACTTTTCGGACGGCTGGTGAATTGGGATTGATAGTAGAGAATGAGGAGGAAGGTTGTTGTTTTGATGGAATGACGACTGCTACGGATGTTCTTGGCGGTGGTGTTTTCTTGTGACTTCCTGCTACACCGGCCATGGAATTTGCTTTCCTCTTTCGACTTGGTGGATTTGGTGTACCATCTCCATCTCCCTCTCCTTTCTCATTCCCATTCTCATCTTCATCGTCGCTCGATGGAATTGTTCTTTCTCGCCCATTGACTCTTTCTGGTGTTACGGGTAGGAGTCTAGTATGTTTCGCAGGTGATGGAGATGAAAGACACGGTTTCTTGAATGGTCGATCATCTGAAAACTTCGCAGCTGGAGAGGATAATGTATGTTTTTCTGAGAGATGTATTTAGTGGGTAACTCGTATCAAATAGAAACCTATTAGTACTTACTAGTCTTCTGATGATCCGTTTTGACAGAATGGGGAGACAAGAAAGGTTGTTGACCTATCACTTTTTAATCATCGTAAACCTTGGAATAGATGTAACTACTTACTATTACTCTTCTTGAGACTTTGAGGAAACAATATTCTTCGTGTAGGAGGTAATATCGGAGGAACGACTTCAGAATTCTTCTGGGGAAGTATTGGAAGACTTTGTCTTGCAGGCGCAACTTTCTCTCTTGGTGATTTATGAGCTTTGCCCTGCTGGTGAAGTTTGTGCGGTGAAGACTTGTGAGGAGATTTATGAGGAGTCGATCTCTTATTTTTATTCGACGTCATGATTGTACAGTATTGATTGAGATTACAAACGGTTTCGTACTTCAACAGAAGTGCCGTTGAATAAATGACTTTGAGTATATAACACTTGGAGTGATGGATTGTGGAATGAAGAAACTGTAACTGAATGAAGGATTTTGTTTGTCCTCCTGGTTCAAATCAAAGGAATCAAAATATGTAATGAGATTTGGTTGACTCGAGAATAAATGAAAGACTTGTGATATAAAGAGGGATGTCTGTGGGCAGCGACGGGAAGTTGCATAAATTTGTCAGATCGTGCCTAGAAAAAGAAATTAAAAGGAACAAAAGTAAAAGAGTGTAATAAGCCACACGAGGGGTTATCCGGGAGGAAGTAAAAAGTGTGAGTGAATTGAAGTATGAAATGAGTGAAGTGAGAAATGAGTGAAGTGAGAAATGAGTGAAGTGAGAAAGAATTGCCAAAGAAGTGAAGTAAGAAATAATAAATGAAGCTTTACACGAGTTTGTCGTCCTATGTGGAATGCTAAATTGTTGCTTGAACAACCTTGCGCTTGAACAACGAGATAACCTCAGACGAAAACAACCATTTCAGACAATATATCTTGTTTGAAGGGATTAATTGATAGCTTCAATACAATACCTAAATTGTGTTTATATCTAACCGGTATCAAACACAAGTACTCAACTCAAACACACGCTCTTGCTGTTCCTCCATCTCACCTCAAGTCCTCTCGAGTCCCTTAAGTTTGATATCCAACTTGCTACACTCATTTCTGAGTCTGATACATAACCCATCAACCTCATATAATCGATCTCTCAGTTGCTGGTTCTCTTTGACTAAACGAGAACAACTCTCTCCGCATTCTGTGCAAAGCCCATTTACTGAAGCCGGTGTTTTGCTCCTCAACATGCTCATTCTCTCGTCATCCTCGATTCCCATACCCATCGTTGCTTCAAACTTTGGCCAGGCTGCTTTTGAAAGTGCTGTTTTGGTGCGGTTCAATCGTCTCATCAATTTGCATATAGTCTTATCTCGTCTCCCAATCTTTCGATTCATCTTTTGGATTCGTGAATCTTTGATATCAATTGTAGACCTCATAGCTTGAATCGCCCGTGCTTGTTCGTCTGCTGTCTCTTGCCAAACTCGAACCGTTACAGATTCTGCTGCTGACTTTAGAGTTGTAATAGTCTTATCGAAATCATGAGGCGAATTGTTAATATCAGTCTTATCCACAGCGATGCTTGGAGATTTGGGTATCAACAATATGCTACAGTAAGTGCCAACTACTATCAGCCAAAGCGTGTTTTCATATCAAAACTTATTGTTTATAATCCTCAATTTTATTATTATTATTAATACAATATGATATTTTTTATTATTTATTGATTTATTTTCAATTGAAATTTAATAAAAATAAGATAAATTATTTTTTGGATTTTTTTTGATTATATTATATAAATTGAAAGTTTAAGTATTTTCAAAATTCTTAAATTTATTAGTAAAATAAACGAAAATCAAGTAACTTTTTTGATAATTTAATTCAATTTTATAAATTTCTATAATATAAATTTCTGAGAATATCGAAATATTAAAAATATCAATTATTATTATAAAAACTTTATAAAAATAGAATTTGAAATAATTCGATTGATAGATTATAGAGATTTTTAATTTTAAAAATGTAGCAAAATATCGATTTTTGATGTGAAAATGAATTTCGGCTGATAGCAGTTGACTAGTACTGTATATCGTGAGCTGCGACGAGAAGCTATGTGAGATTAGCATCGCAGTATTGGAGCAGGTATATTCATCTGGGAAGCCGCACTACTTGGAAGGCTCGTAGAGCTATAGTGAGGCCGGTATGGTGCCTCAGCAAGAGACTGTCTTTTCTTTCTGGAGGACATTTCTACTTTGAGATGATTGCGAGAAGTTCCTGCGACTGTCAGACAGATATGGGGTAGAGATAGAGATAGACTCTTCCGAAAGAAAGGGAGAATATTGAAGCAAAGAGGCAATGAGCAATGATAAGCTCTCAATCATCTCCCTTGTTTTGTTTATTTTGTGCCATGGATTTGTCTGTCATATTATTGCTTTTGATTTCCTCCCTGTGGCTTTTGGCTGCGGACACAAACCTTGTTTTGGTATGTAACTGCGCAAGGATTCAGATCATTCGTGCATCTAGTTGTAGTCAGTGAGAAGGCTAGATACTAGGTAGGTAGAGATAATTCTGTATAGCAATGATATCGAGGGAAAGCTCCTAGAAATAATTCCCATAACTTGATGATGCCCGGTGAGGTTCATCCAAGAATTCGAATCTAAAAGTTCCCCGCGTTTACTCGTACAATGACGGAACTGAAGCTTGTGCGGGTCAAAAATCCAATAATGTCCGTGCCATGGTTCGGTACTCGAGTAACCTACTCCCGAGCTTAGATCCAGATTCAGGAACACAAACGCCAAAATCGCGAGAAATCACGAATCCACCTGACATTTTCCTTCCCCCTCACCCCTCCTCCCTCACCCCTCCTCCCTCCTCCCTCCTCCACTCATCAACAAATTGGATGCAATCATGGCCGACGACGAAGTTTCTGATGCGGATAATATCCGTATTAGGGATTTTGTAGTTCGATTCCTCTACGATTACAATCTTCCACAGGGCGAAGGCATTTCCGGTACTGCAATACAACAGCCTTATCTCGATCAACTCGATCGCGTCTTGGTAGAGAACCCGGCCTTGATTAAGAAACAAAAAAAGACTTTCAAAATTGTTGTATCGCGAATGCTGGATGAGGTAATAGATAGATCAGATTCTACTTGCCATCGCCATTGTGCTAACTCTAGCTAGGGTACAACGTTAGAATTGCTTGAGAATAATGAGGGCAAGGGAGTCTTGCGACTATACGATTTTGTCAAGCCTCGAGACATCGATTTATCGCCCACCAAGTCCAACAACGAAACCAACGCCGACGAATATGCCGTACAACCTCTAGAGCCAAATGTCAAGGTGGAGAAATCGCATAAGAGTGTCGATCGAAAATTGAGGGAAGGCATTGATCCAAAAGGATTGGCGCCGAGATTCAGAAAGCGAAGAATAATAGAGGTAGAAGAGAGCGATGGTTCTGGGAATGACACTCCTTCCATAAGCCATTCCAGGTTGGACAGCAGAAATTCTAGTCCCCAGAGACTGGCACGACCCGCACTTGCGCCATTGGATGGAAATCGAAGAATTTCTGCTCCGGAGCAATTTTACAGTCCATCGGTTCAATCTGAACCTTACCAGCATATGGATTTTTCACCCCATGCAGAACTAAAGGATGAAAATCTGGTAAGTGGTTTCGGCATAATGAATGGATTTGTAAACTAACTTCTTAGTCGTCCCTGCCAATCTGGCTTCAAAGAGGTCTAAGTGAACTTCGTCAAAAATATCCGGATTCTCGTTTTAAAGCAACAGATCTGCACGATATCAAATGCTTGGATTGCGATACCGAACACAAGGTCTCGAAATACAAAAAGACGAATAATTTTGAGACTCATTTGAAATCGAAAACTCATCTGGAAAATGTCAAATTTAGAGTTGAGAATTCGGCTACGTCTCGACCTATCTCCGCAATGTCAATATACTCAGCCATGCCACCGCCGCCATTACCTGCGCATGCTCCACCTGTGCCTCCTGTAGCAGGATTGTCAGAAAGCTCAAGTGCGAATGGTGGACTCATAGAAAGCTTGATAGCAAACGCCATACAGCAAAGTATCGGTCCTTTGACTGCACATATACGAAATTTGGAAAACCGATTGCTATCATCGGAAAATATACACAAGCATAGATTTGAGGAGATGGCTAGACAACTTGATGAATCAGAGACTCGTAACCGTGAGCTATTCTCTCAATTGGAAGAATGCAAATTATCCACAGAAGAATTGAGCGCTAGACTTCTTGCTGCGGAAGCTAGATCTAAAGAACAAGTCGAATTGTCTAGACGTCTAAAATCAGTGGAACAGGTCAATGAGTCGTTGCAAGCTTCGAGGAGTAGTCATTCAGCCCAACTGAAAGATGTCCAAGGTAGCATAAAAGCTCTTAAGCAGGTAAACAGTGCTCATTGCACACAATCTGTAGAGGAATTGCCGAAGAGACTAACATTTTCCCTTAGGCACCAATACCAAGCATTGAATCTGCCATACAGGATCAAGGCAGTCAACTTTTTATTCTCGGTCAGCAGTATGAAGGCACAGCACATGACCTATCACGTCATTGTAAACTGGAAGAAGAATTTCGCAGAAAGATGCTATCTCAGATGGAAGATGAACGTCACAAACTGAACGAACGCGTCAACCTTTTGCAGACTGCGTTAGCTTCGAGATATGAAGATTTTGAAGAATTCAAGAGCAGAGTTTCGCGTGGCCCCCAACATGATCAGAGCCAGTTCGATGCTTTGAAAACGCAGATTAGCTCGGACCTTGATACTCAAGTAAGGCAATTTTCCGGTAGGATAAAGTCTATTGAGAAAAAGATTAGCCAAGATTCTACAAAATTCACGGCTTTGGATCACAGGACTGCCGAGTGGATTGATACTACCGACAAGAAGCACGATTCTAAGCTTGCAGAGCTAGAGACGTTGATAGGTGAAAACTTCGTCACTGTCAGAGCTGATATAACAAACCATGTTGAAAATCTAAAGAAACAACAGGCAGAAAAGAATGGCTCAGTAGAAGCAATTCTTGAGGAAAGGCTAGCGGCCGCAGAGAGAACGATTACGGCCATGAAAGTTCAATTGGCTGGATGCGAGGCTCGACTTGAAGCTGGAGAAAAATCCTTCGCACATTTGATAACGAATGTTGGTCTCGACACCAAGCGTACAGAATTATTGACGTCTGAATGGAAAAGATGGCAATCAGATCGCGAAGAGGAACTACGGAATCTAGATACCGAGGTTATGAAAAATTCTTCTGCCATGGAGAAATTACAGATTGAGCATACTGCATTCTTAGACTCAACTCCGAAGATCATTCAAGAAATGGAGAAGCGATTAGAAGAGCAAGGCCAAATCTCTAGCACTCAACTTCAAGCAAAGCTTGAATTATCCGAGGCAAATTTGACACAAAAGATTTGTTCGTTACAGGAAACTCAGGTAAAGCACCGCCAGTCTACGCTGGAACTTCATCACAAGCTGTCAGATACAATCATGAATCGGATGGATGAAAAAGTTCGAGGTTTGGAAAAAGCGTGTGAGGATTTCACTCTGAAATCCAAAGAGAATCAGAAAGTCAATGCAACTCTCATGGATCAAAAGATGCAAAATCGATTAAAGAATGAAGCTCAAATTAACAAGGCAATGACTGAATCTCTAATTCAGAATTTTGTATCCAAACGGGATCGCGAATTACAGGCTAAATATGAAGAGACATTTAGGCCAATGCTACTGAAGTATCTGACGGAGAAGGATGAGGCATTAAGGAAGAAGTACGATGAGAACATTGAAACAGCATTTCAAGCACGCATGCTTGCACGAGAAACCGAGCTCGAAATCAAGTACGAGGAAAAGTTCAAGCCACTCATTGAAAGTTTCTTGACAAATCATCAGAAGTTACTCAGAGATGAGTATGAAGCCCGCATTGAAAAGTTATTGAATGGTGTCAAGGATGAAATTATATCATCGGATAAGGAGAACAGGAATCCAAGTATCAAAACAGAAGAAGAGCTCAAGTCCCTTGTTCTTAGTCTTACGGAAGAACGAGAATCAGCTTTTTCAAAGAGACATGGAGCGCATATCGAGGAACTGGTTGACACGCATCGAATTGAGATGGTGTTACTTGAAGAACAGACTCTAGAGCGTTTATTGACTTTGGAGCAGATGATTCAAGATCAAGGACAGCAAATTGAGGATTTGGACTGTGTACTTCCTTTGGTATTATATGATGTAAATGAGTTGATGAAGAAACGGAGACTTCGAGATCGTGGTTTGAGAAAAGATCATTTTCGAGTTGGTAAAAGTGGTCGATGATGGATGGATGGGGTAATGTGAGATGATGATGAGGGCATTTCTGTGGGGATGGGATTGAAAGATAAATACTCGATGTGATGATTTTGTGAAGCATAAGTTTTTGGAGCATAGCATGATGGGTATTAAAAAGGGTTTGGGAGTACTTGGAGTTCTGAGCTGAGTTTTGCAATAGTCGAGATGGAGGACTCTTGGTTGGCAAAGATGTCAATGAGAAATATTTTGATCGCTGGCTGAGGACATGTTACTTTTGAGTTGGCATAGAGGATAGACCCTTGGAAATTCTCTGGATGTATAGGTAGCATGTTGTTGTTGTGTCTTTGGGCGAATTTTTCTGTTATGAGAAATGAATGCATGAATACATGAATGCATAGGATGGCATGGAATGGAATGGAAAGGGTTTGCATGGGATGGGTTTGCATGGGATGGATGTATTATGATACCAAAAAGTTTTGTAGATTTTTTTTTTTCTTTTTTTTTTTTTTTTTCTTTTTTTCGTAGGTATCTAGGTATGGATAGTGAGGTAATTATGGATGGATAGATGGATGGAAGATGGATGGAAGATGGATGGAAGATGGATGGAAGATGGATGGAAGATGGATGGAAGATGGATGGAAGATGGATGGAAGATGGATGGAAGATGGATGGAAGATGGATGGAAGATGGATGGAAGATGGATGGAAGATGGATGGAAGATGGATGGAAGATGGATGGAAGATGGATGGAAGATGGATGGAAGATGGATGGATATGAATTCAATTCAATTCAATTCAATTCAATCGAATCCTGATATGATATAATACAACACAATATCTCTAATATTTTGAATATCTTTTTTGAATCATGAATTTATTCATTCATTCATGGATGGCTGGATACATGGATGGATGGATGGATACATGGATGGATATCAGGCAGGTAGGTAGGTATAGGTATAGGTAGTACTCTCATCTTGATGTTTGAAAGTCTTGTGGGGATATTGTTTATTTTGTGGGTTGAATGGTTGGTTGGTTGGGTGGGTGGATGGTTGGTTGGGTAGATGGGTGGATGGATGGTTGGATGGATGATGAATGGTTGGGTGGGTAGAGGGATGGATGGATGGGCTGGAGCATCTGGCGGTGGGGAGGGGGAAGGAGAGGGGGAGGGGGAGGGGGAGAGAGGCAAGAGAGGCAAGAGAGTAATTTCTGGATGGGAAGGTGGATGGGAAGGTGGAGGTGAATGGGAAGGTAGAGGTGGAGGTGGAGGTGAGATGTAGAGGTGAGATGTAGAGGGGTGAGTAGGGATGAGTAGATAATGAGGGTGAAGAGTGAGGGTGAAGAGTGAGGGTGAAGAGTGAGGGTGAAGAGTGAGGGTGAAGAATGAGGGTGAAGAGTGAGGGTGAAGAGTGAGGGTGAAGAGTGAGGGTGAAGAGTGAGGATAAAATGTAAGATATAGAAGGATGAATAGGATGAGTAGATAATGAGGGTAAAGAGTGAGGGTGAAGAGTGAGGGTGAAGAGTGAGGGTGAAAGGGATAGTGATGGTAAAAGGGGTAGTAAGGGTAAAGGGGTATAGAGATACCGAAGCGAAGAGTAATAGATGGAAAGGGTGAGGGATGCGAAAGCGAAGAGTAATGGATAAAAAGAGAGTAGGGGATGCGGAATACAGAATATGATAAAAAATAAGCGAAAATGAAGGATATGGAATAGGGATAGGTATGGGTATGAAGATTGAGGGATGGTAATGGAAATGGGTATGAAGTGAGAATTAGGGGATGGTAATGAAAATGGAAATGGACGGGATTTAGGGGATTTTAGGGATTTGAGGATTTTATTCTTTAGGAGGTTTGGTGCGGGTTTTCTGTTGGATGATGGATGGGTGGATGATCGATGAAGGGGTGAAATAGAGGGATGGGTGTGAGATTGCGGTGGAAATTAAATATATGTTGGCTGGGATTTGCTGATGGATTGGTTTGCAAACAGTTGATGGCTACAAGTTGGAACTTTTAGGCTATGGCTGTATATGGAGAGGGTGTGTCTTTTGAGTGGGAATGTAGCGCTAAAGGATCTGAAAATGTCTTGTGATGGTGAGGGGAGATGGGAGATAGGATGTCGTATTCTTCAGGGTGAATCCAGATTCGGAAAGTTACAAAATTGATGTTGGAAATTGTGTTGAGGTGAGATAAGTTGTGAGTAGATGTGTGTATGCTATACGGGTGAGCTGAGATACTTTAAAAGTTATTATATGGATGTTCTTTTTGATTTTGTGGATTTATGTATTCATGGGATGGAGTTGAGTAGAGTGAAGCCAGGGGGTTATTTTTATTTTTTATTTCATGTGAGAAGGGGGTTGAGTATGGGTTTTGGATAGTATGTGTATAAGAAGATTAGTTGGAAAGTGGAACGAAATGCTTTTCGATGGATTACTCTTTCATCCTGAAATTGATACTTAACTACTCTTTTATCCTCAAAATCACAGATGTTGTGTTCTTGAATCTTCTAGATTCTGTAATGATTCTTGTACTTAGGTGACTAGATTGCAAGTAATTTAATTTGGATTTTAAAAATGAAGGGGGAAAGAGCAAAAGAGCAAAGAAGGAAAGAGAAATAGTGGGATCTATGGGGGGAGAAACAGTAGAATTTATAAAGGGAGAGTTGATTCTATACATATAGGGAGTACTTGTCGGCTATTCATATTATTGTCAACCACCCCAGGTGTTTGGTAGCACCAACTCCGACACGGTCAATTTTTTCAATAATCAATATCAATTCAAATATACAATTAATTCTATATTTTAATACAACAAAATGATCAGGGTATGAAAGTAAATCAGATCACATTTTGAGGGTATGAGAATGGTTTTAATTAGCCTGATCTGAACGTATGTATAGGTTGTCGTATATTTTGGGGGGGGGGGGGGGGGGCGGAGTAGAAAATTAGATGACGAATGCCGGTGAATAATTATCACTATTACCTATCTACTTTTCAAGAATGTAATGCCTTTTACCTGATAATATCTGAATAGCTTTTGATAGCTAACTATATTATAGACTCTGTGTAGAGTAGGATAATCACTTCATAGAGGTTAAATACCCTGTAAAAATCGGCTCTTCCAAGCGATCGACTAGTGGGAGTTACGAGTGTCGAGCAGCTCTGATTTATATCAAGACTCAGGGGAACGAGTAAATCACTTCACGGAATCAGAAGCTTTGGATCACGTTATTATGATGTTTGTTTCACTTGTTTGAAATTTGTGGTATTTTGATTATTGTTTTTATATTTGAGATCGTGCCTTTTTGCTATTTACCCCCGAACAGAAAAACATTGAGGAAAGAAGCTCCGTTTATCGTCATTGTAATCTTACTGAAATAATGCTACCAAAAACATATCGTACAAGTACTTTCCCCTTTCAACAAAGTTGAGCCCAGCTCAGTACGTATCACAGATGTCACAAGGCACATCTGGAATATACCTTGCCGTGACGATTCCTTCAAACGACGCGGTGCTTCTAATCCCCGCAAGCAAAACCGACGCCTGCCCAAAGATCCGCGCAAATCTGAACTCCATCACCATTCGCGCTGGAGTACTGTAGGATAGATGCCTACATTTTTCAATGTCATACACACACAGATTGGTGATGAACATCTTCCAGAACGGGAGATCCATGCTAGTATTATTGAATACCTCAACGAGAACCACACGACTTTGATAATGCAGTTCAAGCGGAAATTCACGATGTCCATTGCGATTGGGTTCCACCCGAATACGATATCCATTGATTTTAATACCCGGGTCAGATGCTCTTCGGAGTAAACGAGCCGCGTGTTCAGGGTGCTTGAAAATCACCTTGGCGGCGTGGCGGGGGTGTTGATCCCCTCCGAGACGGATGTAGGCCGCGACGATAGGACCGGCTGAGATGACGTTGAATAATTCCTGGTACAGGAATTCCCGAGCGAAATCTTTGGGGATGCCTTTGATCCACACGGCGCAGTTCAGTTCATTGGGTAGGTTGTATTCACCGCCGAATTTACTGGCGAATTCGCGATCTTCGTTGTCGCCGAGGTGGTGTGAGGCGGCTGAGGTGTTGGTGGGGAGTGATGCGAGAATGCTTTGTTCTTGCAGAAGTTGTTCCGTTGATCGGAGTCCGGGTTGGTATGGTGCGTCAGATCTGTTGTGTAAAGTCTGAGCAACCGTGGATGAAACGCTGGCGGAGGTAGCGCTTGGTGTGTATTGTGCCGTATAAGCACTTGCGTGCGGATTTCCAAAGGATGTTCCTGAGGCATGCTGGACTTCGTTATTCTGTTGGTGTACGAAGCTGTTCTGAGACATCTGGCTGTTGCGGGTGTTGTCACCATCAAAGTTCGAAGGAGTACCAACTACCTGTGCGTTAAACTGAGACATATACTGCCCAGGACCTCCGTAGCTGGTCATATTTCTGTTGTGTTGATATCCCACAGCACGATGACCAAGTGGCTCAAACTGAGTAGGTGGCGGGTATGGTGCACCGCTACTCAAAGGCAGACTGTTTTGGACTTGTCGCCCTCGAAAAACCGCTGTAACATCTCGGTGTCCGCCGACGACACTGAAAGGGTGCATGCTCGTATTTGCAACATGATCACGAGCATGAGAATAGGGACTATACCCCTGGAGGGTACCATAGGACTTTTTGCCCTTTGAAGTAGATGATCTCTCGTCGACATTCGGTCTCACAACAGAAGTCTCAAGATGCAGAACAGAAACTTCATCTTCCTGTCTCGACTTGGACGCCCCATATTGGATTGGCTGCATCCCACGAACCAAAGACTGGGTGATAATGGGACTATTGTCACCATTTTCTTTTTCTTCAAACGAAGGCACATCTTCCCCAGCTTCCGAGATGCTGAAATGAGAATATCCCATTTGGCGTGAGACTGTTCTCTCATATCCAATGGGCTTCACATTGGACAGTGGAGAGGTAATTCGACGTGGCTTATTTTCGTCGAAGTTGAAGTTGGGCAAAGGTACTGTGCCTAGAGCATTCGTCATGGTTCTGGAGAGATATTCGCTTTGTCTGCGATGATGAGTAGCTTTGAGGCTGGGGGTTAGCGAGGCTTGATATGGTTTTTGGTGTAGTAGGGGCTTATTACTAGTGATAGGCGAGATTGGGTTCCAGAATGAATCATTCTGATTGTTCTGGTTGCGAGGAAAACCGGAGTTGAAATTGAATGAAGACATGCTGGATAGGATGTCTTCTGATTGTAGTGTTTGCTTTTTTGATAGAAAATTAAGATTCTAAGAATTTCTCGAGTCTCTAGAATTATTGATCTTTTGTGAATGAAAGAACCACAATCAAGAATCGTAAAAAATGGTCTTGACAATTACTTCGTGCAGTGAGAAGGTTCTTGGTGAAAGACTTGTGATCAAGATGAAAATAGCTTGCAAGAAGAGTTTATGAAAATAAGGTCGGGAATTAAAGAGCTTATGGAGAGAATGATAATGAAGGGGCACTGTTATGTCGTTGGGGAACATCGCTTAGTGTTGAGGAAAAACCGTATGAATAGGGGTACGGCTTTGGTTTTGGGGAGATTGTATGGTTGATAAGTAGGGGTCAATATATACAGTGTGATTAGGTATGGAAGGTGTTGAGAAAAAGCCGTATTGATACGAGTACTGCTTTATTGGCGACTGAAGGTTACTTAGCGGCTTTATCGCAGCTGGATTGAGGAGGTACTGCTCATTTTTGGAAAGATACATGGCTGGAAATATTGAAATGAGACTAAATTCTACAGTTAAAAATAGTATAGAAGACTGATATCGCATTGTTCAGTCCAGAGATGGTATCACAGCCCTAATTTGAGGAAAATTTCAACCTCAAAAGTTCAAATGACACTTAGGCGAATATCAAAGAATTCTGATATAATCATGCTTTGATTTGATATATTGGCATTATGAGACCTGAAAAAGAATAATATATATCTATATATTGAGAGTTTCACAGCGGAGATATCGCAGTGTTCATCAGTTTGTTTGGACCCATGCCATAGAATAAGCATATTTAGCCTTTTGATTGCTAATAAGAAAATTACTAAGTGTACATTGTCTATCAGAGTGCAAAAGTTATTCACTATAGTGAAAAAGAGTACAATGTACTTAGGTAAGTACCAGGCCGTTGATAAAATTCAACCAAAATTATATATAGCATGAAGAACTGTTTAGATGTGGTCCTTCTGACTTTCTATGGATTTAACACTTACTCATGATTGTCCTTACCAACCCCCTCATCTTCGAGTCTTTCTTTTTATGGATATAAAACCATACAATCATTTTGAAGCACTGATACTAAGTGAATGAAGCTCTGCTCGAATATGTTTGGTCCATACAGATAGTCTACTGTATTAGAGACGAAAGTTGTTGCAGGTGATTCTTCTCGTTTCAACCATTGCTTATACAGCTAAGAGACAAAGCTAATACACGACTAGGTGCGTACAAACAAGTCTTGGGAATAAAGGATGTTCGAGACAGATCGTAAATCATCTGAGCAGTACCTTCCTACTCCATTCAACTATTCACAGGGAACTTTCGACAAACAAGCATCTACTTCACAATATCTAAAGACCAAATTGTCTACACGTGGTCTTACCAACCTTGAATACCCCCTAATCACTCCCGAATCTTCTCCCAGATGGTCAAAATGAACTATCATTCAAATCCCTTAAGAGCTGGACCGTCTGGACCTATGCTCCCGATGACATATGATGCAAATATGAATCCTCGAAATGTATTCTTGCTTGATGGTAAGCGTTTTCAGTGCTCTATTCTGAATACACTCACTGCTTCAACGACTTAAGACCCATCAAACTAACCACTACTCCTTTAGGTACAACACCAGCCTCTGTCCAGGAAAGATTAGCCGCAGTCTTGGAAGATAATCGCCGACGTAAAGCAAGACCATCAGAGAACGCTTACCAGTTTTCCCAGAGTAATGTCTCCCATACAAATCAACCTGATCATCAGTTTCCAATTCGAGGCAACTTGGCTCAATCTTATGCCCAGCACCAAGATGCCGAGTCAAATGATTTTGATATTGATCGAGATTTGCAATATGAGGGCAGTCAGCTCGAAAATTCTCATCGGAGCTTCATGATCCAGCCGAGTATGAACACTTACACACACTCATTATTCAATAATAACTTTGCGAAGAGAGGTGTGGATCATATGGCCAGACATCATGTCCTTTCCGGAAATACCTCCGAATACGTAGCATATAATCAGGCTGGACAGCTAAGAGCTCCCCCAAACAGATCTTCTTATGGACCAGCAGCAGAAAATAGAGCAGTATCACTCCAGTATACCAACTTATACCCTAATGAGCCACAGATTCTCTCAAAACAAGTTGGAGAACACACAATTCCTAGCAACGATCTGATTATTCCGGAAGCTCTAAAGTATTCTCAGGTTCAACATCCTTCTTTTCAAAAGAATAGAAGACCTCGTGATGGAGGACATATATGGACCAACTACAATCTTTTTGCCGGACCCCGACAGCAACGAGCATACCGCCAATCTCCCAATCAGCAAAGTGCCAGGCCCCAATATATAGAGAATAGTAGACATACCAATGTATATAATCCGGTAGATCTATACGACGAAGAAGCTTGGGCACAACGACGACACGAAACTGGACAAATTTCTCCTCCGATCAACTACTTTACTCAATTTGCGTCTTTCAGCGCGTCTTATTCCGGTAGTGTCACTCCCACCTACACCCCTCTCCAAAGCACAAATCATGATATTCAAACCCCAACTTTTCCACCAGCACCTCATTTTCCCTCCGATGCAACACATCAATTCGATAACCGAGTCCAAACTTATAATCCGCACACCATAACGTCTATGAACGCCGAACTCGACCTACCCCCCTCCATCGATCCCTACGCCTCTCAATTCAGTCTTGCCCCATCCCGCAAGCTCCAACGACGAAACGGCTCATTTGTTCCCTCAGAGGAAGACTCTCAGACCTCCTCCGGAAACTACAAAGGTAATCCGCGCGCCGGCATTCGCGGACTTTCCGATCATCTCAACTGTGCCCTCTGGCTCACCAATCTCGCGGCTGACATTCAAGCACACGAAGTTTTCGACGAAATCCATATCGGTGCCGTTACCGCCTTTGAGATCACTCGTCCGCAAGGAGATTACATCATGTCTGCAGCAAAACTCGTCTTCAAATATCCTGAAGCCGCTGCGCGGTTCAAAGACCAATGCGAAAGCGAAGAGGGAGTTGTTATTCGCGGACGCAGAGTCAACGCACGTTACAACACATTCGGATATCGTCAATATAAGAGTGAAGGTAAAACTCGTATGATATCTATTGAAGGTCCAAGTCGCTACGTAATATATGATCATTTCAAGGTATTTTTTGAAACCTTTTGCGATCATGAGTTGTCCGGTTGGGAATATGTTGAGACGGCTGTGAAAGGAAATCGAAAGATGATTATGGGGTTTGCGAGAATTAATGGACAGGCAACGCAGTGTTTGGAGGCATTGCAGATGCATCCTGTTTATGGAGTACATTTGATTGTGGACTATGCACCGGATCCTTGTGCGAGGGATTCCCCGTAAGCGGGAGGAGGGTTGTTGGGAGAGAAGAAGAGAGCTGAGAGTGTGGAGGTTGGATGGTAGAGATATTGTCAAATTCAGATGAGTTTGATATATTTGAATGATGGCAGTTAGTTGGCTGAGATTCACTATCAAGCTCAAAGTTCTTCCGATGGGCTGGTGTTGTTGCAAAAAAAAAAGATCTATTAGATACAATTCTGACATATCAACAGCTATGAATTGCTAAATCCCTGATTTTTCGATGCAGGATTAGACGAGCTTCCTCAAGTGATATCGTGAAATCCGCAAATTACTATACTATATGACTATACTACCTTCAACTCTCATCATACCCTCTGTTTATGCGACCATATTCGTATATGAGTAGTAATCCCACAACCTATGCGGGTATTTAAATGCTAATGCTGAAGATTATTGTGAAAAAAAAATAGCTGGTTCTGTCTGGCATCCTAGTGCCTCATTGATTCCTCGATGAAGTACTCAAAAAGGAAAGGAAATGTAGAGATTGCGGCTCGTGAAGTTAGTAGGCATGTTTTATATATCGTTCTTTATAATCTAGGCACTAAGAACTGTATTGCTGCATGAGTAGATTGTTTGATGCGAGTATTACTTAAAAGTAGATGACTGGAGCTTCGATCGGGATTACTTATAATACGAATGATTCTTTGGAATCTCTATTTTTATAGCTTGGTTTGATACAAACTTGATATCAAGTATTCTAGACGCAAGTGTAAAACCAGGAAGATCATCTACCGTGTTATATACGTTCAATTATATCCCTTAGCTTTGCTCGTAATGAAACGCCATTGTCGCTTGCTTATATACTAGGGAGAAGATGAAGACGGTGAGAAAAGTTTCTGTTATTGCATTAGGATTACCCAGAATGAGAAGGTGATGATAGTGCGTAGCATTCGACGGGGTTCGAAAAGTTAAAAGATTCAAATTCAAACAAATTACAATAAAATGGTGAATTTTTAAATTATTTTTGGTAAATTTTCTGTCTTTCTAACTAATACATTCTCCACACCTATGGCCATGTAATACGAGAATTACCTCAATTAAATTTCCAATTTTTGAATATTTAGACAAAGGAAATAACCCTGTAGGAGGAAAGTTCGGTGTATGTATCCAAAAGCTCATCGAGTCCAGTAGAACAGAAGCAATTTCAAAACCAGCATGAAGATTTGCTGCCGATGTATTACAGTTTCCTGGTCTGTAAGTTCTGAGGGATATTCCAACCGTTTTTTTGTATGTCTTTGTGTTTTCGAAAATTATTCGCCAACATTTAAATCTCTCCAGAATTGTGGTCAGTGTATCTCCTTTTGTCAGGTTACCAGCTTTTGGATCTCGACGTTGGATTTGCTTGGCACACCGTCGACTCGAAACGTGAGAGAGCTCGCTCTGTTTTTGTTCTATGTCACGAATACACTTGAGGAAATTTTGTTGCTCCCAATGCATCGGTATCGAAATTTATTGTCCATCAGTAACAAAGATCCAATATTCAGACCCGTTAGCCTATATCCTGATCGCTCCCATACCCAAACATTCAAATTGAACCCATCGGATCCCTCCAACCCCTCAATCAATCGCCTGCATCTCAATTAGACCTCATTCAGGTCGATTCCGTATCGGACATTCACCTGTCCTAGGAATGATATATCCTTCTGAATTGCCTGGTAGCAAGTCTGTGCTTGTCCTGCAATTCGAACGAATTCAAACCTTGTACATGCAAATCCATACTTCCTGCATGGCATTGGAGTGACAGAAATGACGATGTACTTGCACCAACTTCCGAAGTAGCCATGCCAGAAAGCTTCATCAAGTTGTTGAGGTGCTTCGATTTCCAGGAAGCGAGTCTCAGGGCCCTTCCACTCGTATGCGCCGTAATCATTGTACCAGACCTTGATCTTACGGCCACGAATGCGAAGACCACCCTTGTTGCGAGCACGACGGTAAAGCTCCGCACCAGCCGCGTTGGTCTTGAAAGTCGCCTTGGCGGCTTGTGTAGTATGGCCATTTTGAGGTCTGACCATAGAAAGCGCAGCAACGGCACCACAATCAAGGATCTGCATGAACTCAGCATATCCGACTTCCTCTGGAATGTTGATGATCCACATGCAACAGTTGATGTGTTCCGGAAGATCAAGCAGATCAGGATGATTCTCGTCACCCTCGTAGTTAGTATCTTGTCGAGACTTGTCCGGGATCATACCTTGCTCACGGAGAAGCATATTGGTCGGACGAAACTTTTTCACCAAATGAGAGAGATCCGGAATTGCGACTTGTGGATTCATCATGATATTATCCATGACCATTAGTGGAGGCTGGGAAGCAAATGCAGTTGTCGGCGCAACAGCTATACTTTGAGTGAAGTAGTCCATTGAAACTGGGAGGATCTCTGGGGCGACTTGATTAAAGTCGCTGAATTCAGTTAATGAATCATCAATGAGGCCAGTGTTCATTTGTTCATTCTCAAAAATGGCGGGATGGTATGAAAAGTTACCAAAACCAGTCGACGTAGAAGCCATTCGAGTGTGCTGACTCTTGTCAACAAAACTTCCAGATGCAGACGTCATCCGAGTATGGCCCGTGTATTGGGACGTAGAAGTGTCGAAACTGCGGTCCGCGAGGGTCCAGGTATCAGTACCAGGAGTCGTAGAGAAACTCGTGTCCGTCCTCGTGTGGGCCGTTGACCTCGAATTGATACTTCTGGAACTGTTCATTGATCGAACAGTCCTCAGATGTTGCGGTGTTGGTTGAGCTAGTTGAACTGGCTGAGTTGGCTGAGCTACCGGAGATGGCTGCGATGGCTGAGTTGGCTGTGCTGCATAGACGAAACCGACAGCGGCAATACCTTCACGAGGATTATTGGATGGGACGACCACAGAAGCATTCTGAGATGAGCGTGGAGAGACCGGAAAGAATTGTTGATGAGTACCAGTGGGTGAGATGAAGAAAGGTACTGCTCCGTCACCACGACTCAGAAAAGCTCTGAACAATTTGGTGTCATTTGAGCGGGGGGTCTTACCCGGTGTTGATGATGGACTTGAAACATTCTTGGAGCCCATCATCCGATTAGAAGCGCCATTCGTCGGCGTCCATTTGGGCAAAGCATTTCCAAATAGACTCAATGGCGATTTCTTTCGATTGGCATTAGTGGCAGTACTCTGTGGAGCTGTCATTCGGTGTCGAGACTCGAACATATCGTGCCCTCGGGAGCGCTTTGGAGGAGAATTTTTGACAGATTCATCAAGAGTCATCGCTCCCGCGAATCTTTGGCCCAGGGTCTCACGTTCGACTTCAAACTCATTCTCTTCATCCTGATCATGCTCTGCTTGAATAGCAAGGCCTTCGAGACGTTGGACATGATTTGTTGTGACTCGAGAAGGAGCAGGATTATCTCTGGCGGTGATTGTGTTATCTGACTCAAGGTTAGTCACGTTACTTAAATAAAAACTTGGTAGAAGGGAAACATACCACTAGCTTTGGATGATGTACTTGACCGAGCTCCCGTTTCTAATTTGCCTTGGGGTTTGCGATTCTTGGTAGAGTTCTCCGTTGACAGGGTGCGACCATTATACCAAGATTTTGAGACTGTGATATCCATCTTGAATTGAATTAATCAAGAAGAGTAGTTGGTGTTTACTGATCTCTTTAAGAGAAAAACGAGCGTTGATTAACGAGAGAATTATTGGAAGGCAACAAGTATAGAAATATTCTTTCTAAACTGTTGGATACAATACTGAGATATTTCTAACTACGAGAAAAGACTTCCAGGTTGTATGGATGTGTTGCCCAAAAGGGATTCCAGGAAAAATTGTGTGAAATAAATGAATGTGCAAAGAAACCACGAGGAAAGTCGTTGAAAATAACTTGGTAGTTAGATGGAAGTTTGGGAGGGTGGAAGACTTTAAACAAATAAAACTTCTGCTACCCAAGCAAAATGCGCGCAACTTCAATTCACAGCCGTATCCGACTGCTCTAAAATTTGTATTGAACTTAAAGATAAGATTGTGTACGGCTCACATTGGAAGAGCGAATATATTGATGTCACCAGACAACTCCCATTTTAGTATAGATTAGCTAACACATATCTGTCTACTTTCGCAACGTTCAAGGTAAGCGAATCATTAACCACTTCTATATCTTGAAAAAATAATGTAGACAAAGCTAGCTTGGCTTGGCAATTTTTACTGAAACTCAAGGCAGAAAAACTGAGCTGGTGAAGAACAGTACGATTCAAGGCGCTCATCTCTTGGCACCTCTGTTTCGACTATAAATTGAAATTAGATTATATGATAAGCCTCGGGTGGCTGTGATACGATGAAAATGTTGGAAAACTGACTTAAAGAATTATATCATTGAGCAAGTTATCCTATGTAGAGTATTATTCAATTAGACTCAATGATATGATATTTTTGATACGGAAGACAAGAATTTCACATGGTTCCAAAAAGAGAATATAGGACAGCAGACTTTTTAGAATTTCGAGAAGGAAGTGCAGTTGGAGCGGAAGTCGAACCATTTTTTTTTACTATTAAATGGCGATCTTGATCTTCGTTCGCTTGCCTTCTAGACTGTCTTCTTAAAAGAATTCCGAGAGTTAACAGATAGATAGTTAGCGGACTCACAGAGACAGAGTAGCCATGGGTGCCTCTGATTCATGACCATAGGCCAAATTTCATATATCACTTCATTCGATATTGTATGTACACTTTATTTTTTCCCTCAAAACTTCAACACATAATATTCTCTAACAGCCGTATGTTCAAAGAGCAAGATAAGAAATCCATTTCCTCTTTTGAAACATGAATCTAGACAGTTTCTTTGAAGTTGTGAATTAGGATCCAGGCGCAGCCAAGACTTAACCGAGGATTACCTCAACTAAAAAGACCCAAGCCTACCAATTCACTGAAAAATAATGACCCCAGTTACCAATCACGGGTTAGGAGTTCTGGTACTCATCCAAATGGATAAGAAATTTCCAGCGCCGTGTATAGGAGCATAGTTTTGGATGGATCTTATGAGATGAATGTATGCTGCACTATAAACTGTGTGCCATTTCGCATAATTACATCCGCAAACGATATCAAGTCTAATTGCGAGAATAGATTCGAAGAGAATATCTATCTCTATCAGCTGCAAAGTTTCAGTTCGCAAGAATCAGAGGATGGTACCTAGGCAGAGGAGGAGAGCAGCGCAGTTTTCAATTGATGTGACAATTATTTAATCACCCACTTGCTCAAAGAAAGGAAGTTATATCACAAACAAAAATGATTTGAAGAAAATAAGTACTCTAGTTTGATTTAAATATACTTATTATAAAGAAATCGCTACCTCTATTCTCTTTGCACTATATATCTAGAATTTTCACCAAGCATGTTCAGTGATGCGAGTCTTTTTTGTTCTGGGCCAAAGTCTCCTGCCATTGGTACCCACTCAGCCCTTCCAAAACTTCATTCATTACACCATAATTAATCTATTGAAAGTCAATCATCTAAGAGGCAAGGTATCCCAGTCTCTTCCACAAGGATCTGGCCCATATTTACAGAACACCTTACCCTCAAACTGAGGATCATGGATGATAGCTATCAGAATGGACTGAGCCTGCGCCTCGATTCTAGCAAAGCGGAACTCCATGGCCCTTGTGACCTTGTTTTTTGGGTCGAATGGCAAATACGAAACGTGATCAATTTGATATCTCGTGACCTTGCCAAAATATCTTCTCCAGAAACTCTCAGTCATGAGTTTATAGGGTCCATGAATATGTATCACTCGGCTTTGATGTTCCTGGGCGTGTTCAACCATGCCGTAGTCATTATAGACGGCAGCGAGATGATGATCGCGAATTTGGACCCCCAGAAGACTATTTACTAGTGCCATAAATCTAGCAGCTCCTTCGGCATATTTGAAGGTGATTTTGGCAGCGGAGAATGGACGCCCCGGAATGGGATCGTTGATATGAACGGATACCAGGGACCCGGTGGTAATAACTGCAAAAATCTCCTTATACTTGACATCTTCTGGGAGATGACTGACAAATACTGAGCAGTTCTGATTGTCAGGGAGACCTCTGATTGCCTTGGTGCCTTGTCCAGTCGCCTTGTAATTAGTTTCATTCGATGGCAATCTGCTAAAATCACTCAGTGTTGTTAAGCCATTAGGAGCGTTCGTTGAAGAACTTGGCACGCGAGCATTAGAATATGGTTTGTAAGAGCCTCCAGTAAATATTTGTCTGCCCAAACTGGAGTCGCCGTGCCATTGTGAGCCGTCTTCAGACTGGTTTCCGTGGCTGACTTTGCCTCTACCTGGGAGAGTTTTCGACTGAAGAACAACAGAATCGGATTGTGATCGCGAGTGTGAATTATCAGGACCGCCTCTCTTGTGAGGTGGGATGTACGCTGAGCTCGCAAGGGGTATTGAATCTTCAGGGGACCTCAAAAGTGCCCGATATGGCTGGGTAAACTCATCAGCGTGTTTGATGATTCGGCTCCTCTCACCATGTTCGGAGTTGTAGATGCCTTCCCTATCATAATCATTTATGACTTGGTCATCAGTGCTTCTGAGGGTCTCCGTATCACTATCATCTCTCGCGAAAGCCTCCGGTAGTGCATGCAACCATGAGTACGATGGGGCTGGATAGTTTCTCATATCAGTATTTCTGACACGATTAGGAGTATCGTCAACCCGAAAACAAGACTTGTAATCAATTTGCCCAAACATCAAGTATTCAAATCTGAAGTAACCAAATGCTGGATGATACATTGAGGCGGGAGAGAGCCAATTTCGGCACGCAAGTTCAAAGGATGATCTGTTACCATGGATCATGCTTTTGGTTAAGCTGAGATCAAGAAACGATTTCATCACTAGGCAGATATGTTAATTGGCAAATTTTCAAAAGAACAATAGGAAACTTACAAGGTTTCATTGGGTGAGCGGGCTCAACATCTTCAGCCGCATCTTCTTCTCCTGCCAGACCTTCTTGATACGCAGTGCCTGCATCGCGTATTAGGTCTTGTCCCGTCATATAAATATGACGATGGAGATCTCCGAGATAATACCCTGGAGCTAATTTGATCAATTCCTCCTTGAATGCTAACGAAGCGGTATCCGTTCCTCGGAAAGCATTCATCTTGTTCACTGTGAAAAGAATAGTTCTGTTTGGGAAGTTTGAAAATATTTTTGAAATTGCTTGAACAGAAAAGAAAAGTAGACAAATAACAGGGTATATGTGGATTGCTATTTGAGGATTTTGAAAAGATATTCAAGAATCTTGTTGATATCAAGATATTAAGGAGTAAAAACTCAGGAGTTGTTGATGGAGAAAACTAAACATTGAAGAAACATCAAGCCTTTATACTAATCAAAGTCTGTCAAGAAAATCATGGGTCTCTCTCTTGACCGTACAATAAACAGACTAAGAAGCACTTGAAAGCTTAACATGACAGTACTAGTCGTGATGCTCCAACCAGAAACTCGACTCTATTCTCAAGACAATTCTCATGTGAAGTGAGAGTTCAGAACCGTAGTGGATACTGCTGGATGAGTACCATAACAGTCAAACAAGATCATTATTCGTAGATATCACAGAGATATACTTGAAATATGCAATGAGCAACTGATAGTAGAGCTCTAAAATTTCTCTCAATAAAAAAATTCAAATATATGGTTTAAGAATGATAAAGCACATTACTAGGACCAACTGACAGTCTTGGTCAGAGGGTAGTCGGTACCCCCTTTTTATCCTTCTTAAAACGTTTTACCACTTGAAAATGTTAAAATCGTGGTTCTACGTGGAAGATCATGCAAGACTGACAGTAAAACTATCCAAATGTATGAAACGAGAACATGATCTTATCCAAAGATACATTCCATAATAAAAGCAAGAGTAAAAGCATTTCCATCAAAGTTAAAAGGGTGATAAGGTATACCCCTATATTCAACTAAAACCCCTCAACAAATTAACCCACCTATTCAAGAAAATCCACAAGAATCACACAATCAAAAATTCAAAAATTATCAAAACACATCCGCAGACCGAACAAAAAAACATTAAAGGAAGAGATCCTTTCTAACACATCGCTAGGTTCTCTCTCCTTCTTGTATGACTTGAAACACGCAAATTAACATTTTTCTCGCTTATTGAATATGGCCTCATGCTCCTGTCACGAGGCCCCAAAACAATCTTTCCGCATTGAACAGCTGCAGTAACAAAGTATGGGACGAAGTTCCTTGTGATAGAGATGGACTGGTAAATTCGTTTGATTGGATTTTTTGTACCAATAATATATAAATGTTGACTGTGATGTGATCATACATGATACTAAAAAACCACGCACCCATCAATCATATAATCATTACTCGCTCTTCAATGCACTTACGCTCCATTTCAATCAATTCAATCTTCTGGCTCATTCTTAATTTTTACTTCCCCCGCATCATCCAGATCAGCCAAACCCCTCACTCTCCCCTTACCCATAACCGTCTCCGCCAAAACCACCGTCTCAATCCCCCTATCCCTCTCATTCACCGGCCCCATCGGCAACGCATCAACATCAATTTCCATCCCAAGCAGACTTTTCAGAATAACCTCACTACCCGCCTTACTCATGACCTCATTTGCATGTTTACAGTTCTCACTCGCAACACACTCTACACAGCCTTCATAACAATGACAACCCTCTATTCTTCTCAAAGCTTGTTTGAGTAGCAAATCAATAAATTCAAAAGCCTTAGTACTAATACCCGAGCCCGATGCTCCACCTTTAGCATCGTAGAAAGTAAGACGAGCAGGACGTTTCCTAGTAGTTTCTTTTTGAGCAAAATCTTTCACGGCGATTTTACATTCCGTGCGGACATCTCCGGGCATACTTATTACGAAATTGGGCATGAGTGATAGGACTGCGTGTTCTGCGGCATGAATAGCACCAGCGATATTGAGACGTTTTTCGACGAGGATCTCGAGAGCTAGTTTAGGAACATCGAGCCACATTCCCTTACTATGGAGAATGATGGGCGGATTGTCTACTTGAATGGCATCGAGAATGCGTCTCTTCTTATCGAGTTTGAAGAAGCCAAAGACATTTTGCTGGATCTTGATAGCGCCGAAAAAGGCACGAGAGAGGGAGTTGGGAATGCGGCGGATAGCTTCGGTTTCGATTGGGTCGATATCAGTGTAGTCGCGCTGTTGAGTTGTCCAATCGACCTTGACAAGTTCAACTTTGGCGATCTTTCGCTCAGGCGAGAACTCTTTGACAAGATACGTATTTCCTTGGTGGAGGAATATACCACCATCGTAGAGGGTAAAGAACGCTCGAGAAGCTTCTAGTTCTTCCAAAACAATATTCTTACCATGGCTGATATCGATAATGGCAAAATGATCCTCCTCAGTGTCTCGAATTGCGACCAATTTTGACGGAGTGGGTCTATATCGTTCGCTGCAATGGTAGAAACCAAGCTCGTCTTTTACCAGTCGCTCTTCCGCTACCTCGGCCAAGTTTTTAGGAAAATAAATTGCATCTTCATCTGGACGGATGGGCATTTCAAACGCGGCGCATTGAATGTGACCTTCAAGTACTAGCATATTCTGCAAGTCGACCTGTAGCTCACAATTTGGCTTGGTGAAGATCTCATCTGGATTATTCATATAGTACTGATCACTAGGGAAGCAATCACCAATCAAAACTGATAGCGAATCCTTGTTTCTCCGTCCAGCTCTTCCGCTCTGCTGCCGCAGATTCGCAATCGTATATGGAAACCCCACGGTTAGAACAGCATCCAAAGATCCGATATCCACACCAAGTTCCAGAGCCGTTGTTGCAATAATACCCATTAGTTTCCCCTCAAACATCTCGCTTTCGATTCGTCTTCTATCTTGTGGTGTATATCCACCTCTATATCCCATCACACGCGCCATACATTCAGAACGTCCCAAGGTAGCCAGTTCCTCTTTCACCGCACCAACCAAAGCTTCACATTGTCTTCGAACACGGCAAAAGGCTATAACTCGAACTCCTCGGAGAATCAACTGGCAAAATAATCTAGCAGCCTCAGCTCGTGTGTCTCCACGCCCACTTGCAGGATCTGCAGGATCCTTGAAAGGTGTATTCCAACAAAGAAACTCCTTCCTACCAGAAGGTGACCCATCAAAATCTGTCATTCGTACATTTTCAATCCCAAATATTGTTTTGAAATGCTCCATAGGGTTTGCAACCGTAGCAGAACAAGATATGAACTTAATGCGTCGATTGCCTAATGCCGCGCAAATTCTTCTCAGCCGTCTCATTATGAAAGCTACGTGAGAACCAAATAGTCCATTGTAGACATGAATTTCATCGACGACAACAAACTTGAGGTTCTGCAAAAAGGTTCGCCACTTGTCCTCTTGTGGAAGAATGGTGATGTGTAGCATATCTGGATTCGTGAATATGATTCTACCCTCATCGCGTATCATATTTCGATCCTTCATTTCCGTATCCCCATCAAAAGTCTCCACAATAGCTTCCTCAAGACCGGTCATGAATCTCATCATCTCCTTCAGACTTCTCCTTTGATCTTGTGCTAGAGCTTTGGTGGGAAATATGTACATTGCTCTAGAATGCGGATCTTTTTCAAGCTCATGCAGAACGGGTATCTGATAGATCAGAGATTTTCCAGAACTCGTTGAGGTCGCTACAATAACATTATGTCCATCATGAAGATTATTGATAGCTTCAGCTTGGTGAGCATAAAATTGCGTAATGTTCTTGGTATTGTACAAGGCATTAATCAGATTTTGACTCAGCACGAAATTCAAATCTCCGTATATCGCTTCTTGAGGATCGAAGACACGATGCCCATCAGGTACAATTTGACCAGTATAACATTCGCTCTCTTTGATTTCCGTAATGATACTCGATATACTTGCGCGTTCCTTAGGTATGCTTTTGGGTAGAACACTATGGTCTGGCTTCGGTGTGCTGCTTCTTGATATTGACGGTATAGGAATTAACAGCTCAGCTTCTTTGAGTAAAGTTGCTTCTGCATCAACACCATCTGCCTCGCATCGATTAAGAAACGCATTGATCGCACTAACAAACTTTGTATTCCTCTTCTCAATTAAATTCATCATCTGCTTTTGACTGAAAACCGGCATCTTCAATTCCTCATCCTTTAATTTTCTGGTCGCCTTTACTGCTTCTCCCGTCTTCTTACTTTGCACTTGTCTCTTCAGATCACCATCTATGAATTCAAACAGCAGAACTTCCTTGCCCTCTCCATCTGCTCCTTCACCATACCCTAAACCTTCGACACCTGTGAGTCCTCCCACGGAAGCATCTGGAGCAGGTCCAGCAGCGTGCCAATTCTTCGCCCGCCCACCCTTGAAAGTCTCATCTCTTTCTGCGCCTCGAACATCCAATTGTAACATTGCCTCATCGACGTATGAGAAGTTCATTCCATTCGGGCGCAACGCCACTATCTGTGCAACATCCTCGACCCTTAGCTCCCGCTTTATATGTCCTTCAACCGCACTCTTGAGATTATCGAAAGTAGTTGCTAGATGTTTTCGTGTAGAGCAGAATGTATAGACTAGATTCAATGCTCGATGCGTCTTCTCGAGAGTTTGAAAAGAGAGAGGCCATGGAATGGCACTGGTTACCGGATTCGTGAATGAGGATTCATTTCGAGCGAGCGCAGGAGTGGCTTTCCCCTTCGATACCCGTCGTGGCTTTTTCCCACCGTCATTTTCCTTCGTGGGAACAGTGATGCTGCCGGTTGTCGCAAATACTCCTTGATCCTGCTCAACCGTGGATTCGAGGGACGTGGGCGAGGTAGCATCTAAATGCGCATCTTCGATATCTTTCCGTTTGCGCTTCCGAACTGGTTTGTTGGAAACTGTTGCAGCCTGTAATTTGGCCATGTTTCAGGCGTTTCTGGCAATAGCTTTCACATGATGTTAAGTTTCAAGGGAAGAAGCGTAAATGGGTGGCGTTCTCGCGATCGCGCTACCAAAACGCGGTATCACGTTATGACGCTAAAGCTTTTTGTCTCTTGATGACATAATCACGACTCACGCAGAAGTTCCCTCCTTTCAACACTCTTGATTTTGAATCTTATGCAGTAGACATTTCAATGATTTCATATAGTCCTCGCATAAAACAAAGAGCACAGAATCCATCAACTATTGATTCCTCAAGAGAAATAAATAAAGACACGACCTAAGACACTACTCAATAATTCATCATTCCTTTTAATTCCACGAATAACAATCTGAGTAATTTCAACCTCCCATGTACAGCATATCCTAAAATCCCAAATCCCTATCCCTTCCCCTAAACTGCTCCCTCAAATCATGACCTCAAAGTCATCCACCTAACAACTTCATGTTTCTCTGGAAAGGATTTTCTTCGCGCAATCTTTCATAGCCCGCCCAGTTAGCTTTTACTCAGCCAGTCTCACGTAACTCCCACAAGCGTCTCTCTTTTTCGGTTAATTCAAGGGGATTAGTTTTCGAGATAGTGGTTACTTGCTACTTTGATGAACCTTACTATGATTTCAATATATGAAGTACTGTCAGAAGATAGATTATTTGAGAAAGAAGCGGATTGATGTGTAATTCGTATGGGGATGGAGAGTATGTAGTAGCAATCGATTGTTGATTGATACTTGTCATATATCACATGGAAACATCTCCATAGAGGAGATAAGCGTGGGTATTCGAGAAATTTTTGCTTGCTTTGGAATCATGAGAATATAAAGTCATAGAGAGGATCTGAGAAGAATGGTCGAAGCCCGTATCAAGTTATTGAATTTTGTTCGAGGAAGTTTGTTATCCATATAAAAATGATTTTGATTTCAATTCTTAAGTTTTAAGAACCTTGTTTGGGATTGCTTGAGAAGAAAACGTTTCAAGAAGTAATAAATTTCAAGATCAATTAGCTATGAGCGCTCCATGCCTGCCTGCCATTAATTCCTAACGATCCGTTCGTATTGCATTGGTATTACCAACTCATTCCCTGTCCAAATTCCATATCCATTCATCCAAGCCGTAAAAAACATACGATGTAAAGACCGAGATAACCAATTCCGTTCCAGCAGAGTTGATTTAGTAGTAGAAAAACTTAAGAATAATAAAACCCATAACCCCTGTTAAAGCATGCCGCATTACAAACAATCTTAGTCCAAACTCCTGCATGGCTCCATCGTAAGCAATTTAGAAAAACAAATGAAGTTGACCCACACACCGCGCACTATTACTCGAGTATATGAAGAGAGAACGAGGAAAGGGGGTAAGGAGATGGCTCGGTTGAATCGGCGACGCACAAGCTTGATAGAGTCAGACTAGTCTTCACGTCAGCCTTCGCCCAAATTCTTACTTTCCCAACTCACATACCTCGGTCTTCCTCCCGTTTCACATCACCACTCTCCCAATGCCATCATCATAAACTCAATCTCCCCATGCCTTCTCCCAATTCCATTTCACAATCGCAACAAGCCTGCTCCATTGGCCAGATCTCCCAAACGACTTCCTCCAATCCTCTTGGGCATGTTAAATAGTTCGACATATCGTATCCTGAGCGTAGAAGATTAATTAGCAAGTTGTGCATATCGGTTGCATCTCAGTTCCCGCAACTAACCTGAACAAAAATCTATTTCCTTCAGAAAGACGTGTCTTGGTGGGTGTATGAGTTGCAAGGGGACGAATTGGGATTGACAATGAGGCGAAGGGAAGGGCTGGATGTGGCGGATGCACATTCTAAGGGGATAGTGTGAAAAACAAAAGGCCAAAGAGAGCGAATACAAGAACGGAAGATGGAATTCAAAGCCAGGTATTTGAATTTAGAGGTCGAGGAAAGAGAGCGTAATACCCCGGCGGATGTGCTTCAAGATGACGCGTACGAAGAAATCTGTAGCTCTTCGACGTGTAAAATCTGATGGAATTGCATTTGGACACCTACCCTCCTATGATTTTGTTGTGGAGAGTGAGTGTTAAATAAAAGTGTCGCAACGAGGAACGAATTTAGGGATGAGATTGAAGATCGACGAAACAAGAAGGAAATAAAATCGCGCACCCTCATTTATATGTTCATCTTTTCGTTGTGTAAAATGAGAATCTTAGACCAGTTCTTAACTACTACAATTTGTAACTCATATCCCATGATCCAAAGTTCAATATCGGATACCTTTATCATCGAGGAATGTGGAACGGGGTTTATGGAGTAGGAGTGGCTAGCGAGAAGCGAGAGAAGCTGATACCAGTTGACCGACGATTCAACGCGATGTCGCCTTAACAACGAGGTGCATCTTTTGATCAGTTCTTGCGTGGCTTCGTGTGGAGGTCTATTGTTTCGGCTGAAATTATGAAATTCTGTTTCAGAATAGAAGTTTCGGAGAAAGTGAGAACCTTTCAAAAAAGAGATGCAGTTTTCAATCACTTGTCATATGAGTTCATTCTGGCATATGTCCTGCCTATTGAAAACTCCCATCCTGCAGGCTTCACATTCAGGTTGCACCCTTTCTTATAAGGGGCTACTACGGCTTTCTATCTCTCCGTTTCTCCACTGGAAATGTCATCAGTCACCATTGATGTGAGACCCCCAAAGGTTAAATTTCACCTCTGCTTCTGGATCGTGATTCAGCTTTTGGTAACTGAATTTGTTGGTGCTGGACCGAAGTATATTGAAATATAAACAATGTTTGGTAGTGTTAAAAGACTAAGTGCGCCACGTGTCGGTTACTAGACCCTCACATCCACTATTTTGGTCATTCCGTTATCTCCACTTCGACAACGGTATCGAGACTGGGGAAACTGATGGCACTAGACCCTCACTTCCACCAGTTTAGTTGTTTCACATCCACATCATCGAAAGCCAGGAGTGTATTGTGGAAACATATTCAACTAACAAGAATGGGCCTTCACTCCCGGTGTTGTGGTTGTTTCATAAGCTGATGTCCGCCCTATCCATAGCAGTGACTAGAGTTTGGACGATTGGATAACTCAAAGCAAGTGTACGGCGTAGTAATCTCAAGCAAAAGGAATGGGGTCCGATTTGCGAGGTTTCTCGGTGGATCAAATAGCGTAAAGTAATATTTGAGTTAGGTGAAGATTGATTTCTTTGAGAGCAAGCAGTAGCTGATCTCCTTGCTTCAGCAGTAACAAAAAAATACAAGTATTTACCCTTGTATCATATGAGACATTATCACTCAAATGTCCGCAATCGTTTTGAGTGCCCACCTTCTTCATTCGCGAGCGTTTAAGATTCGGGCAAAATGATCCATGGGCCATCGCTGAGAGCAAACTTGTAACAACCCTCACGAGACCTGCCGTATTGATTATTGATTATCGGAAATTCTGTTAAGTGTAGACAGCTTGCACTTTGACGTGAACAATAATAACGACCACCAAGTCGAAAAGGTACGCCAAAGAAGCGGACACTGAGGATTTCTCTTGAAATATTATTCCAATAATTGGAACATCTGGAGCATCGTAGCACAGAACAAGTACATAACCGACATCTTTGTGTAACCACTCACAAAGGGGGAAGCTTTCGACACTCTACTTAGAGCGAGGACATCCCGATAGGGCCACTGGATACTCAACTAGATGGCGTATGGAAACTCCTTGCCGCAAGATGTACAGCGTATAAGCATCTAACATGCACAAAGCTCTGTCGTAATTGGTGTTTGTAATCCGCAACTTTAAATTGGATTTGTGGTGAGGCTCAATATTGGATGTGTTATGATACCTAATACCGAACTTAGTATTGGATAAATAGAGAACCTGCATTGAACGATAGAAACGGCCCCTAGTTCCGAAAGTTCATTGGTGATGTTGCGTTGTTGCACCAAAAGAACATGGGAGTCAGTGATCCTCGAACTAGGTTCTTCCATTCATGAAAATACCAGGAAATCTGCATGCAACAAGAAAGCAGAACTTGGAGTTTCGACTTAGCTGATGTGTGGCAGTACGTTTACTACAAAAAAATGACTTGCATCAACGTTGGTGATCATCATCAATCATGAACGAGCCTTTTACGGCAAGATGTCCGTTTCGCTTGGCGGGAAGACGGGGACGGGTAACCTAATGTCAAAGTTTAGTTCAGCCCACTTTTAACTTATCAAAGGACAGCGACAGCTTCTTCCTCCCAACGCCATAAATTCCCCTTGATAAAATAACATCTTTGAATATTGAAGATATTGTACATACGAATATTGCAAATATGGGAAGTATGGGATCTGAACAACAGAAAGTCAACATCTGGTTAGATTGTGATCCAGGTAAGTTTATTATCCCAAGATGAAACCCCCGCGATATCGGAACCACCCACTTACACTTTTTGCAGGCCACGATGTAAGTCTTATATCCACCTTCCTACATCACGTCTTCGTGTCTGTCGATGCGACGCATGTTGGATGCATAGAATGAGAGAACATGGGATGTTTTAGAGTTCAATAAGCTCCCTATGCATTGCATTTATGCAAAAGTTAGAGATGTTGAAATGGATTTATGTGTAGTCACATGATCCATTCTCCAGATATAAGAAGTTGAGAATCGTTGAGCTGAGATAAATATTATGATGAAGAAAATAAATAGCTAATCAAATCAACAGGATGCATTCGCGATCCTTCTCTCAGCCTATCACCCCTCTTTAAATCTCCTAGGAATCTCCACCGTTCACGGAAACTCCTCCATAAACCACACAACCTACAATGCCACCTCTCTCCTCACAGCCATATCGGCAACTCACATCCCCGTCTACCGGGGCTCAGGAGCTGGATTAGTACGCCCGGGTGTTCACGCCCCAGCGATCCATGGGGAATCTGGTTTGGAAGGAACAGATCTTTTACCGACACCAGCTAAAGGGCCAGTTGATGAACCTGCCATTGATGCTATGGCTAAGGCGTTACTTGCTACCCCAGCAGGCTCGGCATGGGTTGTTGCTACGGGTGCACTGACAAATATTGCCTTGTGCTTTCAGAAGTATGAGGGATTGGCCGAGCATATCAAGGGCGTCAGTATTATGGGTGGTTCTGTCGGGAACGGATTCACAAACGCGGTATTGGGACAAGTCGACCACAAAGAACGGATTGGAAATTGGAGCGTCTGGGCCGAATTCAACATCTTGGTTGATCCCGAGGCCGCAGCATTCATTTTCGACCACTCAGTTCTGAAAACAAAAGCGGTGTTGATTCCATTGGATATCACTCATCAAGTTTTAGCCACGAAGGAAGTGCAGGATATGTTGAGGAATGGGAAGGAAGGAAAGGAGAATACTACGTTGAGGACAATGTTGGTGGAGTTACTAACTTTTTTTGCCGCTACCTATGATAGAGTCTTTGGGATTAGTGAGGGGCCACCATTGCATGATCCGTTGGCGGTGGCCGTTATCATGGATGGCATTTCGGGTGCGGAAATTCCGTTTTATGATTTCAAGGATGGCAGGAAGAGGGAGAGATTTGAGGTAAAGGTTGTTACTGAAGGAAGTCATGATGATGCCCAAAAAGGATCGGAGACCGGTAGAACGATTGTTAAATTACTTCCCGAGGGAGAGGAGGGAGTCAAGATTCCAAGAGGCCTGGATATCAAGAGGTTTTGGGAGGTAGTAGAAGATTGTCTAGCTAGAGCCGATGCCGCGAATAAGGCAAACGGAATCGTATAGACAAATAGAAATTTATAGAAATTTATTTCCAGATTGTTGTACTATGATCTTGAGATCTGTCTACCCATAATTTATAACTCCAAGACACGCTTATTGCGGCTTCAAATGACACCGTTGTTTAATCCAGAATTAACGCCGCTCGTATAGCAATGTGTTTCGATGCTGTAACAAGAAAATCAAAATCACTCCTTCGCGTCCTCTGTTGGCAATGCCTCTTCCGTAATTGCGGTATCCTTCGCATCGTTCTTAGCTTTTGGCTCCCCATCGGCATCGAACCCAAGCTGATCCAATTCCCTGATCAACTCATTGATCTTGATAACCTTGGCGAATTGGTCTGGTAACAGTTTTGCACCATCTTGTTGACTTTTTTCCTTCAATTCCTTGGCCTGCTTTAGTTTCTTCTTCAAGTTCCTAGCTTTCTTTTCCCTCTCCGCTTCCAGATCAACCTCTTCTTTCTTTTCCTCTTCCCCATCCACATTTTGCTTCCCTTCCCTCCAGTTGTCCGCTTGACTTCCCTTCAGGTCCCCATTCGCATCCTTTGCATTTTCAGCAGCCTTCTTCCTCGCCTCTCTCCTCTTTGCATTTTTGTTGCTAGCTGCTGACCCCGGTGTAGTTGATTCGTCTTTTAAACTCTCAGCGCCAGGTGGACCTCTACTAGCACGATTCTTGAAGTTTTCTGCTGTGCGGTTTTTGTATACTTCGACATCCTCGGGGGGCTTGTAACCTGGACGAATTTTTATTTCTTTGCGCTTTGTACCGTCGGCGCGCGTGGAGGAGGGGATGTGACGATCGCCCGTTTGAGTTTCGACGATGCCGGCTTTGGAGGGGGTGGGGACCGAGGGCATTTTCTGAGTTTGAGGGACGAGGCCCTTAGGATAGGGAGGAAATCTCTAATGATGCGGATAGAGATAAATATAATATAGATATGGATTTTGAAAAATGCTGGATCAAAAAATTGGTGAAGGACGTTGGTTATTGTAAAGGTAAACTTTATAAACTTTACTACGAGTAGAATTGGTATGAGGCTATCATACCAAAATTGTTACCCAATCATAAGTCAGTCCCGCCCAAAGCTTTCAACCAATCAAAAGCTCTTTGATATGACCATCGGAATTTCACGTTGTTTTATCCCGGCTCAGCCAAAATTCGTCCGATTGCCCTACAACTTCAATTTACGGAATCACTTCACTCGATAAGCTGTCTACAATCTGTGATCAGAACTGATTCATTCGCCATGGTATGATTACTGGTCGGGGCATTCTCGAGGTGTTTGGAGTTGTGCTAATGGGTGAAATTGTAGTCTTCCGCAAGCCGTCCTCTTTACAAGTTAGTTACTCTTTCGATGCGATGCTATGCGATGCGCCCACCACGACGACATTTGTTATGGCGAGGGTGATCTGGAGATCGAAGGGCTAATGAAGATTGGAATATAGCTTCCTCTTCCGAAAGAACTATGTGTTCCTCGGTGCAGTATTTGGTGCTGCTTTTGGATTCGAGATGTATGTTTACATGCATTCGGAATGCCTGGAAAGGACTTGAACTGATGTATGTTAGGGCATACGATTCAATCACAGATCGAGTTTGGGACTCTATAAACAAGGGAGTAAGTTGCATTGCTAGAGAAGAAGTTAGGAAATGTGCTGATCACCGGGAAAGCGTCAATGGAAGGATATCAGAGCGAGATATGTTGAGGCTGCGGACGACGACGAGTAGAGGGGTTGGGGTTTTGGTATAGATGGATGTGAGAGGAAAGAACCACGCCTTGATGGGGATATGCGGCTGTTAGGAAAAAAAGAATCGGGGCGTCAGTATTGGGCAGGAAGCCTTCATTGAAAGTGTACAAAAGACAATCGACAACATAGAATCATACGGGCATAAAAGCAAGATCACAGACTGGTACAACGATGTCATCACCTTCTGGTACTCTTCTCCATCAAGCTCGTAACAAGAATAAGACACCTTTATGATGTGCAAGAATTACAAGTATTACAATTGCGGTTATTATATTCCATAGAGTGTTACGAGGAATGATTTCGTTCTTCATATCCATTTGGACATTCATGCATCATCAAAGTCATGTTTGAACATTGAAGACTCTTATATGGCATCTGCATCTGAATAGCGACAGACTTCATGAATCTATGTTCAAATACAAAAACATCATACCTTGATCTAGCCATATGGACGATCTAATTGTACGATTTTAAGCCCAGACGTTAGATGTTGAGTTGTGAGGGTTGGTCTTTGTGGAAGCTCATGAAACGAAACACTTCCCCGCCGCAATTCATCCATCCTCCACAAATAAATCAAAACCTTTACAACGTCACTTATCCAAGTACCCAGATACTTACAATTCATATTGTGTATTATAAATCAAATTTATACCCACCTTTACATGTAATTCTCTCATCACACATAAAGTCTCTGGACTTGAAGGATTATATCTATACCAACACGCACTCACCTCGCCTCCTTTGCGGAAACTGCGATACCGATAACGATTCTTTATCAATGAACAAGCATACCACCACCATCATATAGTCAACGCCCACCAATTTGAGCAGAAGACAGGAACTTCTTCGTCTTGTCAGTTCCACACAGGCATGGCGGAAGAATCTATGCCATCGAGGCAGCTCTGCGACTTCCTGAAAACATTGCCCCGCGTCCACCAGAACCGCTACACAGAAGCAGCGGAGCGCGATTTATTACAGAGTCTCTTCTGGTCATTGGCCGGCGGACAAAAAGAACACTTGAACCTTTTCTTTCCAGAAAACTCGAGGCCATCAGCTAGCGAAGTATGGAAGTTGAGGAAAGCGCAAGGAGGGACCGATGGCGACGAATTCACAGAGGCGGCTCGAGGGAAAGTCTGCGGGCATATATTCAAGACAGGAGAAGCTACATACCGATGCAAAACTTGCAGTTCCGATGACACATGCGTACTCTGTAGTCGATGCTACGATTCCTCCGATCATACGGGCCATATGGTATATGTGAGTGTATCCTTGGGCAACAGCGGATGTTGCGACTGTGGAGATCCAGAAGCATGGCGTCTACCAGTACATTGCTCAATACATACAGCACATGGACCGGGTGTAGAAGGCGAAGACAAAGGCAAAGCAGCAAGTCTGCCTGATGAATTGGTGGAAAGCATTCGAATGACCATCGGACGGGCTTTTGATTATATTTGCGATGTTATATCATGTTCGCCAGAACAGCTGCGATTACCCAAATCAAAGGAGTCGATACAACAGGATGAGAAGAGGTCGCGATTGACTTCGTCTTACTATAATGGAGATATCGTTGAGGATCCGTGTGAATATGCACTTCTTCTTTGGAACGACGAGAAGCACACTGTCAATGAAGTTCGAGACCAGGTGGCAAGAGCTTGCAAGGTAACGAATGCGGAGGGTATGCAGCGAGCGCATGAAACTGATGATATTGGTCGAAGCGTCATCAAATATGATCACGACATTGACAAGCTTTTGAGAGTCTCAAGGGTTGTGGAACAGATCAAGGTCACAGTTACCATCCGTTCTGCTCGGGATACCTTCAGGGAACAGATGTGTGGAACTATCATTGAATGGCTCAGTGACATTTCTGGCTGTAGTGTCGGTCCAGACCACAACATATTACGTCAGGTGGTTTGTGAAGAAATGCTCAAGGAGTGGAATCGTGGAAGTGAAGCTAGTAATGCAGACATAGGATTGAAGGGTATTGATGATCACGAAAGAGAGGAAATGTTGTGGTCAGATGCTGAAAATCGCGTGCTGAGGCATATTATAACAACTGACCGCCGAACTCAGGCTATGGCAGTAATGGCCGCCGTCGCTGCCACTGATTCAGACTCGGACGATACTGATAATGGAGATGATGATGACCTCAATGAAGCCAATATTGTCCGAATGCTTGAAAATGCGGACGAAGACGCTTCCAGTGACGAAGAAGTAGAACTTGTTCGTTTTGATCCGGCAGAGCCAACAGAGATAAGAATTATACAGCCGACCAGACAACCAGTTCCAGCACCTCAACGGGAAACTCAGACTGGAACGGAGACCGATAACGATGGAGATGTCGATATGATCGGTGGAGACGATGAAGCGTTAGAGGTACAAGAAGCTACTTTGGCTGGATATCCACCCCCACCCCCACCACCTCCTCCTGCCCCTCAAAGAGTCATCAGAGATCGTGATCTCACACCATCAGATTCTGATACTGCAGAAATGCAACCTCTCATATCAGACAACCTTTATGCAAAAGCCAAGATGGAGATTCCCAAGACTCCAGCGAATCCAGTAAAGAAAGAAATCGCAAAACCAGCTAGATACTGGCTTGAAAGTCCTCCTGGCTATACGGACAGGGAATCTGTACCTTTACATGAGGATTTGTGGCACAAATTACGATTAGACTGGCTGATTTTGTTCGACTTGAGGATGTGGAAAAAGGTTCGAGTTGATCTTCGTGAACTATACATCTCGACAGTCGTATCGATTCCAGAGTTCAAACGTGTGCTGGGTCTACGCTTTTCAGGTCTTTACACGACTCTCGCGCAACTTTATTTGATTGCCGACAGGGAACCAGATCACTCAATTATCAACATTTCTCTACAAATGTTGACAACGCCATCTATTACCGCGGAAATCGTGGAGAGAGGAAACTTCTTGACCAATTTAATGGCAATTCTTTACACCTTCCTTACCACGCGACAGGTTGGACATCCTTATGAGATCTTTCCAAATGCCACTTTGGCTTTTGACTCAGGCTCTGTAACAAATCGAAGAATGTACCACTTTTTCATGGATTTGAAATATTTGTTCGGTTCAGAGCACGTGCAAGAAAAGCTACGTACCGAAGAAAGATACATGCTGCAGTTTTTGGACTTGGTCAAACTCCATCAAGGTATCTGTCCTAACATCAGGGCTGTTGGTGAGCATGTAGAATATGAAACGGATGCTTGGATTAGTGCATCTTTGATTACACGGGAGATCAATCGACTGTGTAGACAATTCTCGGAGTCTTTCAAGTGGGTTCCTGGCGAATCGACAGAGCCTGTCTGCAGGGCAATTCGGACTGCAGCAAAGGCAGTTATTCTTAGCTCTCTGGGCACTGAGAGAAAGCGATTTACTCAGGCAGAGATCAAGGACGAGATTAAATTCAAGAAAGTGGGTGACTACGAATTTGATACAACCGAACAATCGAACAGCGTCGTTCAGCATTCAGTCGTCAAGTTCGTGGTAGAGTCACAACCTATCAGTTTTCATCATGCTCTCCACTACACTCTATCTTGGCTCATTGAGTGTGGAAAGAGTATGCCTCGGGAACAGCTCATCCAACTATTAAGCTTTACTACACAAGAACTTCTTCAAAAACCTAAGCCCATGGGACAAAGAACTATGCCAAGTCAAGAATACTCCCCAGAAGATCATTTAATGGCAGCATTTGATTATCCTCTGCGAGTATGTGCGTGGTTGGCGCAAATGAAAGCTAACATGTGGGTTCGAAACGGTATGAGTCTTCGTCACCAACAAGGTACATACCGTGGAGTCACTCTACGTGATGTATCCCACCACAGAGATATCTTCCTTCTTCAAACCGCCATGGTTGTATGTTCACCTGCTCGTATGCTCGTTTCAATCATTGATCGATTTGGTCTTGAGCAATGGATGAAAGGTCTATATGAAGTAAAGTCAGATGGAGTTGATGATGGCCAGATTCTTGATATCGCAGAGGATTTAATCCATCTTCTCATTGTCTTGATCAGCGACAGGACGTCCTTAGTTTCGAATGATGATGACCCTGGTTCTCATATAATGGCCATGCGTCGAGATATCGCCCATGTGCTTTGCTTCAAACCCCTATCATTCACAGAGATTTGTGGGAAGCTACCCGATAAATTTCAAGACCAGGAAGAGTGTCAAGATATCCTTGATGAGATGACAAATTTCAAACCTCCCGAGGGACTCAATGATGTTGGAACCTTTGAGCTTAAGGAACAGTATTTGGAAGATATCGATCCTTACATCGCTCATTACAGCAAAAATCAAAGAGAGGAATCGGAGAATACTTACAAAGCTTGGGTAGCAAAGAAGACAGGAAGACCACCTGCCGAAATTGTCTTTGAGCCTAAACTACGCTCCATTGAGTCTGGTGCATTCTCAGATCTCGCGGCTTTCACTCGAACAGGCATTTTTGCTCAAATCATCTACTATGCCCTTCTTTATCCTTTGATGGCGGATAAGCTTACACCTACTGTACCTGTAACACGTGTGGAGGCATTTTTGCACGTAGTCCTACATCTAGTTCTTATTGCGGTATCGGAGGATAGGACAGACGAGGACGAGATGTCAGAAGAGTCTCTTGAGTCGTTCGTCTACATTGCGCTTACCAGTAATGCACGAAGCAATTTCTCACCTAGTTCCCCGGCCTCGAAGACAATCGTTGCCATTCTGGAAATGTTGTCGCGAAAAGAGGAATTCAAAACTTGCCACCCAAAGATTACTCTAGTGCTGAAGAGAATGAAGCAAAAGCGACCTAGAAATTTCGAGACTGCCTTTTCGCGATTAGGTGTTCCAATTGATAGAATTTCTACAGCTTCGCCTGCAAACAACAATGCACTCGAAGATAAGGAGAAGAAGAAGCAAGCTGCATTAGAACGTCAAAAGAGGGTCATGGCCCAGTTTCAACAACAGCAAAAGAACTTCCTCGACAACCAAGGAGATATTGATTGGGGCGAAGATGATATCAGTGATTCAGATATGGAATCCGAAGGCGAGAGTTCGAAGAATTATTATCAATATCCTTCGGGAACATGTATTCTTTGTCAGGAAGAAACTAAGGATGGTCGTCTTTACGGAACTTTTGCATTGATGACTACCAGTTCGGTCTTGCGGCAAACTGATATGTCCGACGCAGACTTTGTTCGAGAAGCTGCGAATGTCCCTTCGAATTTGGATAAGTCCGCAGAAGATATTCGGCCATTTGGCGTTTCGGGTGAGAATAAGGAGCAAGTTCACAAAGTTACTTCTAGTGGGGTAGATATTGTCACGGAACGTTCATTCATCGGAAAAGGATTTCCTTCAAAGTTCACAAGACCTGGTCCGGTGTCTGTCGGATGTGGACATATCATGCATTACAAGTGTTTTGAAGTCTACTATGAAGCTTCAAACAGACGACATCAACATCAAATTGCTCGACATCATCCTGAGAAGCTCGAGTTGAATGAATTTGTTTGTCCACTATGCAAAGCCTTAGGAAATTCATTCTTGCCCATAATTTGGTCTCCAAAGGAAGAGATACAAGATCAAGCCCTCAAACCAACAGTAACTTTTGATGATTTTATCGAAAAGTTTGCTGGTGCCTATCAGCAACCTAGGACGGAGAAAATCAACCAAATCGGTAGCGCTCATAATTATGATAATAAATCCGACTTTCCCGCTAGCAGAAGAACCCAACAATTTTTCAAGAAGCATAATGATGATACCATGGCCAGTCCTTTGGTAGCCAAGATGCCAGAACTATTAATGGATGCCTGGGATCCACCATCACCAAATCATTGGTCGCCATTCACACCAACCAATACACGGGCTGCTATTCCAGCAGATATCGCAAGTGCTATTTGGTCTGAAAATTCATTTCCTCTCCCAAACGATAGATCGTCGAACGCACCCTCTTCTGTACGGGAACTGACCGACATATATCGAAGGCTAAGAGACACAATGACCAAAAATAAATTAGAGAGTAGCCACAAGGAAAGCCTCGCACAACATGAAGAGAGAGACTTTTGTTCCAGCGATGTACTAGCCAAGGCTCTAGGATTCTCTATATCTGCCGTTGAGATTCAGCAGCGTGGTGTTGCAACGCCACCAGGGCAGACATTCCTAGAAAGTATTCCACAACAAGCTCTTGTTCACCTTAGGATATTGTCTGAGACTGCTCTCTCCTACGTTACGGTTGGGGGGCTCAAGCTTGCAGGAGACAATCGAGTTGCCAGAGAATATAGTAAAGATTACGAATTACAATATTCACAATTGTTCGGAAAGAACGCTTATTCCACACCTAGCGACCTTCCAGCACGTCCCGACTCCTTGCTTTCTCAAGATACATTTGTCTTCCTGGCCAAAGCTTCCTTGTGTCTTGCGCCTGTCGAAGATATCGATATCATTCATCTTGTACGTCTTTGCTATATTGCAGAGATGACCAAGGTGGTTCTTCAATTACAAAGACATATTGATAAGTCTAAATGGTTCGATATGATTCAAACGTATCAACAGGAAGGAGTCGATAACTTCGGAGACTTTTGTTTTCACGTTCTAATATTTGATGACATCGCTCTACACACTAATGATTCTGGAAGTTTTGGCATTTTTGAAACCCTAAGAGATTGTCGCGCATTCGTGGAGAAATATGCACTTGTATATCTGAGAAAGGTCATGATACTTTTGAATGTTCGTTATGGCATCATCTTCCAAAATTACACTTCATCCAATTCAGACATAAACGAGCTCGATCGCCTTACTGAAGCACTCCTTTTGCCGACTTTCGGTGATATTTTCTCCAGCTTTGCTGAGGAAGAAGGAACCGTTCCATCTTTAGTTACTCGCTGGATTCGACATGCGAACTCATTGAATGATGAGCTGGTTTTAGCTGCTACCGAGGTTACAAGAACCACAATGGAAAATGATATAAACATGATGGATGTAGCCGCTCCTAATTTACCAGATGTGTTCAAGGATTTCTACACACAGGCCTTTGAACGCAACATAGAGGCTGTAGAGAAGAGAGCTCGTGTCCATGGTATCAACAACTCATTATGTCCTAGTCATCCTACAATCTTTGAGCTCATCGGTCTGCCTAAAAATTACGACACGCTGATGGAGGAAACAATGAAGAGACGTTGTCCTAATAGTAAGAGAGATATTCAAGATCCCATGCTGTGTCTTTTCTGCGGAGAAATCTTCTGCGGTCAAAGTATTTGCTGTTCAAGGGATGGACCGGAGAAACCTGGTGGAGGACCAAGAGATAAAATCGGTGGTGGACAACAGCATATGCTTAAGTATGTTCCTTTTTTCCCCTTTCTCCTTGCAATTTCCTTACTTTCCTCTTCCCCTCATTTATTTCCATTGTAAATTGTAACTAACCTTTCACTCCAGATGTCAGAAGAATACAGCTCTCTTCCTAAATATCCGTAAATGCTGCATCTTCTACCTTTACCGGACTAGTGGTTCATGGATGGTAGCTCCATATATCGATAAGTACGGAGAAGTTGATCCGGGACTAAGACATAGTCGCCAATTGTTCTTGAACCAAAAGAGATACGACGCCTTACTTAGGACGGTCTGGCTAGGTCATGGAGTCCCAAGTGTGATTAGTCGAAAGCTGGAAATGGACATCAATAATGGAGGGTGGGAGACTATTTAGGAAGGAAGAAAGTGTTGTAGAGGGGTATCGAGAAATAGAGGAAGATGGCGGAGGATAAGGGGAAATGTCATATACATCTCACTCAGGCGTTATTAGGACATTATTTCTGGGGGGACGGGTGCATAAGGAGTGCTTCGCCTAGGTCTATTTTTCTTCTTTCCTTTCTTTTTTATACACTAAACTATATCAGTATGGTTTGGAACGAAATGGAATGGAATGGAAGGATTGGTGAATGGAAGAGCGATGGGGGATTATATGAATATATGTATGTTTCTAGATAAACGAATGGGTTTATTGATTTATTTATTTGATTTGATTTGATTTGATTTGTTGGTTGGTTGTGTGATTGATTGATAATATTTTGTGGATGAGTGTGGGTGGGATTGAAGATGTGAGAGGTGGTGTGAAGTAAAGTGAAGTAAAGTGAAGTAGAGTAAGATACCTAGAGATTGACTTGAAGGTAGGTAGTAATAAGATGACTGAGAGAAATATAGGGATTAGTTGAGGAAGGTGGTGTGTGTGTATTGGGACTTAGGGATGGGATTGGAATTATTGGAATAGAGTTAGAGGGAGAGGGAGGGATTTATTTGAAAGAGGGGAAAGTTTGGGTTTGGAGGGGAGTGGATGGATGATGGATGATGGATGAGGGATGATGGATGATGGATGATTATAATAAATGAAATGAAGTGAAGAGAGCTATATGAAATATAAACTGTTAAATTTGAAAGTGTGAAAGTGTGAAAGTGTGAGAGTGTGAGAGTGTGAGAGTATGAGAGTGTGAGAGTGTGAGAGTGTGAGAGTGTGAGAGTGTGAGAGTGTGAGAGTGTGAGAGTGTGAGAGTGTAAGAGTGTGAGAGTGTGAAAGTGTAAAAGTGTGAAGACGAGATGTGGGCTTGGGTGTGGATGGATTGAGATGTGGATAGATTGAGATTAATAGGTTCAGCTTAATAGGTTCATCTTAATGAGTATAGTTGCATTAGTATTATTCGCATATCGAGAGAACATATAGTTGTGAGTGGGTGAGTGACTGGGTGAGTGGATTTTAGAGTAGGGGTCCTTTTTTGAGAGAGAGAGAGAGAGAGAGAGAGAGAGAGAGATGAAGAGGGAGGGAATAGGAGGGAACAGGAGGGAATAGGAGAGAATAGGAGAGAATAGGCAAATTGAATTATTGGGGATTATGCTTAGGCATTAGGGAGAGTTGTGTGTATGATGGGTGGGTTAGATTTAGGGGACTTTGTTTTCTATTCTTTTTGAGGAGGAGGGGAGCCGGAGGAGGAAAATTTGGGATTGTATATGGGGATTGTATATGTGTATATGGAGGGGTGTGAGATGTGAAATGTGAAATCTGAAATCTGTGGGGGACTGGAGATGGGGATGGGATTGGGGATGGGATGGGATGGGACTTTGTGATAAATGAAGGAAGGTATTTTGGGGGGATTAAGAGGTTTTATATTGCATTCGAATACGGATGTTGTTTATTGCAGGAGTGTGTGATGAAAAGTTGTTGTATTTTGAGAAGTTCTATTTTCTGGTATCTTTATCTCTATTCTGATTTCAATCTCTATATACAGATGGGCATGACTCTCCGTGGATAGGGAAGTGAATTTTATCGTACAGAGAAATTTGGAGGAACGGGTGTAAAGGTGCGAGTGCACGTGAGGAGTGAAAGTTTAAGCGAAGGGTAGGTGTCGAGTGGGTTGTACATGGTTGGGTATGTGTACAGAAGTTGAGTTGTGATGAGACGTGGATAGAGTTAGGTGAGAAGATGTGGATTTGCAGGTGCGGAATCCTGGAGCGGGAGAGCGGGGTTTTTGAGAGGGTGAAAAGAGGTCTGCTGATGGGGGATTTGTTAGTAGAGTTCGTAGGGAGGGATATCAGGGATTGTACTTACTGCTACTTCTTTGCCTTCGGTGACCTTTTCTTTTCCGCAACACCCTCTGCAATTTCTTGGTTCTTTGTCTCGACCTGGCCTTCAATTTTACCGTTCTTCATGTCTGCAAGCTCTGTTGCATCTGCAAGCTGCTTCATCTCCTCGTTTTCTCTGAGTCGAATCCGAATCATCTCTCGCTCCAACTTTAAAGCTGCCTCTGAAGCTGCAACTTTTTGCTCACGCTCCAGAACTGCTAATTCGCGGGCCACCATTTCCGAATTGTGCTTTTCTTGCTTTTGTTCGACAAGCCCTAGAGCCGTGTAAAGGGGACCTGTGGGGTTTTTGAAAAATGCAAAATAATTTTCCATAGCATCATCTTCCTTGAGTTGTAAAGCAGCTTCTCTTTCTCCGATCAGAGATTCTCTAGCTTTGAACTCGTCTCTAATCTTCTTGTGAGCTTCTTCGCGAGATCTAAACGAAGTTTCAGCAACCCCGACAATATCTTCATGTATCTTGATCTCATCCATACGACTCGCGACTCTTGCATACTCCACTTCTAATGCCTTCCTGTCAACCACAGCAAGTTGTTCACGCTCATTGAGTCTTTCTTCGCATTCTTTCAGTGCTACATTGCGAATTACAATGGACTCTTCAATTGATTCGGCATCCAGAATTCGAAACTTCAGTTCTGCAGTGATTTTTGCTCTTGTAATTTCCTCGAGTTTCGCATTAGCAGCTTCCCCCTGTTCAACGCTAAATTCTCGCTGATTCAGGTCAAATTCTCTATCCTTGAGGTCGATTTTGAATTTTTGTGTTTCCGAGTAGAGTTTGCTATATTGGGTCCAGCTAGCGAGTAATTCACGTTCACGAATCTCCGCCTCATTCTCCCTCGTCATAACTGCTGAAAGGCGTGTATTGAATTCTTGCTCATGGAAATCGATGGCGGACTCTCGAGCTTCTAGTTCTACGACACGTGCGGTGATATCTCGTTCGATTTTATCGAGGTTAGCTTCGCGAGTTTGAATATCTTCCTCTCTGCTTTCGATGACTCTGGCAGATTTCCATTTCATAGTAGTCGAATCTGCTGCGGCTTTACCACTACGTTTTTTAGCTTCTAGAGCAGGTATATGAAGAGGCGGATTGTCGAAATCAATTAACCAATCTGAAGATAGCTTGCAATTATCAACTGGGATTTTTTCATTGCCAATTTCAAAGTCGAGGGTATTGGGCAACGAAGAGGACAACGAAGAGGACAACGAAGAATCAGAAAATGTGTCAATTTCTACTTGGTTACTGCTTCTAGTCAGTTCAACTCTCTTGACATATCATGGCATCAAAAATCTTGATAACAAACTTGGTGGACTAACTTTTTGGGTGGTGATAATTCCTGATTGCAAATTGCCACATTCGAGGTCAACTTATATTGCAGACAACGTTTACCGGAATTATGTAGGCCATCATCCAACAAATTGATGGTCCGGTAATTAGCAAGCTCTCTTCCAGGCTTGACAATGAGCGCGATATAATCATGCACAAGAGCATATCCATCAGATACCTTCCAGAGATGATCATAGGTAAGCTGTTCCTTTTTCTTCTCGAGCGTGAGATTGAAAAGTTGGACGAAAGTTATGTCTTTCGGTTTGTAGCCAAAGCTTGACTCTAATGCTAGTACAGGCGAGTATATAGCCAGGCGTTTGCAATTTTGTAGAAGACTTTCATGTTTTTCATAACGGCTTTTGATCAGATCGAGTACTTTAGCGACAGCCATTTGAAAATCTTCAGGTTGACCATCATAGACTATAAGCTTGCGCTCTGCCATGATTTCTTCTCTGAAGATCTTGATTCAGTCGACAGGTTCCAAGTGATGAAGATGTAAAAGTATGAAAATATTTCGCGACCTACCTAAACCTGAAGCCTCTGGGGACGCTAGTGCGACGATGTGAACAACGCAAGCGATGGCACGTGAGTCGACTACCATCAAGGTGAACCTCTGTGAGAGAATCTTTCTCAGCATTCGCTGTTAATGTTTCTTACTTCTGTTCTGTTTTCTTTTTTCTGGAGTGAGTATTGCGATTATATAGATGTGTGATAGATACGGGAGAGATCATGGGCGGATGTTTCAACTGATGCTTTGTCGGTGATAGGTCATGGGAGAGAAATGGCTTGAGGATGATGGAGATGTTGTTCGAGTGTTTATCGCAGTGGCTATGAGTGCATATCTTAGGATGTTGGTTTCTCGGTCTATCAATTTTAGGACATGGATTTCTGCGAGTGTTTCATAAGTGTCCATTGCAAAGCTGGTGGTCAAGTATTGAAACGGGTATTTTATCGGTAAACGAGTGGAACAAAATATTCCTTGAGTTTATGAAATCACTACTTGATCGACATATAATGAGAAAACTTCTGATACATTGAGTGAAAACTGGAGTATAAAGACACATCCTATCTCGCCGTTCCCAGAATAATAAACTATCCTGTACCAACATGCCTCCTATGCAAAGCAGATAAGCTTATACCAAGCTGTTATGATAGTTGTATCATTACTGGAAGATTTTTGTGCGCTCGTATCGCTGGCAGTAAAATGCAGATCAAAAATAATAATGATCATCAAAATCCTCTGCTTCTTCTCCTTACTCATCCTCATACTGATCCTCGTAGCTAGAATGTGAGTATCGATGGTCAGCTGTAGATCTCCCAAAAATGAAATTAATGAGAGCTATCTGGAATCTTGTGGACTTACCTGGAATATGGATAACAGTCGTACAGATAAGTATCATAACGTTCGTAGTCATCTCGAAGTCCCTGCTCCATGGCTGCCTCTCTGGCATCCGAAATCTCCCTATCTGCATCCAGCTGCTCGCGGAGTCGAATGTTTGCTCCATCCCGAGCTGCAAGCTCAGTCTCACGTTCATTGAGAAGTTCATCACGCCTGCGCAAGCTGCGGCTGAGTGTCTCCAGCTCCTGAGCGCGTGAACACGCGAGGTTTTCTCGTTCCTGAACCTGGGCCTCGAGCTTTTTAGCCGATTCTTGTCGCTCAGTCAAGGCCCCTTCTCGCTTCTCCATAGTCAGTTGAAAGCGAGCAAGAGCAATTTCTCTGGCGGTGACATCTGTGTGGCGGTTTCTGAGAGCCCTGTCGTAGCCTGCTAACTTGGTCCCCATAACTTCAAAGTCTTCTTTGCCGTCATTGACAGTCTTTGAAGTGAGTTTTTCTTCGAATACCTTGAATATATCCGATAAGCGCGCTTCAAGGTGCGCAATATCTATCATCTCCGAGCTCTGAGGGTCTTTCAGTACAATATTTCTTTCCTGCTCTGCAATTTCGCGTTCACGGTTGTCCATTTCCTGCTCGCGCTGCTTGAGGGAAGCTTCACGCTCATCGGTAGAGAGGGCAGCCTCAAAACCTCGATCTTCATCAATTGCTGATGTTCCGGCTGGAGTGTATATGAAATTTGCGATTGTCGATTGTGAAGCTGAGTCAAAAATACTGTGTTGATATAGTAAGCTTCTGTCTTTTAAAAGTTATCAAGAGGGAAGAATGCGAATCGGAACTGAACTCACGCAGAATCTTGCTCCATATCCGAGTAATTTGGCTGAACGACTTCGGCAGATATGTTTTCCTCATCAGATCGCAATGGAACGGACATAGCTGTTTCCAATTTTGTGAGACCCCTGCCATCGATGTAGAAGCATGAGACTAAGTTTTTGGCGAATCCATCGTGAGTTGTGAACATGACAAGACAATCATGCGTTACAGTGATGTCGCACTTCAAATTCTCAACAAACAGTTCTTTCTTATCACTCCCCAAGAAAGTTATGCGCCGACGGTTCAGTGGGGCTCCTTCGTTGGTCTTGATGAATCTAAGCTCTTCAAGCTTTTCGAAAGTAAAGGAATCTTCTACCTGAAGAAAGCCAGAGGTGCATTTCCATAGATGAGATATCATTATCTCTCCTTCAGAGTCGATTTGTGCGCATTTCAAGGAATGAAATGTGACAGCTGCACCACTTGGACCATATCGAAAGACCAGTGAAGGAGCAGGTGATGTGAGTAGAAGGGACTTGAATCTTTCATGTATGAAAGTGATATCTTTGATTGATTTCTGGGTGGATTTTGGGTGATGTACGATTTGACCAATGATTTGTTGGATCACAGCCTCACCGTTTTCGATGCTTGTATTCAATTCAAGCGGAATGGGATCCTCAGAGCACGTCTTGAGTACTTGATCCATGGCTGCTGATTCAATGAGAGATTTGTATGGAATTTCGTTTTGGTGGGATGGAGTAAGAAGAGATCGAGGCACTTTGAATATAAAAACTTCGGATAACCGACTTTGGAATCAGCCGAAAGTGAATTATATTGATTGTTCAAATTGAAAGTTGATTTGACCCGACAAAAGCTTCAACTTCACTGGTATAAATTCATCTCTAGGATGCCGTATTCATATTAAGTGTTGCCACGGCAGCGCATTCACTCATCAAGGCATAGTCCCGTGATCTCAGACGTTCGACCGTACCAGCGAAAAATTTGTCTACATAAACTCATCAACCTTACCTTGAATCCTACATCCTCTTTGTATCCGCAACATTTCTCCTCTGGCAACTGCAGAACACTTTCATAGACGAATTACTTCACAAAGATACACCGAAACAAAGCACAAAAATCATGGCAGGTCAGAAACCTCCTCTCAACAAAATGGAGGAAACTTTCAAGGCAATACCCTTCAAAGACTCCATGTCTTCACAAGAAAGTACCGAGATGCTTCAACAACATCATCCTCAGTCAATATCCTATCCTACCTTAACTCGAAGCAACAACCTTCAAGACAAAGACCCCCAAAAGATTGATTCGCTGACATCACAGGTCTCTGACCTTCATAAGGAATATGTTACCCTTGTGAAGACCTACAGATCTCGTTTAGCCACTTCCAACATGATGCAAGTCAACCAACAAGCTCTTGAGATCATTGAGCGCCCTCGTACCCCTTCTCTATCATCCGAGAAACCCCTCGAAAAGATGCTTGGCCTTCCACAACCTTTCATCAATGTCAACAAACTTCACAATCTTGATTCGTCCTCAAACTTCCAGGAAGAAAAGGTTCAAGAGCAAGCCAGGGCCTCGTTAATGCTCGCTCCAGGGAAAATACCACAAGAATCTAACAACTACAAGAAAGCCTGCATTGCCCATCTTCCAAGCAAGATCGACCTTGAAAGTGGGTATCACATTTACATGAAGCCAGAAGCTTCCAACGATACATCCAGCTCTGCCATCCTTGATCACCAGCAAAAGATTCTTCGGGACGTCCAGAAATACCATCCCGTCATTTCAACTGGTGGTTATTACTCCGTTACATTTAACAAAGAACTTCTCGATGTCAACACTACTTCACTCAATCAACCTGAACTGCAGGTCCCACAATATGAGCAAGAACACTCAGATATGATTTTTCTTCAGAGTGCATGGTCGAGAGCGACTGAAGCTCTTCATGCCGGAGAAGTTTGGAAAGGTATGGACAGTGAGCAAAAGGCTGCTTTCGACAAAGCCATTATATATCGTGCTCAGCATAAAGAGTTAGATTCCAGCAGCTTACGACTTCAAATCGACAAATTTACAGCTCATATATTATTTGTTATCGAGGTGTTGCAAAATATTGGTTATTCGACGACCATGGTAGACTTGAAGATTATTCCAAGGTTGGCACAAACTTTCAACACTCTATCACATCAGAAATGCAATATGGTGATGGCAAGCCAGCGTAACCATAATAAGTACGACCTTGTTGGTATCCGAGAGTGTGAGACGGTGCGAGGAGCCTCCGAGAACGTCAGATCCATTCAAAGCACTCAACCAGATATCTCTAATTATCGCAAAGAACATCCTTCACGGAAGGACTTTACGGTCCGAGTCACACAACAGCCGATGAAGCATTGCTGCTCTGATTTCGCACCCAAAACTTCACAAAATCTTCATGAAAAACAAGCTACATTCATTGGTGAGGATTGCAGCTCAGATTTGCTTTCTGGTGAGCATATGCAGATCAACGCACACTCGGCAGTCGCGGTCAATTCCAATAATATCATCAATTATGGAAATAACGGCACAACACCGCAAATGCGTGTCGAAAATGAAGAGTTAATTGATGGAAGCCTATACCCCAATAACAATATTAGAGGTCCAACCCGGAAGATCGAAAATGTCCCACAAACCAGGCTCGACACTCTCTGGTGGCGCCAGCCTCAGTCCAATGCATATCAGTCTCGGGTTCTTCGCACGGGTCAAGTTTCTGGCGTAAAAACCGATAAAGTTTCTGAATTCGATACAGAAAACAATTTTCCAGCAGATAAGAGAATTTTGGAGAAGGATCCAAGCATTTCGAAGTTGGAGACTGATGACGGAAAACAACTGGTCACTGAAAACTTCCCTGTCGAAAAACTCACCTTGTTGGAAATGGCCATTAAAAATCCTTTGCCTTGTTGGAATCATCCAGTATCTGTAAATGGACAACTATATCAACGCGTCAACTTACCCACTATGTTTAAGTACTTCAATCATCTCGGATTTTCGGATGAAAATTTGCTTGGCCAAATGACCAAGAGTCTTGAGCAGATGTCTATTCCAATCCCTTTTCCTGTATTGGCTGGGGCACCAAAGTGGTTATATGATTATTGTATCCTCAATGGACAGGTCTGCCATCCATTGACTCATGCACCGGCTAGAAGCCTCCTTCCACTTGTATCAAGGCATTTAACTCACGACGCTCGGTTGCCTGTGGTTCCAATCAATAGTTACAAGCATTTTGAAAGTGATCGTCGGTCAACCGCGTCCATTCCACAGGAAATGAAAATGAGATCGACATCTTTTGTCAAAGAGCAAATGTCTTCAAGCTCCTCAGCCCTGGGCTTTGAGCCATTCCAATATCCTCGCGCCCCTTTAGTAGCATCGACACCCTTAAGCCCTGAAGGTCAAGGCATGATGATTGAAGCTTGGAAAAGGGCGCAGGCATCAAAGTTCTTTCTTAAAGGAAGAGACGAATTAGAAGAGGAGAAAAAATTCGAATGTGATAGGGCGGGAGTTTCACTTACACAAGATAGCATGGCCAATGCTGCTAGTCATGATTTTTCGTTTCTAGTTATCTTTCAAGAGAAGCTCGATGCTCTTAAGATTATCGATCAGAATTGTCAAGAAGAAATAGCTCCACTTATTCAGGGCAAAAATATTGATCTCGACGGTGGCGATGCGATTTCCCAAGAAGCTTCAAGAGCTTCCGAAAGAAAGTGGTATTTGGAACGCAAAGCTTATCTTGAGACCCTCCGCGAGACGCGACTGTCACGACGTAACTATGAGCAGGATAGGCTCAATGAAATCCGCCAAAATAAGGAGCTTCATGCAAGACGCAACGATGCGACATGCTTAGATCGCAGAGAGTTCAAGGACTACAGAGACTTGACTTCCCCAGACGCGGAAGAATTTCAAGCTTCTATTGCCGATGCTTACTGCGTTTATCTTGCCGCAAGAACGGCCAAATATGCTGCCTGTACGAAATTAGAAACAGCAGTTGCCGAGAGAAAAGCTCTTTGGATGGAAAACATTCACAGAATGGATAATCCGAGATTCAAAAAAGAGAGTTCCGACGCAGATAAGAAATTTCTCGAGTGCCAGATGGAATACAACCGAAGAAGTGGTACCTTTAGTGCAATCAAGCACTCTAGTCAACAGAAATACAAAAATAGGGAAGCTTTTGAGAAGAGAATGGAACTTCTAACTCGTGCTTGCGGCGATCATATTACTAATTCGGTTTCCGCTACGTTTGCAGCAGACCACGACTCGGTTCGTGTCACTCTTGCACGTCTCAAAGCTTACTATACCGCACGAAGTGCCAAATCCGATCTTCAGCCACTTCGTACGATAGATGACGCCTGGACTGATGGTCACTATGGTTTTCTCAAACAACCAATGCATGATCAGAAACAGCGAAACAACTCTATTTCGTCCAATGATCATATCACTGTCGAGGAACATGCTCGAGGCCTTAGAGATGGTTACGATCAATCAGCATTCCAACCTTTAATTTCCCGTTCAGTTAAAGTTTCCGCACATCATGATCCAAGAACATTAAAGGCCAATATTCCTTCAAAGCTACCAGCAGTCACAGGCCAGTACTCCAACCCAGGTTCTCGAAACTTTTACTCGGTCAAGAGCACAGATCGCGCTGAGTATATGACCATGTTCAAAGAATGGAAGCCTAAGCCAGACCATTCCGACATCATGAAAGCTATGATCCAGGGTCGAGCAGCTAGAGGACGTCATTTAGCTGGTCAACAGCCTAAAAAGTTTGATCATGCTACGTTTCAGCATCTGAAGAAGTGGGGTTATTCGAGACCAGATAATTCTATAAACACAGCTGATTCTTCGGCTTCGGCAAAATCTGCGCTTGATCTTTTATCTGTTAATGGACAAGGTCAGTATGATGCGGAGCTTGTAGAAAAGAATGTCGCTGTGCTCAAAAACGGAAAGGACATGCTTACAGAGGCAAGCAAAGCTGCTGATACCCTTGCCACTACCATCGATAAGCATACTGTCATGGCTGATAAGATGGACAGTGATGTCATCGGCATCACCAAGAACCTCGCTGAGCTCGATGTTGCCACTGTCAATCAATCCATAAATATCGCTGATAAAGCCGTTGTCGAAGCCACCAAGAGTGATGATATCACTACCGCCCAGCAAGCAGTCAACAACGAGGTCAATCCCATCAGTGGAACTACTGGCAATGCCGAGATGAACAGCATCGCAAATCTCTCTCTCAATGAACTTTTCATTTCTGACACTGACAGATCTGAGATCGTTACCAAAGACATGATGCAAAAGTCACTCGTATTAGATTTCCCCTTGTCACCCCCTTCTACTACAGTACCCGTCTCTAGCTCTGCACAGGAAGTCGATCTTGAAGATGATAGCGATTTTCAATCTGATGCATCTTGGGTCATGGCTAGTGATGATGATCATGATGATGTTACGGAGGCTAGTGGACCTGAAGAGATTGAGAGTGTTGAAGAAAGCGAAGACGTTGAGGAATGGGAGATGCTTTAGAGCTAGCATTTCTGGTATGATGTTGCGTGGTCTATGAATGGATAGGGGGGTGGAAAGGGAGGTGATTTTATTTCATACTCTCTTGCAGATCTGGCGAGGGGGTCACGGGTATAGATAAATTGATAAAAACATGGACGGATGGAGATAGGAATACTACGTGGGAGTGAAAGCTATTCAAAAATCTAGGAGTTTACAAATAAAAACTGGTAGTAATCTACAAGGCCGCAGGGAGGCACAGCACAAGGAGATGATCTTCCCTTCTTTTGATTTCTTTTCTCCTCTTTCCTTCTAACGACCGAGATTCTATGATCGCTATGAGATCCCCTTACACTGTAAGGTCATGAGCGATGAATGGAGTAATAAACACAAAAGTCGGCAGACCATGTCTTTGGAAAGAGGGAAATTCAGGTAGTCGGTGATATATTAATATAGCAATCAATAATCGTTTTCATGATCTTGAATGTCTGTTCGTGTGCGTGGGTGATGTATGTACATATGGAAGTGAAAATGCGGAGAGTGATTTGAATGTTTGCATCATGTAGACAGGTAATAACATTTCTGTAAGATCTTACAATTCGGCAATCAATTAAATGACACTTGAAAAAATCTCTCAAATTGACTACCCAAGAGCGCAGAAGAGACACTTTTCTCATTATACCACTAATCTACATGTTTCTTTTTTCAGAGTAACTAAAAATGACACGCTAGTCATGCTCAATAGCATTTGACCACAATTCTCAAGAGCTAATTACTTAATAGTCAATCCTACATGCAATTTTATCCATGCCTATTTCTATATCTACTCCAATTCCAACCACCCAATTTTCACAAATACACCTGCCACACCATCGCTTGTCAGATTTCTCCATCGGACTGGACCCAATTTTGCATCCCAAGATGAAACCAGCAAAGTTCCACTATCCCGAAACTCTAAGCCCAAATTGTTAAATCCAACCATCGATATATAAAAATTTCTAGAAATAGGTATGAATAGCAAGCAAACTCACAAAATCCATCATGAGAACCAACTAATTCTTCATAAAATCCAAATCCCTACCAAATCCCGCAGACGAAGATACTTGAATTGCGAAGTGTGGGGGCTTCTCTTTAATTTTCGGACCGCCGCCAATTGGCTGAGACGGAGGCAATTTGATAGCACAATGTGTGAACTCTTCCTGTGTGATTTCAGTTCGTTGAGCAGAAAAGTTCCTACTCAAGACTCTATCTGGCGCTAAAGTTATCGCTCGCTTCTGGAAAAGAGATTCATATTGCATCTCTGGCAGAGAATAAAAAAACTTTGGTGGATTTGCAATATGATTTATAGGCGAGCCAATAGATGCATTGGCCACCGCGTGCATATAGTTCTTTACCCCAGGTGCGCTGATATCCGAATACGAACCATCCGGATGATTTTGAACAATGAGAAAATTGTATTTCAAAAGAAGATCGATATGTTGTTCATAGCCATGCGGAAGAGATCTGAGCTGCCCAGATAGCTTCGTGCCGTCCGGACACGTATATCTCCAAGGGATACTGTCGGCGTCTACCTTTGACTGCTCAAGTTTTGCAAGCATAAGGATTTTGCCGATTCTCTGCTCTGCCATTCGATGATCGTATTCGTAAGCAACAAATGCTTTATGACTCCAGGATACTTGCTTCAAATCTTTTTCCACATGAAAGGGTCATGCGTCGGTTTGCAGTTTACGGGTCGTCCTATCTATAAAGTCAAGAGCAGCAGATACGTATGTGACTGTTCGTTCCACGTCTGAGCCTACAGTATATTGTTTATATACTATAGAATGCACCGCCGAAGGGGGTAGGCCTGCGAAAATCAATCCGTATGGAAAGAATGTGTCATCAACGTCACTGTTTTGCTTTCGAAGTTGGTGGAGCCTGAGTAACTCTTCTCTTCGGCACGCGTCCTCGAACCATCTATCACTAAAAGGACAATCCATAATTGGTTAAGAGAATAAATTGGTATCGTATAACTATGTGTAATGCATGAAGATTTGAGATTGAGGAAGAGCATTTGACAAGATGATTTCATCGTGAAGAGCAACACTTTTGAAGCAAGCGCGAAAGAGGATTGCAATAAATGGAAAGAGCTATCAATCTCGAAGGAGTTAAAGACCGACAACAGCATCTATAGAGGTCGCATTCTTATGTACGTAATTACATCATTAATAGTATTCAGAAAATTGACCTCAATTACACTTTCGATTGCTTGATTGAGTCGGTCGATATGCAATACCACACTATTACACTCCGACCACTTTGCGTTGATTGGAAATAGTATTAATAAGAAGCCGCAGAGAGCGTAGAATAATAGAATGAATACAAACGAATACAAACGTATCTGCTTCAAGAATCATCACAGCAGGTCAAGTTCAGAATATCAAAAATTATTGAAGAAAAATGTCACGGAACCCACATCAACTTATAAAGCTTGCTTCACGAGCATCAAAATTGCCCACCTCCTCCACACGGAATACAAACGAGAATATCAGAAGAACACACAAATACACCCAAGACTGATAAAACATCATGAGCACTTGCATTTTACTATTGATCGTTTCTCAAGTAGTGAAAGCGGCACAGAAATCACAAGAAAAATCTCAATCTCCTACAAAACCTACAGAAATATTTGCAGTTGGCGAAATCGCTATGAGGGTACATATCGAAGTCTACATGTGACGAAATTAGACAGATCATCTACAACATTGGCTACTGTATTTCCGCTATAGTTGTTTGAACTTTATGCGCATCATAGTGATGAATCCTTGTACCACCAAAAGTGAATCAAGACGGCATAGGGTGAGATGCAATTCGTCCGACTTGGCGAATGCGAGCAAATGGAGAACGACCAGACCATTAATCTCCGAAAAACCATTTGACGAGAGTGAAAAAAAGGTGAATGTTGAAGTGGTAAGTGAGATCGTTAGCACACTTGCAGTCACTTTTCAGCCAGATCACTCAGTCAGTGCTTGAAGGAAAAGGCAGTGGTACAACTTTATACATTGTCAGCTCATAATAAAGTAAACTTTTCGAATAGACAAGTGATAATATCGAACTGAATCTCTCTTCTCTCGTATATAGCGTGTCCATGATACAAGATTCTAGCACGGTATTCGATATGCGGGTGGAGGGGAAGAATATGATGCAAATTGGTGGATAATACGATAATGACAAAAAAAGAACCTCGTAGAATTCGACTGACTGGAAAACTTGCAAACATTCTAGTAGCAAATATTGCTATGAAGTGAATCAAAAGTAGACTGGTCATGAAAATACAACTAATTTCGATTTTAGCTGTTGTATAATGAGTGGGTCCCTCGGCTAAAGACATTTGAGTGCTTTTTTATCGATCATGAGTATCGAAGCTGGAATATTAGAGTAATGCATCTTGCCATATAGGAAAGTCCTTTCATCTTAAAAGGATCTATTCTTTCAAAAGAGGCCAAACAAATCTCTAGTACGTATTACATCTTCAGTAGGATGCAGTTTGAAGAGGGTATTTACTTTAAAAGACCAACAATTCTTTAAAGTAAATAACTCTTCACAGACATCTCTTTCCTTCTCAATTCAACCATCACACACACATATACAAGCTCTGCATCAACAACTAGCAAAAACATTCTGACAAAACTCAGTTCGAAAAGATGATTGAGAACTTTCAAATTTATTGTGTCCTTGCTTTGGGCATCGTCATATTCTGTGTTAATGCACTCTTACCCAGAAAACCCGAGAAAAACTCCATGGAGCCAGTTCGCATCCCCTCAACTATACCATTCATTGGTCATTTTATTGGTCTCTTCCTGCACAGAAATGAATACTACAATACTTTGAGGTAAGCCATACTCCCCGATTGTATCTTTAGATTGGGCTCAGGTACTAACAAGTTTTTTCTTTGCATTCAACAGTCAAAAATGGGATTTTCCAATCTTCACTATCGGTATGCTCCATAAGGACATCCATATCGTCACTTCAGCCGACTTTATTCCATCTCTTCATCGTCAATACAAAGCAATTTCGCTATGGGAGTTGGAAGCGCAATTCACAGTGAAACTGGCTGGCCTGACTAAAGCTGCAGCAGACAGGATGCACACTAATATGTCCTCAGAAGAGAATCCAAGTCTAATGCTTCAAGGAATCAAGGTGATCCAGAGTACACTCGCTTCCACAGAATCAATAAAAAAAATGCTTCGTATTGGAACACAAGTTACGAAGGATCAACTAGATAATTGGGCAAATCCAGCTGAAAATAATCAAAACAAGAAGGTCAACTTATTAGAATGGTTGCAACACGAATTGACCCTTGTTATTACAGACAGTTTGTATGGAGACAAGAATCCTTTCCGGGATCCAGAGGTCGAAGCAGGATTTTGGTAAGTCAACATCATGCAACATCCTCAGCAAAAATCGAGTACTGACAGAAATAGGGCTTTCTCTGACGGTTCATTGAAACTTCTATTACCCGAGTTCCTGACGAAGTTCATCGCTACTGAAGCTGTACATGGTCGGGCTGCAGTTGTAAAGGGATTCCAAGACTACTTCTCGAGCGACGGACAAACTGGAGGCTCAGATCTCATGAAGAATAGATTTGAACTGTTAGTCGACCATACGGATAGTCGTCACAGCGACCTGGCGAAAAATGAAAATCTGATCAATGTCGCATCCTTATCCAACACAGTTCCTTCGGCGTTTTGGGTTATTTATCATTTATTTTCTGATGCCAATCTTCTCGAGCAGGTCCGGACCCAAGTAGGAGAACTGACAACATCAGAAGTTTCGGCCGAAGGAAAGACAATCCGTACGATCAACCTACAGAAGCTGATTCAACTACCAATCCTCTCCTCGTTGATTTTGGAAACTCTGAGGTTCCGATCAACTGGTACTGGACCTCGCCTCGTTATGGAAGACACCTTTGTCGGTAAAGATCAACAATACCTACTCAAGAAAGATTCCCTGGTAATCATCGCAAACAATAGACTACACTTTGACAAGCGTGCATGGGGAGAGACGGCAGATTCCTTTCGTTTTGATCGATTCTACGGCAAAACTCCTGCAAACGCATTCCGTGTCTTTGGAGGAGGAGCGAATAGGTGTCCAGGTCAGGGAATTGTGACAAATATCATTGCCGCTTTCGCAGGAATGTTTGCGATGAGATTTGATATTATTCCGGATGGAAATGATTGGACTGACCCGGGCCAAGATCTCGAAAACATGTCTACTCAGTCAGGTCCGCCCAAGAAGGAGTTTATGGTTAATATAGTACCCAGGGAGAGTGCGAAGGATGTAGTATGGAGCTTTGAAATGTAGTTACTTTCATCTTTTGAAAGGGAGGAAGTGGCATACAAATTGATAGTATTTACGGGATCCTGGAACTCATGTTCGATACTCTAAGTAGCAGATTTCGAAATTCATCATAGAATGGATATAAATCAAGATTCATATACATGTCTGAAGTGGTTGAGATGAGTTCTTGTGTGTACCTAATAGTATTTACGTTCGAGAAAGATATGCAGATGGATTACCTAATACATTCGAGGCGGTGAGATCTGCTGTAAATATTGCCGCATGCCAAAGATATCTAGAGTACAGGTACACAGAGATAGCTTTGTGACCTGGACATTTTTTGACATTCGACAATCCAAACTACAATCATTATGAATAATCAACAGTTCCGTAAACTCGTGCTAGATACGCCTGCGAGACAAGCTGGAACGGGAGACAAAAGTTCAAGCATTGGCGCAACTCCCAGACGAGATGGCGCAACACCATCTGCCCTTGGTTCTCGAATGCGAAGTTCAATACCCATGACACCGTAAGGCTCGAACACTCCATTTGCGTGAAGCCACACAGTGAGTACTAATGAACATACTAGCCGCTCAGTGGGTGGTGTTGATTTCGCACGTCAAGTCGCTGAACAACGAGCTCTAAATAATCCTTCGCAACCAAAGAAGTTTCGCTCAGTCGCCGCACCTAAAGGTTCGAAACTCGCAGCCGGCTATACTGATCGCACAAAACAGCGCATTGATGAGGATGAAGATGATAAAGCCTCCAGAGTTAAGGCGCTGGAGGAGATGATGAAATTACAACAGATTGACGAGTCTACATTTTTAAAATTGAGAGACGAGATATTAGGTGGTGATGTTCAAAGTACGCATTTAGTAAAAGGGCTGGATTACAAGTTGTTGGAGCGGGTTAGGAGGGGTGAAGATGTTTTGAGCGAAAATAAGGAAGACAATGATGATGCTGAAGAGCCAGATAATTTGGACGACGAATTTGAGAGGTTGGAGGAAAAAGATGTGGTTGCTGTTGAGAAGGAGAAGAGTAAAAAGAAGGGAGAAATGGCACCGCCAAGTTTGATTCCGGGAAAGAAAAGGACTAGGGATCAGATTCTGGCAGAGATGAAAGCGGCGAGGCAAGCGGCAAAGGAGGCAGCTCAGCCGTCTTTAGGAGCAAGATTCAAAAAAGTTGGAGCTCCAAAATCTACAAGCAGGATTGAAATGGACGGAAAAGGGCGGGAGGTTCTCATTATTGTTGATGAGAATGGAAACGAGAAGAGGAAAGTTAGGAAACTACAGGTTGAATCGGAAGCGGAGAAAGGGCATGGTCTACTAATGCCTGATAAGGATGCAATACCATTAGGTATGGAAGTTCCAGAAATACCAAAAGAACCAAAACCAGAAGAAGAAGATATCGATATATTTGACGATGCAGGAGATGATTATGATCCATTAGCTGGGCTTGAAGACGAAGATTCGGAATCAGATGCAGAAGCTGAAGACGGAGAAGTTACGGAAGATAGCCAACGAAAGAAGCCCAAGACTCAAGATTCGCCGCAAGAGCCAGCTGTATCTGGAAGTATGGCACCACCCCCACGACCTAACAAACCTAGAAACTATTTTGGCGAATCCGAACCTGAAACAACAGACAATGAGATCAAGCCAAAAGCTTTCAGTGATCCAACTATTCTCGCCGCCCTCAAGAAAGCCTCAACACTTAACCCTATATCCAAGGTTCCAGAAACTGCAGAAGAGGCCGCAAAGGAAGCGCGGCGGAAAAAGATGCTCCAACAGGATGATCGTGATATGGAGGATATGGATATGGGATTCGGCAGTAGTCGATTTGAGGACGAAGCTGATTTTGACGAGACGAAAGTCAAGCTATCAGCGTGGGGCCAAGGAGATGACGATGAAGACGAGAAAGGGGAAGGTAAAAGCAAGAGGAAAAGAGGATCGAAGAAGAGGAAGGGGGATGCAAATAGTGCTGCGGACGTCATGAAGATCGTCGAGAGTAGAAAGGCTGGACCATAGTCATTACACAGAAAGCAGATAGATACCCTTATTTTCTCTCTCACCCAGCCATGATATGTAATTCTAATACTATAATACGCCGTGAAATCCTACCAGGCTGTCCATGGGAGGCCTACCTAGGCACCATACAAATAAATCGAGAGAATGTCTTATCACGTGCCTTCGCGAGACGCGCTTTGCTAATCTATATTTCCTTGACGCGCTTGGAGATCTTCAGCCGTGAGCTTTGAGAACTAAAAACAACCACTTCACTCGCAAGCAACGATGCCTCCTCGAAGATCTGGTCGAAATGCTAATGCTAAAATTGCAGATGTTCCAGGAACTGAATCCTCGTCTGCTGCAACGAAGAAGGATGGAAAAGATATAAAAACTGAGAATACCGAGGTTCCAAAGTTAGCTGCGAATAGTATCCGAAGCAAAGCGAAAGAAGATAGTGGCAGTTCAGAAGACGCAGACGAAAACGAAGACGAAAAAAAAGTCAATGATCTCCCGAAAACAGCTAAGACTGTTAATGTGAAGAAGGAGGCTGTAGTGGTCACAAAAAACAAAGCTCCCGTGAAACGCAAACTCAAGGAAGAGGAGGACGAAGACGAAGAGAACAAGGAAGAGAAGAAGGTTACGAAGAAGAGAAAAACAAAAGAAGAAAAAGAAGCAGAAGCTATGCCATTGGTAGAACGTACATTGGTTTCGACTTTGAAAAAGGCTGTGCATATCGGCGCGCATGTTAGTGGTGCAGGAGGCAAGCGTATCTCCTCATGGCGCGAAGATCTTCTCTAACATATTCATCATAGGCGTTCAACATTCGGTCAATAACTCTTCACGTATCGGTGGCAATGCATTTGCTTTATTTCTCAAATCTCAACGGAAATGGGTCAATCCTCCTTTAGCTTCTGAAGCTCGCGATCAATTCAAGGCTTTATGCAAAGAACAAAAATACGATGCCTCGAAATTCGTTCTCCCACATTGTTCATATCTAGTTAATCTAGCGCAACCAGATGAAGAGAAAGCCAAGCAAGCATACGATTGTTTTCTGGACGATCTGAAAAGGTGTGAAGAGTTGGGTATCAAACTTTACAACTTTCATCCGGGAAGTACAGGTGGCAACCCAAGACCGGAAGCAATCGGGCGCATCGCAGCTCAATTGAATAGAGCTCACAAAGCAACGAAGACGGTAATCACACTGTTGGAGAATATGGCAGGAGCTGGAAATGTAATTGGTTCTACATGGGAAGACCTTCGGGACATTATTGCTCTTATTGATGATAAATCCCGAGTTGGTGTTTGTCTAGATACATGTCATACATTTGCTGCAGGCTATGATCTGAGATCACCCGAAGCTTTCAAGAAAACTATGGATGGGTTCGACAAGATTGTTGGATTACCATATCTAAAAGCTTTGCATCTCAATGACAGCAAGTCACCGTTAGCATCAAACCGAGATTTACACGCCAACATCGGTACTGGATTTCTTGGCCTTCGAGCATTCCACAATGTCGTAAACTTTGAAGCCTTTCAAAATATGCCTATGGTTCTCGAAACACCAACTGAGAAGAAAGACGCAAAGGGAAAGACTGTCGAGGATCCATCTACGTGGGCTAAGGAAATTAAGTTACTCGAGGGACTACTCGAAAGAGATCCTGAAAGCAAGGAGTTCAAGGAGGAAGAGCAACGCTTACAGGATTTAGGAGCAGATGAACGACAGAAGTTTCAGGGTCAAGCCGATAAGAAAAAGCAAGAAGTTCTCAAAAAGGGACAAAAGACTCTTGATTCAATGTTCAAGAAGAAATCAGCAAAACAGAGCAAGAAAGGCGCAAAGGAGAGTGATGGTGAGGAATCTGAAGATGGTGGTTGTTCACATTGAGCTATCCACGTATCGCAGAGCTTCAGGTCTGGATAAGAGACTGACTACGTAGCGTCTTTTTTCCAATATAGTAGTAGTATGTTAATATAGGTAATCAACGAAAGTTCTGCACTGTCCCCCCCCCCTCTCCTCCTCCAGGAGATTTTGTTAGTCTTTCTATCTCGCGTGAAACATGAGTTCAATGACTATTGACCACATCATGCGGTCCGAATTTTTTTCATTTCTAGTATCCCACATTTGACAAGGTGGAAAGTTCCCCTTTACACCGAATGATCACATTGTCTATGACCCTTTCACGTATAGGACGAAAAGGACGTTTTCTGTGCAATTTTGATTGGTTATTGCGGTTACTACAAGGAGAAACGGCATATAAATATGTTGAACACATTACAATTGAGAAGTCGTGACGTGATTGATCAACGGAAGTTCCGTGAAGTAGCGATATTTGGGGTTAGCATGAGGCTATGGACGAAATTTCCACAAATACCATAGTTTTTCGAGGATTATACTCGAGCCAGCTAGCATCACATTGATGAGGCATTTCAATAGATTCATATCTACTCACTCTACTCGGTCATTCTATTGAAAAAGCCACCTCATGATCTTCAATAGCCATCTTTTAGTACAGTGAAACAATACGATTGAGCAAACATATGCAACCTCGCTAAGCTTTTCGTCAGTCAGCCTCGATGTCCAGGTGTTTTGGTCCTACACAAACAATTTTGTAAGCATTTGCCAAATTTTGACTTCCATAATTCAATCCAATTGGCCCGTTAGTATATACATGGATAAACATATATACGAAAACCCTGCAGAATTGGCTAATAACCACTAATCGTGCCGGCATCTGTGTGTTACATTTACATTTTTGCATTACGATAACGAGCAAACATTTATTATAAATAAGAGTCGTGAATCTTCATTTTTCACCCAAGAATCCTCCTCAGAACATTTCTATATGCTTGATTTCTGCCTTGGTCTCTTTTGCCCGGGCCCCGGAAGAAGACAAAAAAGAGAAAGATATATCAATCCCGCATCGCTCGCTTTATCAAGACCTCGTCGTCGATATCCCCTTCCAACACCTGTCTATCCTCTTCCTGCACCTACACTTCCTCCTCCGGAACAGAACTACGAACAACTTCGTCCCATCAGTCCCATATACTATCCAGAGCTGCAGTGGGAACTTGAACCCGAGCCTGAACTTCTTCACCCTCAGGTGTTTCAACGAGTTCCTTTTGACCCGGACTTGAGACGTAGATTAGAGCCTGCAACTCAGCAAATTCATTTTGTGGAGCCAGAGCCGGAAGTGTATTTACCTCTTCCTCGCCCCAGATCACCGCCAAGACAACACATACATTTTGTCCAACAGCTTCCACCACCATACATTCCTTCGCCTCCACCTCCTCCTACGACTCACAATATTCACGTATTACCTCCTCCTGCCATTCTTCTTCCACCGAGGAAACCTTCTCCACCACAACCCCATATCCACCTTCTTGGTCCTGCTCCTCCTCCTCCTCCTCCTCCTCAAATTAATACACCACCAGCTCAAACACTCGCTTTGGTTCCGCTCCCAAAACCCAAAAGGAAGATGAATTTTTCCAATCATCCTCATCAACATCCCCATCCTCACCATCACCACAATCACAATCACAATCACAACCATCGACACCGCTCTCCTTCTTCCTCCCCTTCTCGTTCTCCTTCCCCACTCTCCCATGCACACCACCCCCCTCATAATCACGCCAACAATCAACAAAATAACCCAAACAATCTGAACAATATCCCTCTAGCGGATCTCATTCGCGATGTTTTACATCGCTATTTACAAATAAACTTGCCACCTGGAACAGCGATTAGTATAGCGAGATTAATGTCTAACAGTCGAAATCTTAATCCTAATTTGAGCGTTCAAGCGAACGCTGGAACTAGTAGAAATCGCTCGCGGAGTCGGTCACAAAGTAGGGGTCAAGGGAGAGGAAGAAGAGGCGGAAATAACAACAACGGGAATGGAGCAGCGAATGGGAATGCAATTGGTAGTGGCAGAAAGGGAAATGGAGGAACTAGACAAGCAATTATGAGTTCGGACTCGAGTTCGGATTCGAGTGATGCACCAACACAGAAGAGCAAAACTGCCTTGTTAGAAGAGATTAGACGGTTTGTATCCCTGTTTTGGTTTTCTTTTCTTCTTCTTCCTTGTCTTACTTTGAGTTTCTTGGAAACTAACTTATGATTCTCAGAGTCAATATGTGCGCCCAGGTTGCAAATGGTATCATCAGACCATCTATGCTCAACGCTGAGGTTCACCCTAAACTAGACACTAAAGGAAAACATCCGAAATATTTTCAACGTCCTTTAAAAGTCAAGGACTTTTTGGCTATGGATAGTTTGTTTCCTCGTTTCCTTGCCCCTTACACCACACTATCCCTCAGAATACCTGAAACTCTTTCATCCCATTTCACATACATACACCAAAATCCCCACCATCACAACCCCATCCCCACATCCAAGAAAGAAAGAAACTAACTTCTCTCCCTTCCCATAGCAAAAACCCTAGACGCCCTCCTCACCACCTACGATCTCCCAGTAGGAACGAGTCACAGCTCTACTGATACAACAATGCTCGCCATTTTCGTGTCTCATCTCCAAAAGACTAAATCCCATGGAACCAGGAATTCCCCCTGCGACTGCAGAGTCTGCACGCCCATTCGTGAAGAGCAAAAGGAGGAGAAGAGAAAAATGCTTTTTGAATATCTCTGTGTGGGTGCTCTGCACGGTGGGTCGGGGGCTGGAAATTTGTTAGCTCAGGCTCCTATTCAGGGTCATGGTCAAGCTCCAAACCAAGCACAAGCACAAGCACAATCAGCTCGAGCAGGAGGCGCATTAATAGCCGCGAATGCAGGAGGTGGAAGTAGACATGGAGGAGGTGGTGTTAATCATGCCGCAAACGCAAACGCGAATGCAAATGCAGCAGGTTATCTCATTGTGCCGCAACCGGGTCATGCGATACAAGTGCAGAATGTGCAGGGAGCAGTGCCGAATCGGTTGAATAATAATAATATTGGGCTTGCGCAGCCGAGTCAGCATGCGGGTCATTCGCATCATCAGTCACAACATTTGAGTGGTGGGAATGGGAATGGTGGAATATTGAGAACGCATACTTGAGGTTGAGATTCAAGATTTCAAACTTTTATTTATATTTTTTATTTTTTATTTTCATTCATTCTTGTTTTGCTATTTGACTGGTACATGTTTTCATAAACACTCTTTTCATAGATAGGAAGACAAAATACATCATACATAATACACAACAGCATGAAGATAGATTGATGAGAAGAGAAAATTGCAAAATTAGGAAACGCCTTGAGGCTTGTCATTATCTAGTTTCATGCCCAAGATGATTTTCACTTCGGGACAGTAGTTCATTATGTGGGAGACGTAGTCGGGTTTATCCCAGATCTGTTGGGTGGGGTTGGCGTTAGTTTCTCCGGTTGTTTTGGGTTTCGGGAGGGAACAACATGGATAGATTGGAAAGGAAAGAACACGACGGGCAGTACAAATTTGAGCTTTTACCGTGAAATTGATGCAGAGGAAACAATACATATTTGCCAGCGGGATAAGAAGCGAGAAAAGAAATGATGAGATGACGAACCTGTTCATGGTGTACCCCCAACCATCCGATATGATAACCCAGCGGCGCTTCGTCCCAAACACTTTCCACACTAAAAGTCTTGCTCACTGCTGCATTTGCCATTTTACTTCCTTCCAGCTTGTTCAGTCCTGTACTCAGCCATAGATCTTCAAGTGCTCCATCTCCGGGTTTGCGTCTTTCTGTTTCTAGCAATCGTAATATGGATGATACGCGACGGAGGGAAAGTCCCCCGTTGCCACCATGGGTTGAGTATGTCGACCATGGCGCTCCGATGTAATCATACTCGATGAAATCGTTCAGAGTAGTGGGTGCTTTGGTGCAAAATATAGAGTCGGGTTGAAAGACCAGGAGATGTTCGGCTGGGGAGAGGGATTTGTAAAGTTCGGGGTCGGTGAACACCTGAGATATGGATTCACGACTTGAGACATCCCAATGGGATGGGAGAGGAACGAGAGTAAGCTTATTTGAGGCTACTAGATCTCGCAAGTGGTGAAACCCAAGTAGATAATTGATGGAAATGTTGCTTCCCATAAATTTAAAGGTCCACTCCTGTGGAATGACGCTTGTCATATGCGTGAGCTGAAGAGGTAGATGTGGTAGTGGACGAGTCTCCACCATGAATGCTAGTTTTGAGGGATCGAGGGTAGAGGTTGGTAAAGCGTATTCAGTTTTTGTGGAAACAGAAATTGATGTGCTGGTATGTGTCACCGTATGTTCTATCGTTTCAATTTGAACAATTGTAATAGGACCGGCGTCGAGAGGTTTAAGTTTTGGTTGGATTTCGCCATGGTTCAAACGATACGCGAATCTGAAAGAAAGGGACAGACGTGAATCATGAGTTCATTGACACAGCTTGAAGATTGAATAGTGAAGAAGCTTGGAACGTACCCATAAACAAGGACAAGACTCAAGAATACACCAACTATCACCATTGATCGCATTCTACTCCCGAAACTCCATGATGCCAAACCCGTAGACATATTCAACACTTATCAGAATTCCAATTCCTCTACATATACTCCTTACCCACAAAACCAAATTGGAATCTCGAAAGGAAGGAAACGCTGCGATACAGCCAAAAGAGAAGAATACAAACGGAAGAAAGTTGACAGAAAAATAGTTACCCCATACTTTGATCTTATATGAACCCACATTACTTTTGATCGTTACTTTTAGAACCCCTAGTTACGCGGCTTCACGCTAGCGCAAGGAGTATTTGTGTGGGATGTGATCAATCCGATGATGAATCAGGATCCATATCAATAAGGTTAGATCCTCCCAAATTTACGAGGGGTTTCCAAGTAAGGCTTGAGACAAGAGATATTGATAATTCTTAATGTTAGAAAAGTAGGGTTTGCTTTTGCAATTTATCACTTGGTACTGTTAGCAGTTGTCTACTCTCCGGTGACCACAATGCTAGTTGCCCCTATTCTATATGCATGAACTAATCAGCAACCGACAATATCTGAAGATATCAGTTGTCTGATGCAAACAATCATCTAATCTTCGTACTTTGGGCGAAGCTTGAAAGACCAAAGAGAAAGAATGTTTGGAAAGATCTGGCTCTCGTCGTAAACATGTGTGGGTCAAGGCGTACGTCTGCCAAAGCTTATTTTAGAAACCTTGATGATTCAAGCTTTTGATCTGAGACATCGGGTTTTTGTCGGATTATACCCACATTAGGAATAGAGAACGAGAGTCACGTGGCAGTTTGGAATCTCCAGCGTTTGCTTTGAATACGTCTAATCCAGAGACAGCCAATCTAATTCTTCTGATGTCTTCTCGCGACAACGAACGACAACGTCGAATTACAGATCGTATGCTTTGTGTTAGGGTATGTTTTGAATCCCGACTCCCGAGCTGAAAGGGCCAAACCACTTCAATCTTGAGTCGAAAAATACTCTGCAGTGTGATTTGAATGAGCGGAATTATATTTTGACGACCAAACGGCTATCGTTTGGTTTGATATATCTCTCACCAGAGCTCTGAATGCCGGCGTTCTCTCTCAGTACTCCTCGGTGTCTATGTCAGCAGCGAACATTCGGGGTCCTTCTCGCCAAGCATCAAGTCTCACACACGACTCAGCATGGCTGTTATCACTAGAACCGCTCATGTCAATTAGGAGTTTGTCAGTCCCGTGATGTGTACGAGGCAACCAAACGGCTTGCATTTTATCGGCATCCTTCCACTCTCACTATTCACGGCCTGCTTCCAGCTCGAGCAACTTAACAAAGGAACCTATATGATACAATCTAACCATTCGACCGATTGATTGTATTCGGCAAGTGCTGAAGTGTCGTTGAGATCAGGTATTAATTATAGCTTGAATGCGTCGTTATCTTTCATGGTCAGAATCCTATCTCATGATAGCCTATGCCAGATGTTGTGATGAGAAGGCTGAATGCGCTCGTGGCGACAACGCAAAAGTTTGTTTGGCAATTTATTAGCCTCACCATCCAATACACTTCTCGAGTCTTCCATTTGTAAATGATACGGTTTGTCCAACAGAAGGCCATCTGCCAAGAATTTATGCTTATGCTGAGTGCTGACTTGGAGCATTCGCACCAAACGCCACTCAATGCCAATCTTGGGGCTGAGTGGTCTTGTATGTAACAAGCAATGCATACAAGGATATATTAGAATAACAATTGCATTCTCAGCTTTGTGCCTGTTGAAAAACCAACTAATTGGTGTCCATAAGCTGTAAGCCATTCGTACTGCTTGAGCAGTCACATCCTGCTGTGATCATCGAGAACACAAATTCCATCCATTCAAACAACCATTGCTCTCATCGACCATGTAAACATAATCGCTTCCCATTCCCGATACAGCACAGGGCATTGAAATTCCAATTCGAAACTTCATCTACTGATGTCCCATGCTCTCCTTATGAGCCTTTTCCAACTTCGCCATCCGGAGTTCGTGAGTACTCTGGAGTTCAGAAAAGCATTCCCGGCCTTCCTTCTCAACCTTTTCGATTCGCGCTTTATTTGACTCTTCATGGTCCAAATCCTCTTCCTCAAAGTCCTTAATTAGCTCAGTACGAGTCGCTCTCAAGTATTGCGAGTTCTTCCTCGTACTCTTCATTCTCATCTTTAATGGCGGCTTTCTGTTCCTCTTCCCAGCTGTCCATTGCTTCTTTGTAGCTAGTTTCGAGTCTGGCAATTTCTTCTTCTTGACCTTCCTGACTCTGAGCTCTGAGATTGGCAATTTGTTGTTAGTGCTGAGCTGTGAGGTTACGGATCTGTTGCTCGTACAAGATTGAGACATCGGAGAGGTATTTTTAGTGGTGGGTCGTGAGCAGGGTCATGGATTCTCGATGATTAGAGATGGAGAAGTCAATGTATCGCTGATGGTCACCCTCCATGAAGGTAATATTTCGGAGGTGTTCAGCCTTGATTCTGCCAACCCTTTGTTTGTATTGATTTTTCTCGAGGGCTAACATGGCCTGGTGTTGAGAAGTTTGGATTTGGCTTTGAGCTTTGTGGTGCTCAGTCTCTGACTGAACTAATTGATTCGACATGAATTTCTTGATAAATCAAGTTGAATTGGGTTGTAAGTAGGATTTGACTTTTTTGCAAGATCAAATTGTTGTGTGTAAAAAGATGAAGGGTCGGAGGGTTCAAATCTTTCAAGTGTTTTGAATCTTGAAATTACAGTAGACTTAAGATTTTCGAATTCCCAATTAGGTTTGGAGACGAACTGACCAGTTCTTCAAGTTTTAATTCGCTTTTTGCCTGTTGATTGGTTATGTCAAGTGAATACATTCAACATAGAAAGAAGTCTATAACAGTGGATAATATTACTCAGACTTTGCACACCCAGTTAATGAATCATTGCTCAAAAATGATGTGGAGTATCGATCAAGCAATTGTGGCATGCAACGTTCATGTCGGTAGTCAATTGTGCCATGCAACTTTCATGTCAGTAGTCGATTCAAATTAGATGCTGAAGGAATTATGAATGCGAAAGCCGGACACGTTGGTAGAGGTAAATTTTCAGAAGAAATGATTAATATTAAAAGGCACGAATCAAGATTACATCACGAAAAACAATCGCTTCTCTTCTTCTAAATGTTGATGAGTCGAATTTTAGATCAAGATATGAACCCACGATCTCATTAATAAGAATTAGGAAAAGTACATGTGAGTTTCTATCCAAGATCTCCAATCTAGCTCCACAAGTCAGAGTACCTATTTAAGTAGTCGCAGAGATTGAAGATATAGAAGTCACCCTACATTTCATGAAGAAAAGCTTGAGCGAATGACAATGTTAGAGCCTCCCTTCACCTCTCTCCGCTCTAATCCTTACTCGTCTTCCCCGTGCTTCGTTTTCGCTTATCCAATTTATTCCCTCTCTTCCTTTTAAACCCGTACCTTTCTTTTCTCACCCCCTAACTTTTGTTTTATTTCATTGATACCCGTGCAACCCAACATTAAAAAAACAATCAAGGCAGAAAGGTCTTCGTTTTGGTCTACTTTGTGGTCACGGACTATCTCAACAATCGGCCGTGAGAATTTCCCTGGTTGATATATTCTGCAAGTAGAAGTATTTTACAACCACTTTCTCAAGGGAAGTAGCCTGGACCGCTCATTTGTCCTCTCCATCCGTTTAATCTTGATTACATTCATATGCGGTCTCTTGGTGGTGCTCGATGAACTGAATAAAATAAGCGAACAAATATCCGGGCGCTAATATTTCCTCGACCCAGTTGCCTAGGAACCTAGACGTTCAGCACTCCATTAAACGAAAAGTGTTGACCCTGTAAATCGTTGCCTACAAGGCATTTACAAACTCCACGTGGAAAACTATGAATCAATAACAGAATAAGAAGATAGGCAAGCAATTCAACAGCGTATATATAAACCATGAAGTCACATCTAAAAAACTTCTTTTTTCATCATTATCAAAACGCAACAATACGATCCCTACAATAATTCAAACAATTGAATCAAACAATATCTCACATCTACAATGTCTCAGAAAACTAGTCGGCCTTCCAAACCCAAACGTGATGACGTATGATTTTATTTCCCTTTTCCCTTCTCCTTCTATCATTCTTGGATTTTGAGGATATTGAGAAATTCAGCTAACAAGAATCAGTTTGGATTGAAACGAAATTACATACACGCCTTACAAGACTATGAGGAAGCTCGAGCCAATTTAAAGAGAGGTCGGACTAATGTATGATTTTATTTTCCTTTGCTCTTCTTTTATTATTTTCGTGTTTTGAAGATGCAAAGAATGACAGCTAACAAGAACCAGCATGAATCGGGGATATCATTGAGGGAAACTGTTTCTAAACCAATTGCAAGTGACGGACAGAAGCAAAAAGACTCTTCCTGCCCTCCGATGAAGAAGGCGACTAATGTAGACAAAAATCAAGGCAAAGCGGAAGTCACATGGAGTGGTGATGCGGAAAAAAAGAAAAGAGAAGCAGAAAACCCCAAGAAGACGACTCCATCATCAACAAGCACTCGATCCTAGAAATCAAAGGGTAATAATCGGGATTTCCAGATATGAGAGTGGAAGTGGGGGTTAAAGTAGAAGTAGATGAGAATATAAATTGAAGAAGTCAAGGATTGATAGAGATGAAACCCAAGACAAGAATAAAACAGTCTCAAGTCGTACGCTCCTTAGATATATAAACTCATTCACAAACCAAACCTTAACAAAAGTGTGTTCTCATAAAGTCATTGAAACGATAGCACTTTTCCTGTAACTTTGCTCTGAACCCAAAATTGCCGAATTTTAATGATTATCAAAAGTTTGACTGTTTTAAATCCTAAAACTGTAATTGAAATCTCTAACATTAACATTCATCAAAATCTCAAACTCATATAAAGACCTTAAAAATCAAGCCTTACTAACAATACTAAGTCTCTAGATATCGAGAATCGAAAGATCTCAAAATCGTACAACGAACAACCTTATTATAGACCTCATTACCTATCAATCACCTATATTATATCACAAATTCTAAATCTACAACAGGATAAAAAAATAGACAGGTAATTCATTTGATAATAAGGAGGTATATAAAGTATATATATCATATCGTATTTGTCAGTTAAGATCAGTTTGTATACCTAGGTGAGCAGAATGATTCTATTGCTGATAAAATAAAAGCGATGCATACCTTATTCTACATACCTCTAGGTACCTATATAAAGATCATAAAATATTAAAACAAATATCAAAACCCGAGAATAATCATCATCACTATCATCATCATCATCATCACTCCAATTCAAACCACCTTATCAAATAGTTTCCTACATCAAAAAAAGACCTTATAAAAGATAGTGGGTAACAATATTAACCCTTCCTTCCCCCCCCCAAAATACCATATCCACATTATACTCATCCACCCCCCTCCATTGACCTCCCCATTCACCCCGCCATTCACCCCCCTATTTTCCATCCCTCTCTCTCCATCCCTCTCTCCATCCCTCCCACATAAAAACAAAAATACAAGAATACATAACCAAACAACCAATCAACCAATCAAACCAATCAACTACTCAACTAACCAACTATCTAAATAATCAACTAACCACCCACCCAACCAACCAACCAACTACCTACGTACCCAACTATCTACCTATCCAACTACCCACCCAACTACCTACCCCACTACCCAACTACCCAAATAATCAATTCAACTAGCCCTGTATCCCAAAGCCTTTTCACTCACTCACTCGCTCACTCACTCACTCCCCCACCGCCATCCCCCAAAAAAGCACATAGCCTTTCATTCCAGGTTACAGCAAAAAAGAACAAGAAGTACAGAGCAGAGCAGAGACCACACAATCTTAACAGCAAGCAGCAAGCAGCTAGCAGTAAAAAACAAAAAAAAAAAAAAAAAAAAACAAGAACATTTTAGCTTTAGACAATTCAATCTACATATATATCTACCTAGATAATCAATGATACAATCCATGTACCTATTCCACGAGCCTAAATCCTCTATTGTGAACCAAACATCATAAATCATAAATCATAAATCATAAATCATAAATCATAAATCATAAATCATAAATCATAAATCATAAATCATAAATCATAAATCATAAATCATAAATCATAAATCATAAATCATAAATCATAAATCATAAATCATAAATCATAAATCATAAATCATAAATCATAAATCATAAATCATAAATCATAAATCATAAATCATAAATCATAAATCATAAATCATAAATCATAAATCATAAATCATAAAAATTCTCATAAAAATTCTCATAAAAAATTCCTACCATCTATCTCTACCTATCCATTCAATTCTCAAAGCTCTACAACGGGATTGACAATTCAATTTCCCATGAACCAGAACGCCATGGTTTGAAACTACGATAGGTAGGTTGGATATACCCCGCAAACTCCACCGTAGCAATATCCTACTCCCTACTCCCCGGCTTCCTAATTACCAAATCATGTCCTAATAACACCCCCCCATACCCAAGCAACTGATTCCCCCAACTCAAACATTTACCTCCTCTTAGCTCTCTCCCTAACCCCATCCTCCAGTCTCTTAACCCCTTTCAGCAATCCTGCGCCTTTCTCACAATTTCCCTCTAACCACTCCTCCATTTCCTCTCTCATAACCCTCATTCCCCTAAGCACCGGTAATTTTCCCCCTTCCTCTCCATCCACATATCCCTGCGGATTCAACAAGATATCGAAGACCCCTGCCCAAATTTCAGTTTGCCAGTATCTCTTAAGACCCTCTTTGATTTTCCACTTTCTCAATCCACCTCCCATTCCACCAATTGAATCACCTGGTCTTTCAGCAATCGTATCGATATATTTTCCAAAGAGCATGCTATGAATAATGCCCGCCAATCCATGATAATCAATTTGATAGGTCCATGGTCTTAATTCTCTCATTTCCGCACAATCTTGGGGGCCAGTCTTCCAGTCCGCGATGAATTGAACGTCAGGCTTGAAACATTTCATGTCAATTCCCCTGCCAAAATCAATGAGTGCAATGCCCTTCTTATTCCAGCCGTCGCTTCCATCTCTCTTGTATTTAGGACTCCAAATATCAGAGTCCGAGAGAGAATCAAAACGAACGAGACAATTATCTGCTTTGAGATCGCCGTGGAGGATACCCTTCGAGTGTAGAGCTTCAATTGTGCGGAACAACTCGATGGTGAAGAACATAACGAGGAGTTCATCCATAACACCACCTGGTGACTTGGCATCTGCGCGGGAGATATTGATGATATCCAGTAGAGTACCTTGATCTCTATATTCTTCTATCAAATAGCATTCATCTCTATAAAGATGCATTTCATACACATCAAGAATACTTTCTGCAGGACGGGAAACTCCCAATCTTCGTTTCGCTTGGCGCATGATGTAGAATTCCCATGCACTTGGTGGATCTTCCATCTTTAATGCTTCTAGTGATTTGCGATTAAAGTGATCGAAAGCTCCCTTGCCCATGACTGCCGGAGTTTCGTTCTGATCTTGCTCGGCATCTTCTGTTCCACTTTCGAGTAGATACACGGGGGCAAATGCGCCGGCACCAAGTTCTCGTTTCAATGTGTATTGTCTATCTGTTCCAGGAAATTCCAGGGTCGGGGGCGCTGAGATACTAGTTCTGTCGCTTGAGCCTTTCGCTCTCGAAGCTGCTTTGGCATATTTCTTTAATTCTGCTGACTGACCTCTCGTCTCGTCGTGCTGAGAAAATCCTTCATAAGAGCTGAGAGGAGGTTGTAACTTCTCGAATATTAATTGTCGAATACCTTCATCGACCGGATTACATTGGGAATCGTGAATAATAGGACCTTTAGGTGCGATTTCTTTGGCGAATGCCGTCGAATTTGACAAAGGCTTTTTCTTGCCTAATTGTGGTTGCGGAATTCTGTCGATGGGCTTCGCTTCATTAACAATTTCTCTCAGTGGACTGCTATCCTCCTCCTCCTCATCATCATCTTGGAAAACCTGTATTTTTGATCCACTACCTCTGCTAGGACTAGTGGTAGAATTAAAGTAATGTTTCTGATCCCTGATTGTTGGTAATCCAAGCGAAGATTCAGTTCTCTCAACGATTGGGGTCATGAAAGGAAGTCGATTTTGAGAAACTTGAGCAGGGTCTCGATATGGATGAGTTGGTGGATCATAATCTTCTGGAGGTATTGGCACAAAACTTGTCGTTGATCTGAATGGTCCATCCTCGGCTACTGGAGTCACGAGATCATCGTGTTCTTCGACATCACGAGGAATTGCAACCTTGATAGCCTCGAACTCTTCATCTTCTCCATCGGTGAAGGTAGAGGCTATGGTTCCATCTTCATCGTCCATATCTGGACCAGGCCTCTGCGCTGTAAATTCGGTCCACTCGCTTTCACTCTTTACATCCGTAGTTTCGTCATCATCACCAGCTTCACTAGTACCATGAAGTCCCCCTGTCATGGTGCTTTCTCCGCCACTTGTATAATCACCATCAGTCATGTCTTCATCGTCATCATCACTTTCTTCCTCTTCTTCCTCTTCCTCCTCCTCATTTGCTGGTTTGAGGGGTTGGTTAAAGATATCGTAAATTTCATCCGTGGCTGCTTTAGTATGAAGAGTCATCGTTTGCTCCTTGGATGCCTTCCTCTTTTTCATCTTCTTCCCCGTCGGCGAAGAAAGTTTGGCGCTGACTACAGATTATTAGCTTTCAAAATTACCAAAGATTACTCAAATACTCACTTATTTGCGTCTTATTGATCTCCTTAACTTTCATTCTCCTATGCTTGGTTTCCCTATTATGTTCTTTCTTTGCTCCATTTTCATCTAGGTATACTGAATCTCGAGCAACAACGAGCTTTTCCGGTCGATGATTTTCGTCAGTATATACAGGATCCCGAGCAATAACGAGCTTCTCTGGCCGATTCTCATCCGTAGGTACGGGATCCCGAGCAATTGCAAATTTCTCCTTGCGATTTTCATTGGAAAATACTGAATCCCGAGCAATAACTAGCTTCTCTGGAATTTGATGTGTAATAGTTTCAATGCCCATATTAGAATCTTGAGCTGGTTCACTTGACATTGGCTCCGACGGTACATCCAATTCCGGTTCCCACGACTTATCCAACCATCCACGATGAGCAGCCCGTAATTCTTCGAAGCTCAATTCTGTCCCAATTTCATCCGGACTAGGATACACAGCTTCAAGGTTAACAAAAATTTGTTCACTTCGGCCATTTCTAGGATTAATAGTCACTTGTTGCAATTCTGGAATTGTGATTTGAGGTAATTTTAATGACTGAAATACATAGCGCCACAAGTGCCAAAAATTAGTCCTATGATCATCAACATATGCAAAACAAGGGACAATAGAACGGAAGGAATAACATACCTCGTCCTTGAAAATTGCCATCTTGGTACTACTCTTCTTTCCACCCGCTTTCAATGTTTCTCCAACCCATGGCTTGGGTTCAATCCTATTTTCCTTCTTTCGGTCTGCCAATGATCCTATACTTTCCCAACCAGCCCCTGGAGATGCAGAGACTGCCGGTGCAGATCCATTCTCATCATCCGAGAAAATCTTCAACTTCTGCTTACCACTCTTTGTCGTTGTTGAACCGCCGCCTACACCTGCAGAAGGTCTAGGTGCTTGAGGATCCTCTGGGGCCGGCGCCACTGCAGCATATGGGTCTATCTTCGCCGCCAGAGCTGGTCGAACTGTCGGTAATGCGGGGGATGAAGGTTCATTACTGCTATCTGGTCTAGCAGCAAATCTTTCCTGGAACTCGTTGAATTTGCGTAACAAACGTGGTGCCGGTCTAGCCTCCTTATCAATACCCATCTGAAAGACTTCCTCTGCTTGTACCCATCTGCCAGCACCTTCTAGCCATCCTGCAAATTCTTCGTAAAATAATGCTAATCCTTCCCCAATATTATGACGAGCTAGAAATGCGAATGTTTCGCGCGGTGTATCGGAGAAAAATCGTATGTATGAAAGCCATAGCTTGAGGTATCGTGGATCATTTTTGTATTGTGGAGAATTGAGGAAGGTCTTCGTTGCGCGCTCGAGAAGAGGGGCAAGTTGTGAATTGGGTGTTGCTTGTGCGGAGGGGTATGCATCGAGTGTCCATTTGACATATCGATCGTAGATATCTAATGGGTCGTCTGATTCACCAATATTGGCTAACTCTTCTTCATATTCCTCTCTAACTGCATCGTTCAGATTTCTGGTATCGGATGGTGTAGGTGTTGAGAGGGGTTGTAGAGGTGATGGCGAGAATATTTTTGCGAGATTCCTTGCGGATCGTCCTTGCGGTAATGATTGAATGTTTTCTTTCTGATTCTCAATTATGTCGAAATCGATTAAGTCCTCAGAAGCAGACATCGTGAGGCTCTTGTGGTGGTCAGTAGTTTGTCGAAAATGTTGTTGTCGTAATATTTGGAAATGGAGTTGTTCTTAAATTGAAAATGGTAGTTGAGTTGTTTACGTTTTTTGTTTACAGCACCCAAATACCCCAGCAACCCCACCATGCACCAATCAAAATCCTTTTGCGCATGTGAGTGAACAACACCGACACAGATGTCAGTTCGAGACTAATATATTTATTATCATTGATTTAGGGCTCGTTCGGATCGATCGGTTTTTGGACATTAGACTAATATATTAGCCTAATATGGTATTTATCGAATACAATATTAAACTCAATATATATATCACGGAATTCACCGTATAGTATAACCTTACAGACACTAATCCCAATACTCCTTCAGAATATTCACTCTCATAATTACTAATACTATTTCATTTATTTTATTTGTATGCTCTATATACCTAATTAGATAAGTACCTCACCTGATCAAAATATATAAAATAGATATAATCATTAAAATCATACCTTAAGTCAATCTAGTTTATTATCACTCTACATACCTATTCCCAGATCAAAGTGACCATTAGATATAGCTATTACCTCCGTAATAATATACTAGCTTAAATAAATATGTTTATTGAATATAATAATAGATTTAATAAAATATTGAATTAAATAATCTTAAAATAACAAATGAAACAAATTTTCTCAAATTTTCTTATATAATAATTAATAGTAGTTTTTGAAATCTAATTAAATTAATATATTTGAGAAAAAGCGTTATTTTTTTTGTTTTTAATTCAATTTTTTTATTTTCAATTTAACCTTATATATTTCAATATTATTTCAAATATATTAGTTTTATTTAAATATTAATATTTCAAATCCCTTATCATTTTATTATTATTAGAGATTTTATTAATAAAATAAAAAATCGATTTAAACGGGTCCTTAAGTATTATAAGATATTACAAATAATATTCAAAAACTCTAAGATTACAGATTTAGTAGTAAGCCAATAACAGATGAATAATTCTCAAGATTCTGGACGGATTCCCGAATATATATTGTTAAACACTATCGAATAAAAGGCAATATAACATTCTCTAGACATCGTTCAACGTCCTCCTGCGAAGTCTCTTTCTACGTACTCGCTTGCCCCGATTGTTCCCTCACATACCAAGCTCCCAAACTTTCATTTCTAGCCCACTTGATCGACAAGCGTGTTGTTGCAATACCCTTACTGGCCTCCAATTGCCATATCCACCGTCGCTGCACCATGCTCATACGACCCAGGATTCTTTCTTCGAAGACGAGCCTCACGAGAGTAGCATTCTTCCTGATCCTCCTCATCCAACACAATCCTCACCCTCGGAGGCTTCCATTTCGTATTTCCTCTTTCAGACCTTATGCGCTCGAAACACTTTTCGAGTTCCGCAATAATTTTAGACGGGGTCATATCCCATCTTGCCGAGTGACTTCGCCAGTTTCCTTCTATCGCAAAATCCGGATGGTCAATCCATCGAGGTCCCTCTTCCTTATAACGATATGTGTAATAATCGACAACATATGTGAAAGTCTTAAGATTTGGGAACTCAGCTATCCACGTCGCTAACTTCAGCCAGCTGAAAGGCTCGTGGTGTCTTATAGACTCTTCCCAAATCCACCGGATCCCAGTAGCTTTTGTCGAAACTGCAAGATGCTGCATCGCACCCATTCGCTTTTGGAAAAACGGATTATCAAGAGGGAAACTCATATCTTTCACACCTGGATTCAAGTTGGGATTGTCTTTGGAATGGATCGGAAGCCAGTATGGAACATAAATGATGTCCATAGATGGCTTCCACCAGCGACCAGAGATGCTACGACTGGCCACCTCATCATTTTGCTCGTTTTCTTTGCTACTCCACGACTCTTGATAAATCCTTAATGTCTCTTCTCGTGATTCTTGGCAGACATGCAAGAATTTAGGTGGAGGTAGGTATTGAAGACAATAAGTGTCAAACTCCTGTAGTCGGACATTTGCATCGACTTTGAAGTGAAGTATCCTCTCTTCAGAACAACAAAATTTCCAAATCTCACGACGAATTTCGGTAGGCAAATCACAAAAATTCGTAGCTGGATTGCTTGCGCCAGACATTTTGATGTAGAAATATGGGTTTGACTTTCAATTCAATAGACCTACAGGTATGTTTTGTACACGATGAATGATGAAGATATACAATGTATGCTAACGGACACAGTGAACAAAGAGGACACACATGAGGTCAAGTGGATACAGATTATAATTGAGCTTGGGTGCGTTTAGTGATAATTGGGTGAAGGCACAATTCTACTGGATGGTTACTCTCACGTGATTTTATCCGAACATCACAAAGCTGATGAATACACACCTACAGTTCCAAATTGTGTCTCCTACCAATTTTGCTAGTTCACGAATTTGATGTTAAATCTACCTAGTACTTATAGATTGTAAGCACAATGTATCCTCAATAATTTTCAGGATCGCGAGAGAGCGAGAGCATTTTATTCCTGTACACATTCCAAGTAGATTTGTTCAACATACTCTACATTACCTAAGAAAGGCTTGAGTCAAGTCCGAGAATTTCAACAGCAAGTGATGTGATAATAGTTGAAGGAACGAATTTAGTAGATCAATACTTCCGAGTTCAACTTTATACATACTTCAACCATTCCTTTCGTGTTTGGAAGGGAGTAGATGGTTCCAACGAGTGAGCACTCCTCAAGACGGTTTCAAACTCATCAAAATCTTAAGCTAGAGCAATTAGATCTACATCCGCCTAGTATCGCTTCCGCCTCCACTACTTCTATTTCCATCACCACCCAGTAAACTCTTCTCCTCTGTACCAAAATCTTCGATCCTGTCATTTTCTTCCTTCAGCTTTTTAATCTATGCATATAAAAAGGGAAATGACTATCAGTACACCTGATTTATTAGTCTCAAACATAATAAGACACGCGAATACCGCCTATTGAAAGCAGAAACCACAAAAAAAGAAACGCGCCTGCTAGTCGCAGCTGAATCACAATAAAATTGGAATGGGAATTCACGACCGTTTTTATTTGTTAGATTACACCCATAAGACAGTCATAAGAATATGGTGTATAACAATGTTTAAGTATTGAAAAGGGGGACTAGCTAAAGTTATGAACTTTTTTTTTTGGTTTTTTTTGGTGTGAAGATAAGCGAGGAAAATAAGGAGAATGTAGAGATAGGCTATATTCTGTCCGTCCGTTTGTCCTAACAGGACTGCCCTTAATGTCATAAGAGCACACCCTAAATTTCCTAAATTATTCAGGTGTTGAACCAGTTATCAGAACCCCCACTGGAGTCAATCGATCCTAAAACAAGAGACCATTAAGCGAACTCCCCCCTCCCCCCAGCCCTGTCTGATTCGTTCAAAAGAGTCCTGCGCTTCGCAGTTTGTTAGCTCGTAAAGCCATGTTCCCCTTGAATATTTCCGCGGATAGCGATTCCATCTCCAACAATGACCAATCTACCATGGTGCGCCCTCAAAGATTTGCGCCAATCCCTTATACGGACCCAGAATTGTGCCATCAGCATGAGCGGGCAAATAAGTATCGAACCCCACAAAATAATACCTAGGCTCTGGGCAACGCTTCTTCCGTAAACGCCAATCTGCATCCGCATCAAATCGCGCAATCATGCCTACACCCGGTACGTGCGTCTTCCAGAAATTCATAACATCGTCCTTGAGTCTAAATCCAGAGCCAAGCTGTCTAAGAAAACCTTGAAAGCAATCATCTACTTCTGCCTTTGCTTGCATCAAGCTATGGGGGCGCTCATTGTGCAATGTTCCATCTTCAAACTCGAAATCCTGGTAGTATAATTCATCATTGACGTCAAAAATCACTTCTTCTGTATCGAGGTGCATCTCGGTCATCGGGTCGTCGTTGGAAATGATGTATGTCAATTTTTCGAGATTGGGACATTCGACACTGATTAAACCGTGTATCAAGCGATCAACATCATCTTCTTGGAGAGGATGGTATGGCCAGTCCCATTGGAATGGTCTTACATTAGCGAGGGCGATATGCTTAACATTTGACAAGTCAATGGATCCACCGACGAAGTAGAGGATGAAAAGCTGGCGATAATCAATGATTAATGTGTCAGTCTCGGGTCGGATATAAACATGGCTTAAAGAGCGGTATCCGGATCCTCTCTCGTGAAAGATGTTGCGTCTACAGCGATCCCAGAAATAGTCGGGAGGAGAGTAATTTTCGTCGTGCAATGCCTTGTAAAGCTTTGACTTTACACCTCTGGAATACTTCCGAAGCTCCACTTTCTTGAATTCCTTGTTCACCTCTGTATTGCAGAGCCAGGAGGTATTGAGCAATGGTGTGAGATGCATATCAGGTAGCATCTGAAAGTTCAAGATCATGTTGAAATTGTTGAACACGGTTCTAAATCCCATGCGAATGAGACGCTTTTGAGGTAATGCGTACTTCAAAATCATCACCTGAACCTCGAGAGGAAGAAACTCAAATGCAAAAAAGCTATCGTCCTCGGTTGAGCGTTCGAGAGCCTTAAAGGCCTGAGTTTGACTTGCTGTGAGCCAGCTTGAAGTAGGGGTATCTATTTCCATGTTATCCATAGCCATGATTGTATTATCGATGGTTGCATTCTCTTTGGCTGTCTTTTTCGTGGACATCTTCTTCATGGTCTTCTTTTTCATCGCTGTCTTTCTCATCAGTGCCTTTCTCATGGCTGCCTTTTTCAGGATTGATTTTTTAATGGTCTTCTTAGTCATGGTCGCCGTTCGAAAGAGCTAATCTGTGGATAGAGTTGATGGTAGATTTGGTTGGAGGAGTTTTTAAGTTCGAGACAAGGTCGTTATTGATGGAGAGTTGTGATTGGTGTTAGTTTTAGAAGGAAGGAAGATTAATTGGAGGGATTTCAGCAGTGCTTCGACAATGATTATATACTTATTGGGCAAGGGGACCTACGGTCTGGGGTTTGCTCTACGCTATTGCGTTAATTGTATGAACAGTGAGAGTACTCATCTAGCGCACAAATGCTGATGCGGTTATACAGGCGCGAGATACAAAACAGTGAGATGACCGCTAGAATCTGTAGATGCTTGTATTAAGATAATGACCGTGAACATTCTGCTACTCATTACGGCTTGTTGTTCAGTCACTCATTTGTAATCAACACGGTAATAGCCTCAAGATATTTAATGCGACTTGCTAAACCTATGTGTGACGAACATCACGTATCTGTGTGATTACGCATCACGCTAACCTCAGCTCAACACTAGCTTTAACTAAGCGACCTTTATTACATAAGAGATAGAGACATCCCTCACGGATCTGTTTCCCCTTTAGCTTTCTGATTCTAGTTCATCTGACCTTTGTCGATACTTTTTAACATGTAATCGTAGCATAGAGTTTACCTCGGTCGTCCAGCAAATTCAAAGATCAAATAATACGGCGCCAGCGCGATTTTACCGTGATAGTGAGATTACAAATGAATCAGTTTGTCGCGATTCATTGAACATTATCATCATAATCAACCAATACGGCTCGTTCTGTAGACCAGTATATATACTGGGCATTTCTCTTCTCATTCGAACGTTGCATTTGGCTCCATCCATTCATCTTCATCATATCTACAAATACTAAGCTCACATTCACTTATCTCAAGCTGAACCAGTCAAAAAATCCGATTCACAGCCATCAGATCGATAGTCATCCTCATTGAGCCCGATACTGCGAGTCAAACAAATTACATCACCAAAGATAAATATTCGAAGGCCTAATAAAATCGGAGAACTTTGAAAAAGCGGCTCACAACTCAAGATGAGCTCATCCGCCAATCACTTGAAAAATAATCTCACGATGTTCCCTCGATTCGGTCAATTTCCTCTCGAAATTCAATGCATGATCTTTGAGCAGGCATTGCCACCTTCACAAGTTCTGAACTTCCGCTTCTGGATTCATAGGAAACGTGGTGGATTCACCGATATCATCAACTTCGGATCTGCGCTAGCAAAATTCCCTGGCGTTTCATCTCTCTTAGAGACCTGCAAAGCCTCAAACGACACTATGCATCGCCGTGCTGGCCTTAAGAAGATCGAACTATTCCGTCCCCCAGTCCGTCACTTTCTTGATGCAACTGAGACACTTCCTGATACTCTCAACTACATGTATCTTCGACCTTCGATCGATGTCTTTATGGTCAGCATTGATAGCCTCGTGAGATTATATCAACTTGGCGGCTCGATAGGATCCCTGTGCAACATTGAGCAACTCGCTGTAACAGGAATAGATTACAATCTTTTCGATGATTGGAACGAGGTCGAAATAACGAATCTCTTCGAGAAGTTTTGCAATGTGATCCAAAAACACTGCCCAGCACTCAAGAAAATTCATCTAGTTATTGGCGACACTGAAGCAGTTCCGTTCGGTCATGTGAAAGATAGTCTTGAGTTGACTCGAGATCTGAGACTGATCGAAATAGACGAAGACTTTCGAAATTTCGATTTTGAGGAGGACAAAGAGAGGCAAGAATACTACGAATTAGAAAGTCTTAAGGCAGAGATGAATAATACTTTCAATTATGCGCAACACGCAATGAGCGAGATCAAAGACTATGCAGAACGAACGGAAATGCTATCAGACAGTGCCGTAGCGGATTACTGGAGAAAAAAGAAAGTAGTTCCGGCTATAGTAGGCTGGTTGGAAGGTGGGAAAAGGCCCCAACTATGGTTCCCTGCACTATCATCTGTGCTTCCATGCTATGATGACGGAACTCCTTTCGATAGATATGAGGGGATATTTGATCTCTTTGAGGGGGCGGACTTGTAAATCCGTCGAGTTTGAAATCATTGACACTTGCTCACGAAAACACTCTCGCCTTTTTAGCGAGAAACCTCTAGTTCAAACTCGGCAGAAGTAGATTTCCGGGTTCAAACTATGAGTTTACTTGAGTTTCGTTAGCACCCACCTCATCTGTATTGTGGAGGTTGTAAAGGGATACCCGTATCGATAATTTAGCGAGAAGCTAGTGCGGAAAAGCGAGCATGAACAAGGTTGATACTGGAGGAGTGTGTGTACTGGTAACGAGTAGACACAAATTGCAGAGACGATTGAAACTTTTGATGAATATGAAAACTTAAATACTTTCAATGAGAATTCAACTGAAATAAAATGACCAATAATTTGTGTGACTGTTTGTGATATCCCTGCTGACATAGATTCCTTCCGTATATATCTCCCTATAACCACGTACTGATTTGTTTGTAAGGTTCTTCGAATAGAGTTTCAAAAAAAGAATGATTTTCATGCCCAAAATTAGTCTGCTGACATGCAGCCCAATATATTAACTTTCAGCTCCACGCCAAGCCAAAATTCCCACATATTGCTTGCAGCCCTAAATTGCCTGCAAATCACAGCCCGGTTATCGATACACAGCCCAAAAGCTGACATGCGGGGTGTGTGTGGAACTTTACGGAGCTGGTGCCTAGAACACATAATTTAATAAGAAGAAATTACTTTCCGCATTTTGGATTTTTAGGAAAGATTTAGAGTCCGAAATTATGAGAAATTGTGGAAAATAAGAGAGAAGTCATGGACTCATCAGATGGGTTTGAACATATTACGCAGCCTTTGGGGGATGTCCAAGAGGAAGGAAAGGTGGATAATGATGTTCTGAGTGGTGAGGAGGAGAACAACAAGGAAAAGGAAATTAACGACGACGAAGAAGAGGCTACCGGTGATAAGTAAGCAGATCTTAGCATATCGAATTTTCGAAATTCATCCTCTGATATTTTGTAGAGAGTCCGAGGCCGCTCAAAGAAATCCTGAAAATGAGACATCCGAAACGCGCCCTACTTGGACCCGAATGCACCTTCGACACTTATCTATTGAGGTTTTGAAAGAACACAACATAGATTATGTGATAGATAGTCAGGTATGTTCTTTTCCACTATGATTGAGATCTCAAAAACTGATATTTTTTTATGAAATAGAATCCAGACTACGTCTTGATTCAACGTTGGGTCCCCGAGTATGAACAAGATTTTCTTTGGGCCGCAACTCGTGCTTCACGTACCAGACGCTTTTCTGAGAACCGTCGCTCCAACTCTCCATATCCATCACGTGTTCGTTCCAACCGAGCTTCATCGCCTGGAATCATTGAAGTCCGTGTAGGCAAGCAAGCAGCGGAACTCAAGCTGGATATAAATAGAATGGAGTTCAAGGATTGGGCAGGATCAAAGTATATGGAGCAACGAGGAAAGCATGTACTAGATGTTGCAGTGGAAGATGGAAAAGCGATTAGAGTGGCGATCAATTCAGAGGCCTTGAGAGACGAACTGCGAATACTGATAGGAGATGGTGTGGGTCTTGTGATCAGTGAATGGCGTAGAGTTTTGACTGGGCCTTGGAAGGTTCTTGTGGAGTATGAGGAAGCAATAAGATCACGATTGCGAAAATTGGAGGAAATGATGAAGTCTCGAGACGAAAAGCTGGAGGAAGATTCGCTGGAAGACAAAAACAAAGTAGCCGATCAAGTTCATGAAGACAGAAGATCAGATCGCAAGGTCCGATTCAGAGATCCACCTTCGAGGTGTGAGGTGTGCGATGTTGTCTATCCTCCTCACGAAACCCCTTTCGCATGCATCGATACCAGAGTGGCTCACTTAAAGTGTTTGATCGAATTCATGGACCATGATCTGAAACATGTTTTCAAACTCCGACAACAGATCAAAGACGGTACTATCACCGAGATAGCTTTCACCGATCTTTGGCATTTATTCAGTCCCGGCGATCTGATTGTCACCTATCCCATGTCTCGTGCGTACCGAGTCTTTCATACATCGGGTGGTCGACTGCGGTTATCTACACCGGAGTTGTTTGAAAAGAAAGCAGTGTGCTCACCTTTCAATATCAACTGCTTCTATATGAAGTCTGATTGGAAGGTCGTTGGACCGGTTCATGAAACTTTAAGAATATCAGAGTATGCTGGAAAGAAGTCAGTGTCAGAATTACTAGTTGAGCTGGATGGGGAGCTCATGACAGAGAAAGTTACGGTTTTACCACTTAAGTTACTCTCGATCAGTGAGCGGAAGAATCAAATATCATATCTTGTTGCTAGAGGAAAGAAACTAAGATCCTTGAAGCAAGGTGATCACAAGTATTACTTGGGCAGTGCTGGAGAAGAAGTATCGAACTCGTCAAATAATGAAGATTTGAAATTTGCAGGGCGACCGCCAGTATATGGAACGAGTTCTTTCGTGAATCTCAAGAAAGAACGCGAAGAAGCAAGTGAAGCGTCCCGCATTAATCATCAAGGCTAACATTTGAATAGATAAAAAGCGAAGTCATCATAGACAGCGAGTTTGAGATTGAGAACAAAGCTATTGGTCTTTTTGACGCAATTGAGTTCGATTCCAGGGAAACCGCAGAGAATTGCACACACTATGGAGTATCGAACAATCAATACTTTAATGACCGCGGATTCCAGAGAGAATGTCGATGCTCGGACTTGATTGTGGACAATGTTGTTGACAATGACCGTGCGGCCAAGTATAAAGATGATGTGCATCTTCTACATCCTCGTGATGTTACAGGTGAGCTGGAAGATGAGTTCCTCATGTTATTGCCGCCTACAGTCGAGGGGTTTGTGCTGGAGAGAAAAATATGGAAGATGCTGAGTGTAGATACGATAAGTGATTTGAAACAAGAAGGCGTAGAGAATCCTGTGGATTTCGAATCTCTCGTAATACCTGAAGGACACGAGAGTCTATTAAAAGCATTGGTGGGAACGCACTCCAGCAGTCACTCACTATCATTTAGAAAAAGCAGGGATCAATGTAAGTTCTTGACATAGTTCAAAGTAAGAATCCTACTAATGAGAATAAAAGCTAGCCTAGCAATTCTGCTCCACGGACCCAAGAACACAGGGAAGTTTCTCACCGTAAAAGCACTTGCCTCTCATTTCAATAGACCACTGTACACCATAACTAGCGCAGATCTTGGCATGATCACATGGGATGCTGCACGGGAGCTTGCTACCCATTTCAAACGAGCTACAAAATGGAACTGTATAATTGCAATCCCAGATGCGGAACGTCGGTTCCCGCACCGCAAGAGCCCTTCAGATGGTGATTCCAATATGCCAGGCTTATTTCTGAGGGAGTTAGAACTATTTAAAGGCATTGTAATTATGACGACGGATATAAAAGATGATGTGGAGGAGCAAGTTCTGAGAGGTATGAATGTATGTCTCGGAAGCGATTTCTGGAGCAGATCAGAAAATCTTCAAGTTTGGCAGCACGTTTTGAAAAAGCGTGGAATTTTTCTTGCAGAAGATACTGAAGAACTACCTGCTGGAATTAAAGTGTCACTTGGGGAAGCAGACTATGATCGTTGGTTGAGATTCATAGATGGAGAATATGGAACAGGAAAGCGGTGGAGTGGTGTGGAAATGAACAATTACTTTGATACGGCGTTGGCTCTGGCGGCATATGACACCAATTCCACCAGCGGATCGACGTATCTCTTGAAGGACAGTCACTTGAGTATTGCAGCAAGGGTTGTTGGGACTTCAGTTTTCTCTGTGTTGTAATGTCACTTCTGGCTTTCATTTCAATGTGTGACTCTGCAGCAGTTGCCACAGGATCGAATATCAAAGGAATGATTTTTTACAATGATTTAATATTTTATTTTACGAGTAACCCATTTTTCCTAAAATCCCAGTAATCAAAGTCTCAGCAATTCCTGCTCTGAAACTTCATTCAGTACATAGTAACCGTGTCGAAGAAGCAAGATCCTCAGCCTCTGAATGTTCCTAAACTTCCGATCGATATCCGAAATCACCAAATCTGTCGTCTAACATACCACCACTTTCGTAACTCCGCAGAATCTCTGCCTCCTATTTCCTTTTCTAAGCCCTGTAAACTAGCTTTCCGTTGGCATCCTGGGGTACCCACGCGCCCACACCCATAATCTTCGTTACATTCTCCATGTGATTGGGCCTAGCTCGAAAGCCAGGGATGACATCGACATTCTTCCAATAATTAGCTTTGTGTTCGTCGTCCATATGTTCATCCAGATACTCTGCTAGTACAGTCGATGTATCCTTTAGCTCAACAGCATTCTTTCCATTTACAAACAGCTCTTCGATTTCAAATCGTTCACCATCTTCCACGGAGCGATCATATGCATCATCTGATTCATGGTGAAAATCAAGTTGGTAGAACTTTTCATCAACATCAACGATGATGTGATGTGTATCGATTTCAGCGGCCCAATCATCATCATCGTAATTTTCTGCAAAGTCGATACCGAGAAGGAGACTGAGTTTCTTCAACGCTGGGCAGTGCTTTTCTCCAATAAGGAAGACCCATTTCCAAAGATTTCGAGCTTTAACTTTAATTTCATCACGCCGACTTCTTCCTGACAAGTTGTGTACCGCCAGATGTATAATATTAGAAAGGTTCATGGAGCCGCCATGTTGATACAGCATCACGAAATCTTCTGCATAAACCACCACCGTATCCTTTTCAGGTCGTAGCCAAGTATGATTGCGCTGCGGAGGCGGTAATGTAAGATATTCGATGTTCAGGTGAGGCTTCTGCTCCATAACATAGTTGTTCTGTCGATTGTTATTGTCTGGAAAGGATACCGCAATTCTTTCATATCCGCCGCTTGATACAGCCTTATTAGAAGCTTTACATGCTAGTAAAAGTGGCAATAAGGGAGGAGATTTAGAACAAGAGGCAAAGGTTGTGATCGTGAAGTCTCTATGCGAGTGGTGAATCTTTCCTGTTTTCTTATTCTGACGAATTATAGCAGGAAGCTCCTCAACGTCGATCTCAAACTTCAAGAGAAGTGGGTCAGAAACAGGCAATGCCAACTTGAAGATCATTGTCTGTAGCTCCGGAGGAAATCGATTAAAGGGGTGGAATTCTGTCAAGGTTGCTGTTGCGGCTTCGGGTGGATAGGTTGAGTTAGAGGAGCTTGGTTGAGATGCTTCTGAAGATATGTTTGATTAGCATTAATGTGCGAATATCCATCATACAATGCATGAGTTCCTACCACTAGTGCTTCCAGATACTGAATCATCATCTGATACTACGGAATCCTCTTCTACTGAATTTTGTTAGGAAATCTATAAAAAGAACCTTTCCAAACAATTTTACCTTCATAATCCTTAGGGGAAGACTCTTCAGACGAGCTTGAAGCTTCTGAATCAGATGTGTCATTTTCACTCAATATTCTTGACATTGTTGCTATGGTGTATTTTTTGTCGTTCGAGTTTTTGGTATTGAAGTATTGAAGTATTGAAGTGTTGAAGTGTTGAAGTGTTGAAGTATTGAATATTGTTACAATAGAGAAAATCTCATTATCCCACCAAAGAATCGACGTGGATAATCTGTGGAGGAAAACTACCACTTTTGTGGTGTGACCAGAATGGATTGAAAAGTCAAACTGAAATCTTCGAGAGTTTTTAAATGTTTTCCGAGCACAAGGCTAGCTGTATAAGTACAGCCGAGATTCGAACCGAAATTAAGGAAACTTCGGGTAGATACGGTTATTTATTTGGGTGAATCCTCGGATGGCAACTTGGAGACAATGATGATTTAATATCTTTCATAGAATAGAGTGATTACTTAGTGTACTTGTAATCTGCAAAAGGAATTACATTGTGTGAATTGTAGAGTATCAATGTGATTTCATACTTTGTGTATCAGCTAAAAGATGAATAGTATACACTATCTTAGCTTATCGTTTTCCACAAGATCACCATGAATTACTGCACTTGAGCTGGCTTATTAGATGTAGTTATATGGCTTGTATTATTAGACATGTTTCCTATCCATCACTTCTTTAAGGAGTCTTACCAAGCAAGAGGTAAGCAAAGAGTATTCTTATTCCTGCTCAACACTATCTTTGCAACACCATCTATCAAACACTAACTAGGTTCCGAACAATGAAGAACAGATCTGCTCCGCGCACAAGGTATAGCTTGAAGGTTTCCATCATTATCTGAACATGCATAGGCCGCTATCGCTGGAATGTATAGCTCGGATTCATCAAGAGGATTTCTTGATCCACAGTCTAGAACAGGGACGACCTGAACATTCTTCCAGAATGCCATACTTTTTGTGTCCATCTTCTTGTAGAATGTGTCAACATCAGACATTATCTCAGCTGCGGTGTCCATTATTGATCTCATGTACAAATAAATATTGCGCTCTGGGTTTGACATTCGTGTCCTGACCGAGTACCAGAGCTTGAGCTTCAGAAGATTCTCATCAATGTCGATGAATCTGGTAATGACATACCGATTGAAGGGACGATCCAATGCAAAGGAATAGGGAGATGTTACACAAATACTAATCCTCTTGA